>JAAALK010000082.1:7476436-7880055 GCA_019279435.1 Zizania palustris
GGCCTTCGGACCTAGATACTTCGAGCAATACCCAATGCTGACGAAGCGCTTCTGAATCTTCGATCACTTCAAAGTCAACATTCGAAGGCTGAGCCTGGGCAAGTACAAAATACGCCCACATTTCTATTAATAAATTGACAAGTTATTTTACAGGCCTATGCCTAACAATTACAAATAAGCCTAAGAAGATCTACACCTTCAGCGGAAGAGGGTTCGATGTTGAAGGCCGAGCTGGCGTGGCCCGTGCCCCAGCTCGGCGTAAGCGAGTGACCTCTTGGAGCCCGAGGACTGCTTCACACCCTTCAGCCTTCCAAGGTTCTTGAAGTAGGCGCCATGCTCCACAGACTGTAGGGGCTAGCAAAGTGAGGCGAGGGCCTCTGAAGACCACCGGCATGGTCGAGGTCACTGCTTCGAGGTGATTGCACCTCACTTTATGGAGTAGCAACAACACCCCTTGGCAGTCACCCATCTGGCTGTCAACATGAAGCCTGTCAGCATCACCTCCATTGTTGTCGCGACGGTCTGAAGAAATTCAAGGCGGTCCCCGATTGGATCTTGAGTACTGAAGTCTGGGCCTGGCACTAGGTCCCCATGTGCTCCAAGTCTTCGGTCAAAGTTGAGGTGGCCTTATCAACCACTCGGATCATGAAGCCTTCTGGAGCTTGGCTGGAGGTGTGAAGATCAGAGTTCTCTACCACCAGCTTTGCGCTGGCCTCCTTTGAAGACCGAAGCACTTCCCGAAGCCTCTATGTCTACGAAGCCATTTTCTCCTAGGCTTTGTTTGCTCTCACTGCCTCGGACATCGCCACCTCACCCACCGCCTCAGCCTGCTTCTGCCTTTCGATGGCCTCCAAAGCCTGGCACTAGAGGGTTTCATATCCCTCCACCAAGAAGTTTTCTCGGCGGCCCATGAAGGTTGTTGCCGCCTGAGTTAACACAAAGGCCTCGCAAGATTCAAGAAGTCTTTAATATTGAGAAGAACTAAGTATTGCACAAACCCTGTGCGAAGCCTCGTTTACATGAAGGATGGCTTCACTAGCGTTTATAAAGAGGTCACTGTGGCGATTGCGGCTGAGCTGTGCCACCAAGTCCCCCATCACTAGAGCCACACTACCATCATAGAAGACGTCGAAGGCCGCATCCGTCGAAGGCCCCCTCAGGAGCAGGGGCCATATCAAGGAAGCCTTGCTCGCGATCAGCTCTGGAGCAGGGCTCCGGTCTACTACATTCACCTCTTCGTCCAAGTGCTCTCGAGTGGTCCCTCCATCGTGGCTGCCGCCCTCGTCTTCTTTGGACTAAGAGTACTCTTTGGACCACGAACTGCTGCTACCATCACTGCCTCCATTGTTGTCAGAGGTCCCCTCCTCATCTGCAACTAAAGGCCTCGCATCATCGCCAACACCTGAGAAAAAATACAAGTCAATACATACAAGTATAAGAAGAAGCATGATCTAGGCATAAAGTTATATGTATAGTAGCCTAGCCTTTTTCCCCTCTTACCCCTATAAAACCTATGGCATGTATGGGGTAACTGAGTCTTTTCCTTTGGCCTACGAGCCTATAAAATCAGGGCACTGCCCTAGTAACATAGGGAAGATAGAGTTAAAATTATGCCAAATCCACTTGTTGGCGTAAAAGATTACGCTAACAGGTTTCTAAAGAATAGAAACTAACAAACGAAGTGTTTGCGAAGTGAACTGTTCTAAGCCTCTGAAAGGATAATAACTTAGAATAGTTCGAATGTGTGTATTGAATAACTTGTATTCGGTCCCTATTACAGGGTGAAACGGGGGGTATTTATAGGCACAACATTAAGGAAAAGACCCTTTTACCCCTCTGTTACAACCGACATAGTGGAAACTATTCGGCACCCTTAATAGGGCTAAAATGGTAAAAGACTAATCTAATGAGAAAGAAGATAAACCTTCCATCTTAGCTGGCAGAAAAGATCTCAAAAGAGTCTATGTTCGAAGATATACTCCGAACTAAGGTCCATCTTCATACTTCGAGCTTGACTCAAGGCATCTCCGAAGATGCATGTTGGAAACCTTCGAATCCATTATCTGCCTTTGTGTTGTTACTGCAATAACCCTGAGGATGGAATATTTTCCCCCAACAGTAGCCCCTCGAATACGCTTCTCCGTTAAACCTGTAATGTTAGGAGAGCAGTATACGGAAGAAAAATAACCATGCGTAGGGGTTATTAGATTTATAATTTATCTCCGAAATGTATGGAGATATAAAACTTCGAATCAGTTCTAAGACAATTACTTTCGAACCATCTTAGAACTAACTCAGGAAGCCCGAAAGCCTTTTTAGACTTAGAAGAAATAGCCGTTGGCTTCTTTCTTCTAATGGAAGTTACACAGTGCGTTAATTTCGGAAAAAAGTAACGGGCAAGAATGCGAAACGGCATGGACAAACGGTAAAAAATGTAAAGTCTAGGCTATAAATAGAGGGCCTAGAACTTTCCTGAGTACCTTTCCACCGCTTTCTTGCAAACAAAACATCCTTTGAGCCCTAGCCTCCATTCTTCTTCCAAAGCAACTCAGTAGTGTCACTGGCGAAAACCAAAGGTTCGGGAGCACCTTCAGCTCTGGCTCGATAGCAGGCTGCTGCTGCAGCAGCGGCTGCGTCATTGGCGACGACAGCTCCAATCCCCGCAGCAACAACCATGGCGGCGGGAGGAGGAAATCCCCAAAGTGTTGGTGATCAAGGCCTCTTCCCGGCATCGGCAAAATACATGGATCAATCCTTCCAACTGGGGCCTTCAACCTGCAAAAGAGAATCACTGGCGGCCGTAGTAGAGGGCAAAATTAGCTCTGGAGTTATGATCCGCAAACCTGGGAAGGAAGTTATCCCGTCACCAAGACCCGGAGAAGTGGTCGTCTTCGAAGCCTTTTTCGAAGCTGGCTTAGGTCTTCCGGCAGTGGATTTCTTGGTTGAGGTATTGGATCTGTTCCATGTTACTCTCCCCCAACTTTCTTCGAATGCAGTAGCTCGTTTAGCCATCCTCGAATGGGCGTTGAGAGCCGAAGGTTGTGAGGGGAGGGCAGAAATCTTCGCTGCGTTGGACAGAGCTTCGTGCCAGCCAAAGACCTTCGTAGGTCCCGGAGGTGAAAAAATGGTAGTAGCCTTCGGAAGTATTAACTTCAGGCTTCGGGATGAGTACGCCCTTCGGTTTCCTGCTAAGGCCATCAATGCTAGATGGTATACCGACTGGATCATGAAATGGTTTTATGCCGAAGTTGGGACGAGCAACCGTCTAGTTGGACCTCTGAAAGACATCAACTTCCGAAAGGAAGCCCTTGTACACCCGGATCCGGGCCAGCTCGAAGCTCGCCTCAGCTTGCTTCAAAAGATCAGTCGAAGGTTAAGCATGCGAGACTTAGCCGAAGAGTTCCTCAGGCTCCAAATCCCTCCGTTGATGGCCAACTGGCCAATCACTTTCGAAGAGGACTCGGAAGGCGGTCTTCGCAAGATTAGTTCAACTTCGAGCCCTACAGGTAACTTCGAAAACAACATATATTATGCATATTCATTCGAAGGAGTAACTAACTTAAGTTGTTTTTCAGCCTCTTCAGCCCCTGTAACTTCGGAGCAGATTGTAAGAGCTTCGGAAAAAATTCTAGGCGTCCCAACTCCTGACCGAAAAGGAATGGAGAATAAAGTTGATCGGGAGTTGGGAAAGATTTAACAGAGTGTGGGGAATGCTGGAAATCGTTCCGCCCTCTTTGGTAGATTGGGTGCCTTCGGAGAAAGGACCCAAGAAGAGGAAAGCTGAAGCTGGGACTTCGAGCTCCGCCAAGACTACGGTCAAGAAGGTGGCTTGAAAGCCAAAGAACCCTGCACCTTCGAGCCCAAGGGCTTCAGTTTCCGATTCCCAAGAGGACGAAGGCAGGTTACTTGTAAGGTTGATTGACGAAGATGCAGCTCAAGGAACTGCACAAGTTAAAGTACCCGCGAACATGCCGGAGTCTCAAGAAAACCTTGAGCAAACAAGGACTTCGGCAGTTCAAGAGGCTTTACCTCAGGACGAAGTTCCTGCGGATGAAAGTGGAGTCGAAGTCACTATGGCTTCGATTCCAGTTGAAACAACGACTGTTCAGGAAAATGTTCCTGCAGTCGAAGATTTGACGCTTGACTCGGACAAAGATCTCGCCTTTGATCCGCCAAGCAGTCCAATACTTACTCGCCGCCAGAATGTCGAAGGTAAACATCGAATAATTTTTATCCTTTTTTTTAAAATGCGAAATTATACAAAGTATAATACCTTTGTTTTTACAGAGTCCACTTCTGTGAAAGAGGTCCGTCCTGAAGATATAGTTCCTGGACCTTCAACAGCTTCGGAGCCAATCCCAGGAGCCACTCAGATGGGGCCTGGAAAAGGCAAAGGAAAAATGGACCCCCTCCCTGCTGCGAGCTCCGGATCAACTCCGTCTGAGTCAACAGACGAGAGCCAATCTACCGAGGGGGGCCAGTCTCCGGGGGATCCGAAGACTACAGCTCAACACTCCAGGCCTTCGTCAAACGAAGATGACCAACAAGCTTTAAGTATGCTCCCCCTTCTAGCTCCTTTCTTAGAGCGAAGAACTGGTCTTCAGACTTTGCTCGAGCCTTTGGATCGAGCTAGTCGCGACATTGGGGAGACAAACTTGGTGGCCATTTTGAGCGAAGTGGAGAGCTCGGAGCTTAACGCTGCTATGGAACGCGCAGCCTACCAGGTACGAAGCATCTATGAAATAACATCAAATTTACATATGTTGGGGGAAAATATCTCATCTTCAGGGTTATTACCGAAGCAACATAAAGGCATACAGCGGATTCGAAGGTTCCCAGACGATCATCTTCGAAGATACCCGGAACAAAGTTCGAAGTACGAAGATAGGCATTGGTTCGGAGTACATCTTCGAACTAAGGCCCTCCAAGATCTTTTCTGCCAGCTAAGATGGAAGACTTATCTTCTTTCTCATTAGATTAGTCTTTTACCATTTTAGCCCTATTAAGGGAACCGAATAGTTTCCACTATGTCGGTTGCAATAGAGGGGTAAATAGGTCTTTTCCTTAATGTTTGGGCCTATAAATACCCCCCATTTCACCCTGTAATACGGACCGAATACAAGTTATTCAATACACACATTCGAACTATTCTAAGTTATTATCCTTTCGGAGGCTTAGAACAGTTTGCTTCACAAACACTTCGTTTGTTAGTTTCTTTTCCACAGAAACCTGTTAGCGTAATCTTTTACGCCAACAGTTGGCGCCATCCGTGGGGAACCTAGTCCGAAAAACTTCGTTCTCTACCAACTTCTTACATCATGCCTCCTAAGCGGAGCGCACCCCGCAATCCCACTCGGAGGTCCTCTCGGATCTCCGGAGAAATACCCTTCGACACAGTTGAAGTCGGAGGTCCTTCGACATTCCCTCCACAAACTCCGGAAGGGGCTTCCATCCCTCGAACATACGAAGCTTCTCCGCCAACCCCTTCTATACTCCGACCGCCCGGAGTCCCTTCTCCACCCTCCATCCCGATTCGAACTGATCCGACCAGTTCTCAAGACCCGGAAGATCCTTCCGGAAGAGATGAAAATAATCTTGGAGATATGGCCACTCAAATGGCCAACCTTCAAGCTGAAGTGACAAGGTGGCGACAGGAAGCTGCGAGCAGGCTTCGCTCTCAAGCCACCCCAACCATCCCAGAAGTGCCCGAAGACGATGATCTTGATTATCCCGAAGCCCCGGAGAACGCCTCCTTCGACAATGAGTCTCCGCTGCATCCTGAGCTGCAGAAGGTTCGCTTTGATCCAAAGTTTAAAACTTCGAAGCTCTGTAAGTATGCCGGAGATGAAGATCCCGAAGAGTTCGTTCGGTCTTATGCCCTAGCAACTGAGGCTAGCGGCGGAGTTAGAGACACTATGGCGAAGTGCTTCCCTTTAGCTCTTCAAGGAGTGGCATTGAGATGGTTCTGGTCTTTGAAGCCAGGATCAATCAATTCATGGTCGCAGTTGAAGAGGAAGTTTATAAGCAACTTTCAGGGCACCTTCGTGCCTCCTATGTCAACAGGAAGCCTTTTCCAGGTGAAACAGCTCCCCGGAGAAACATTGAGGCAGTACTTTAAGCGCTTCGCTCATACGAAGTCGCAAATTCGGGGGCTGTCCACATCTTCAGTGGTTGATGCAGCTCGGGAAGGCGTCAGTCATCAAGGCCTTCTGGATAAACTGCATCGGAAGAGCATCTCCTCAGTCTCTCAGTTAATGTCATACTTCAAGGAGTATGCGAGGTCAGAAGAGGGTTGGCTTCGGAGGACTGCTGCTACTTCGTCTATATTGCAAGAAGTCAAAGTAGAAGTGAAGACTTCGGCGCAGCCTCAGGAACCAGTCTTCGAAGTGCAACATGATCGGAGAAGAGGGCAAAAGCACCCTCGTTCTGAAGTCATGAATATTGCACCCCCACAGAAGTTTACACCAAGAGCTCCACAGTCTACGGGGAACAAGGCCAGCGGCTGGAGGCCGCCAGGGAAAACAGCTGGCAAGGGCCAGACCCTTTTCTGCTGCATTCATGGAGAAAATCGAAGCCATGCAACTGACACTTGCAAGGCTATACTCACTCTAAGGGGAGAGTACTTAGAGAGAACTTAGGGTCGAGGCAGTACCGACCGAGTTCCAGCTACAACGCGCCCAGAGCCGGTCCAGGCTGTGGCGCGAATAGAAAATTTTGATGCTGCAAGGCACCCTTCGGTGGCCAATGTTATGCCACCTTCGAAGCAAGAAGAAGGGCAAGATAGAGGAAAAAGAGTAGTTCTCCCTATCTCCGGAGGAGGTTCCCTCGGAAGCATGTCCAAGAGACAACGAAGAGAGTACGTTCGGGAAGTAGGTCATATTGGGACTTCGTCATCTGCAGCTGCAATGCCGGAGTGGTCTCACGTTCCGATATCTTTCTCTGCAGAGGATGCAGCTGGTATTAAGTTCCCGCACGCAGATCCATTGGTTATCACTGTTGATATTGCGGGCACTGAAGTCCGAAGGGTGTTAATTGACGGAGGTAGCTCGGCAGATATCATTTTTGTTCAAGCCTTCGATCAGTTATGCATTTCCAGGAAGCATCTCCTTCCAGCGGCTCGTCCTCTGCAAGGCTTCGCAGGACCCCCGCTTGATGCACTTGGTCAGATAGGCCTGGAAGTTACCTTTGGAGAAGGTTTATTAGCCCGGACTGAAGAAGTAATTTTTGGTGTGATAGATGCCCCTTATGCTTATAACGTCATCTTCGGAAGGGGCATGCTGAACCAGTTCGGAGCTGTGGCGCATCACAATTACTTGTGCATGAAGATGCCCACACAAGCAGGAGTCCTTACGATCTTCGGAGATCAAGCCATTGCTCGGAGGGCGGAATATGGTCATGGTCCCCCTCTTGATCCGAGACAAGTAAACAATGTGCAAAATAATGAAGAAATTTTTTCAGCCTCCTCCGAAGCTTCGAAGAAGTCTTTTCAGAGACCAAGTCCCGAAGGAGAGATTGCAACGAAGGTCATTGTTAAAGATGGTAAAGAGTACACTTTTCAATTTGGTAAAGATTTACCTCCTGAAGTTGCAACCTCCTTGGAAAAGGTGGTGGAAGAAAATTTGGATCTCTTCGCTTGGTCTGATGAAGATATCATCGGAGTCGATCGGGATATCATTGAGCATAGTTTACTTGTAAACCCGAAGGCCCGGCCTGTTCGACAAGGACTCTGGAAGATGTCCGCAGAGAGAGCTGCTCTAGCTAAGGACGAAGTTGAAAAATTATTGAAGGCTGGGATTATCAGAGAAGTGGCTCACATAGAATGGTTAGCCAACCCAGTCTTCGTCATAAAGAAGTCTTCCGGGAAGTGGCGCATGTGCATTGATTTCACATCTTTGAATAAAGCCTGCCCACGTGACCCCTACCCCATGCCCCGAATTGATCAACTGGTTGACTCCACCGCAGGTTCGGAGTTACTAAGCTTCCTCGACGCGTATTCTGGTTATCATCAAATATGGTTGAAGCGCGAAGATGAAATCAAGACAAGCTTCGTAACTCCTTCTAGAGTATTCTGCTATGTAAGAATGCCCTTCGGCCTAAGAAACGCCGGGGCTACTTTTTCGAGATTAGTTGCTAAGGCTCTAGGTCATCAACTAGGTCGCAATGTGGAGGCCTATATGGATGATATTGTAATAAAGAGTGCTTTAAAGCACCAACATAGCCTAGACTTAGCAGAAACATTCAATAGCCTTAGGGCATGTGGGATCCGTCTTAACCCCGAAAAATGTATATTCGGAGCTAAGGCTGGAAAATTGTTAGGGTATTTAGTTTCAAGCAGGGGAATTGAAGCTAGCCCTACTCAAATAACTGCGCTGCAGAAGATGGCTCCTCCGGAGAATTTAAAGCAAGTGCAAAAGCTGACTGGGCGTCTGGCCGCACTTAGCAGGTTTTTATCAAGGTCTGCGGAGAGGAGCTTGCCAATATTCAAAGCTTTGAAAGGGTCCGAAGATTTTGCATGGACACCGGAGTGTCAGAGAAGCTTCGAAGATATTAAAGATTATCTCAGTAATCTTGCTACACTCACGGTGCCTACTGCGGACAAAACCCTACTCCTGTACCTTGCAGCTACAGGTTCAGCTTTCAGCGCAGTCCTTGTCAGAGAAGTGGGTTTCAATGGGAAGTTGGTCCAAAATCCTGTTTATTTTGTATCCGAAGCATTATCAGGAGCGAAGACAAGATACTCCGAACTTGAGAAGTTCGTTTATGCTCTAATAATGGCTTCGAGGAAGCTAAGACATTTTTTTGGGCTCATAATGTAATTGTACCAACTTCGTATCCCTTAGGAGATATGCTCCGAAGCAAAGATTCCACTGGAAGGATTGGAAAGTGGGCAGTCGAGCTAGCACCCTTCGGCATATCTTTCTTGGCAAGGACAGCTATCAAATCCCAAGTCCTAGCAGACTTCGTAGCAGAGTGGACTCCACCTGCGAATTTGACTTCGGAGAAATCAAGTGACGGAGTTTGGACTGTTTACTCCGATGGGGCTTTCCAAGCATCCGGAGCAGGCATTGGGGCAGTGTTGATTTCATCGTCAGGGCAAAGAGCAATGTACTCCGCAAGACTCAACTTTAAGTCTACCAATAATATAGCGGAGTACGAAGGGATTTTATTGGGACTCCGGAAAGCACGTGCTCTAGGGGCTACAAGAATAATTATAAAAACAGATTCTCAGATAGTAGCAGGGCACGTAGACAAAAGTTTTCAAGTTCGACATCCACAGCTTGCAAAGTACTTAGAAGAAATCCGCAAAATCGAAGCACACTTCAAGGGTATTTCCATTCGGAGTATACCAAGAGCGAAAAACGTGCAAGCGGACATTTTAGCGAAGGCTGCAGCCGGAGCTGTGGATGTGCCTGAAGAAGCTTTCTATGAGGAGCTCAATATACCTTCGGTGCCACAAATTGCCTCTGCGGAGATTCTTTGCATTCCTAGTGCAGATTGGAAAGATTCGATCATAGAACTCTTGCAAGGAGGAACAAATTTGCCCGAAGAGCCCCAGTTGTCAAGATTAAAGCTCAGAGCCAGAAACTATCAGTTAATCAACGGTATATTATACAAGGCCGGAGTATGTTCCCCTCTACTCCGATGTATATCTCAAGCCGAAGGCCAAGAAATTCTTCGGGAAATTCACGAAGGCCTTTGTGGAAGCCATTTAGCCCCTAGAGCTCTGGAAGGAAAAACACTTCGCCAGGGGCTTTATTGGCCCACAATAACAGCTGATGCGGAGAGCTTGGTCCGCACTTGTCAAGGATGCCAGTGGATGGGTCGACGAAGTCATCGCCCACCAATAGCTCTTCAAGTCATTGCTCCGGTATGGCCTATGGCCAGATGGGGTATGGATCTAATTGGTCCCTTTCCAGTAGCAAAGGGAAATCTGAAGTTCGCAGTGGTAGCTATTGAATATTTTTCTAAGTGGGTGGAAGCAGAACCCTTAACAGCTATCACTTCGAACTATGTGCAGAAATTCTTCTGGAAGAACATTATTTATCGGTTCGGAGTGCCTAGATACCTCACAGTTGATAATGGAACACAGTTCGACGCAGAACCCTTCAGGAAGTTTTGCGAAGACCTAGGCATTCAGCTATGTTTTGCTGCAGTGAGGCATCCTCAGTCGAATGGAGCCGTAGAATGAGCCAATGGAAATATTTTATCAGGGCTAAATCGAAGAATAGTAGGATTAGCAAAGGGACTGTGGACCGAAGAGCTTCCGAAGATTCTGTGGTCCATTCGGACTACGCAAACAAGGTCCACAGGTTTTACTCCGTTCAGACTACTATTCGGAGATGAAGCTATGACTCCAACGGAGCTCAAAGGGGGATCATTTCGTAGCACCGAACCAGACGTTGAAGAAGAAAGACAAGCTTCGTTAGATTTGTCAGAAGAAACAAGACTTCGGGTTGTAGCTAATTTATCAAAGTATCATCAGCAGACGAAGGCTTGGTATGACCCGAAGGTTAAGCTCAATGAATTAAGACCGGGTCATCTTGTTCTACGAAGCATTATAGCACCAGGGAAGTTAGGCAATAAATGGGAAGGTCCATACCTAATTGTCCGTTCAGGGCGCCCTGGTTCGTTTAAATTAGCTAATTTAGAAGGTGAAGAGTTAGCACATACTTGGCATGCGGAGCACCTAAAGCGATACTTCGCATAAGGGCTCCTTGTAATTCACTTGTAATCATCTCCTAAATTAATAAAGCATATGACCCTGATAGTTGCCTTCCCCTCATAGACTTCCAGCTTCCGAGTGGACGCACTGGAACCGTGGGTTCGACCGAGAGGGAAGTGTCATTAAGCTGGGTTGTATTTTCGGACTTCGAACCCATAAAGTTCGAAGCATCCGACGTGGGGGCTGACATAATTCGGAGCCCAGGCCACCGGCTTGTAGGCATCCGTAAAAGAGCCCAAAACCACACCCTACGGAGTCCAAGCCATTGGCTGGTAGACTTCCGTAAAAAGTGCCGAAGGTGGCCAAAACCCTACGGAGTCCAGGCTGCAGCTGGTAGACTTCCGTAAAAAGAGCCGAAGGTGGCCAAAATCTGCGAAGTCCAAGCCATTGGCTGGTAGACTTCTGCAAAAAGAGCCGAAGGTGGCCAAAATCTGCGAAGTCCAAGCCATTGGCTGGTAGACTTCTGCAAAAAGAGCCGAAGGTGGCCAAATTATACGGAGTCCAAGCCATTGGCTGGTAGACATCCGTAAAAAGAGTCCAAAGAGACCATTGCAAACTCCGAACCATTGGTTCGTCAGAGATCGCAAAAATAAGCCGAAGGTGGCTAAAGCAAAACAGCATTTGAGCCATGAGCTTCGAATGTCTGTTAATATAGTCCAAAGTGACAAATTTTCTAAGACACTAAAGTGTCCTGGAAGTTATCTTAACTGATTTCTTTCATAAAACAAAGGTACTAAATTACCATTCTTCTGACTACCAATAGTCGAAGACATTTCATAAGATTTTAAAAGATCTTTAAATAACAGAGGGGCTCCGAACCCCCAAAAAATTGTACTCCGAAGTTTTTTCTTTGCGCATAACCATCTTTGAATACATTTCGAAGTTGCTTATACCCAAAGAGGGGCTAGTAAATATGGAGACAATTTTAAATCGGCATTCATTATTGAAATAAATGTGTTTACAGATTACACTATGAAAAATTGGTATCTATACCAAGAAGGAATCAGAGACCTCTTCGGTCCCGAGAGCTAGGGGTGGAACGACTAGTTCCAACATCGGAAGTTCTAAGAACTTTACGTTTAACTCTCTTCCTCCCCTTCGAAGCTCTAAAATCCTTCTGCTCTTGTTGAAGCTCGGCCCAAGTTCGAAGCCGTTCGGGGCTTCTTTCCCAGCTTCTAAGATCTTCAGATCTTTTATTTCGAGCTTCACCTTCGTCTTCAGACCAAATAGTGTCTTCAGAAGACGAGGTGTTTGCGTTAACCTCTTTTTCTTCCTCTTTAGTATAAGACAATACGTCTTTGATTACTGCGGGCGCAATTACGCCGGAGTCATCTCGAGGAATAAGAAATCGAAGACGCTTATAACTCTTTAGAAGTTCGAAGGTGTTCCATAATGAGCGAAGTTCGTTGTTAAGCTCTAACACTTCGATGTCTTCCATAAGAGGCAAAGCCTAAAAATATAACAAACAAGATTTTCATTGATAAATGTTTACAAGCATGAGCTTTACATAGTCAAAAAATCCTAAATAATTCCTAAACCTGCGGGTTCGGAGGAGGCTGACTGCTCGAAGCTTGGCTCCGAACATGCTTCTGGCGTTGGCCTTCATCGATCCAAGCCTTGATCGCGGAGCGACCTGCGGCTCTCCATGAAGTTTGAAAGGCTCGCCAGGCGGCAGTCACGCCTTCGGAAGGATTGAAAAGCCGCTCGTCGTCGAAGGTAATGGAGCCCTCTGTGCTCGGAGTGATTGTTCGGCCCAAATCCTCGTAGTAACGAAGTAGTCCGAGGGCAGACACTTGTCCGGAGAGTTCTCCATAACGAATGCCTGCCGTCTTCATTTGCTTCGCCGCTCCTTGGATCCTTTTTAACCGGCGCAGCAGAGTCACGTTATCATCCGAAGGAAGTGATCCAGTAGTATCGAAGTACTCTAGAACACCTAGCATCTGTTCGATTACCTCCGTAGCTACCTTCTTCGACTTAAGCTTTTCTTCAATCAGTGCATCCTTGCTCGAAGTCGTTTCTTTCAAAACTCCGGAAATTCTAGCATTCTCCGTAGTTAAAATATTCTTCTGGTTTAGGAGTTGGCTAGCTTCCTCATGGAGCCTTACAAGTTCGGACCCAGCACTAGCATGCTCCAACCGCACCTTTTCAATTTCAGCCCGAAGCACGATTCTTTCTGCTTCGAGCTCCTTATTAGCAGCCTCCAAGCCCTGTCTGGCCCTACGCTCCGTTGAAATCACATTATCCATTTGAAGTACTCTAGCTTCGGAGAAAGACAAGTTGCGTTTAAGAGCTTCATTTTCTTCCCGAAGCTGAGCAATTTCATTCTCGCTTGATAAAGTTGCAGCGCGGACCAAGACTGCTTGCTGAGAAAAGAAAAAACTAAAGAAATTATTCATGTATAATTTGCTGCTGGTTCGAAGATGTACTCCGAACCAAATATAATTCGCTAAAGATATTGGCTCGAAGGTGCTCCGTACCTGGTAGGCCGCTCGTTCCAGGGCAACGTTAAGCTCCGAACTTTTCGCCCTGCTTAATTTTGCTACCAGCTCTGTCTCCCCGACTTTGCGACTCACTCGACCTAAAGGTTTGAGCAGAGTCCGAAGCCCAGTTTGCTCCAAGAAAGGAGTCAAAAGAGGGAGCATTGCCGAAGCCTTTTGGTCATCCCTGCTTGACGAAGGTCCGGAGCGTTCTCCTGAGGTCCTTGGAACTTCGGAAGATGGCCCCCCCTCAGTTGATTCACATTCATCTGTTGACTCAGACGAAGTTGATCCTTGAGTAGGGAGAGGCTCTATGTGTCTTTTACCCCTTCCAGGCCCCTATTGAGCGACCTCCGGGTGCGGCTCCGAAGTTGTCGAAGGCCCTTGAATTGGATCTTCGCGTTGTACTCCTACAGAAGGAGGCTCTGCAAAAGCAAAGGTATTATACATTGTATAATTTTGCAGAAAATAATAAGAGAATTGTGCGAAGTTTACCTTCGACATTCTGGGGAAGATCGAGCATCGGACTGCTCGGAGGATCGAAGGTGAGGACTTCGTCTGAATCCACAGTTAAAATTTCAGCTGCCGGAGTATCTCCGTGAGCAGTCCTCCCTTCATCCACAACTGAAGTTGTAACTTCAACTTCATCTTCGCCCATAGGGGCTTCGATTTGCTCTTCTTCTTGAGCATCCGGAGCTCTCACTTCTTCAATATTAGCTTGAGGCTCCGGCATACCTGCAGTATCTTCAATGTGAATATTTTGTTGAGCTGCATCTTCATCAATCAATCTCACTAGTAATATACCTTCATCTTCTTTAGAACCGGAGATTGAGGTTCTTGAGCTCGAAGGCGCAGGGTCCGAAGGTGCGATATTTTTTGGCTTCCGAGCCACCTTCTTCACCGGAGTCCTTGCGGAGCTCGAAGCTCCGGTTTCAGCTGTCCTCTTCTTGGGTCCTTTCTCTGAAGGCACCCAGTCCATTAGAGGGGGCGGAGTCAACTCCAACATTCCCCATACTCTGTTAAACCTTTCCTAACTCCCAACCAATTTAATTCTCCATTCTTTTTCAGTCGGGGTTGGGGCACCCAAAATCTTCTCCGAAGCCCTTACAATTTGCTCTGAAGTAATAGGGGCTGAAGAAGCTAAAAAGTAAATAATTCAAGTTAGTATTTCTTCGAAGTAAATATGTATAATGCATGTTGGTTTCGAAGTTACCTGCAGGGCTCGAAGTCAAGTTGATCTTGCGAAGCCCGCCTTCCGAGTCATCTTCGAAGGCTATAGGCCAGTTGGCCATCAACGGAGAAATTTGCAAGCCAAGAAATTCTTCAGGCCAAGTCTCGCATACTTAACCTTCGGCTAATTTTTTGAAGCAGGTTAAGATGGGCTTCGAGCTGACCTTCATTGGGCTGCACCAAAGATTCTTTCCGGAATTGAATTTCTTTAAGGGGCCCGGCCAGAGGACTGCTTGCCCCAACTTCGGCATAGAACCATCTTAGAACCCAATCAGTGTACCATCTGGCATTGATGGCCTTGGCAGGAAACTGAAGGGCACATTCATCTCGAAGCCTAAAGTTGATAGAGCCGAAGGATACCACCACTTTCTCACCTCCGGAGCCTACGAAGGTCTTCAGCTGGCAAGTTGCTCTATGAAGTGCAGCGAAGATTTCTGCCCTCCCCTCACAGCCTTCGGCTCTCAGCGCCCATTCGAAGATAGCTAATCTAGCTACTGCGTTCGGAGATAATTGGGGGAGGGTTACATGGAACAGGTCCAGTACCTCTGCCATGAAGTCCACTGCAGGGACGCCCAATCCAGCTTCGAAGAAGGCTTCGAATACCACTACTTCTCCGGGTCTTGGCGTTGGAATCATCTCTTTGCCTGGCTTCCGAATCATAACTCCATTACTGATTTTTCCTCCCGCTGCAATTGCCAGTGACTCTCTTTTGCAGGTAGAAGACCCCAACTGGAAGGACTGATCCAAATACTTTGTTGACGGTGGGCACAGACCTTGGTCGTCGGCGATTTGGGGATTTCTCCCTTCTGCCGCCATGGATGTCCCCGCCGGCATCGAAGATCCCGCCGCCAACGCTGCCGCAGCTACTGCTGCAGCCGCCTGCTGCCGAGCCAAGGCCGACGGAGGCGCAGATCCCTTAGTCTTCACCATTGTGGCTGCTGAATTGCTTTGAGGAAATGGAGGCTAGGGCTCAAGAACTCGAAGGGCTAAAAAGTTTTTGATTGCGAGAATGCGGTGAAAAGGTAACCGGGTAACTTCTAGGCCTTCTATTTATAGCCTAGATTTCACTTTTTTACCGTTAGTTCGTGTCGTTTCGCATTCCTGCCGTTACTTTTCCCCGAGATTAACGCTTACTACAGTTTCCGTTAGAAACAGAAACTTAACGGCTATTTTCTCTAAGTCTAAAAGACTTTCGAACTTCTTGAGTCGGTTCTATGATAGTTCGAAAAGCAATTACCTTAAGACTGATTCGAAGTTCATATCTTCGTACATTTCGGAGATAAAATAAAAACCAATAACCCCTATGTTTGGTTATCTTTTCCTTCCGTATACTGCTCTCCTAACGTTACAGGTCAAACGGAGAAGCGTATTCGAGGGGCTACTGTTGGGGGAAAATATCTCATCTTCGGGGTTATTACCGAAGCAACATAAAGGCAGACAGCGGATTCGAAGGTTCCCAGACGATCATCTTCGACGATACCCGGAACCAAGTTCGAAGTACGAAGATAGGCATTGGTTCGGAGTACATCTTCGAACTAAGGCCCTCCAAGATCTTTTCTGCCAACTAAGATGGAAGACTTATCTTCTTTCTCATTAGATTAGTCTTTTACCATTTTAGCCCTATTAAGGGAACCGAATAGTTTCCACTATGTCGGTTGTAATAGAGGGGTAAATAGGTCTTTTCCTTAATGTTTGGGCCTATAAATACCCCCCATTTCACCCTGTAATACGGACCGAATACAAGTTATTCAATACACACATTCGAACTATTCTAAGTTATTATGCCTTTCGGAGGCTTAGAACAGTTTGCTTCACAAACACTTCGTTTGTTAGTTTCTTTTCCACAGAAACCTGTTAGCGTAATCTTTTACGCCAACAACATACAAATAATTTCTTACCTTGGTTTTTTCTTTTCGCAACAAACAGTCTTGGCCCGAGCTGCGAATATATCAAATGAACGAGAAATCGCTCGCCTTCGAGAGGAAAACGGAACTCTTCAACGGAATCTCACTATCTCCGAAGGCCGAGTGGTTCATATGGACAACATGGTGTCAATGGAGCGCAGGGCCAGACTAGGCTTGGAGGCTGCGAACAAGGAGCTCGAAGCAGAAAGAATTGTTCTTCGAGCAGAAGTTGAAAGAATGCGGGCGGAGCTCGCTACTGCGGGGACCGAGCTTGTTAGGCTTCGAGAGGAAGCTAGCCAGCTTTTGAATCAAAAGAATTCCTTAACTACAGAGGCTGCTAGACTTTCCGGAGTTCTGGAAGAGCTAACTTCGGCGAAGGACGCGCTGATCGAAGATAAGCTGAAGTCTGAGAAGGTAGCTGCGGAGGTTATGGATCAACTGCTAGGCGTCCTGGAGTACTTCGGTACTACCGGGACGCTTCCTTCTGATGACAACATTTCCCTTCTACGCCAGTTGAAAAGGATTCAAGGAGTGGCGAAGCAGATGAAGACAGCAGGCATTCGCTACGGAGAACTCTCCGGACAAGTGGCTGCTGTTGGCCTACTTCGTTACTACGAGGATCTGGGCCGATCGATAACTCCGAGCGCAGGAGAGGGCCCAATTACCTTTGACGACGAGCAACTTCTGACTCCTTCCGAAGGTGTGGCCGCTGCCTGGCAAGCCTTCCAAACTTCATGGAGAGCCAAAGGTCGCTCTGCGATCAAGGCCTGGATCGATGAAGGACAACGCCAGAAGCAAGCTCTGACCAAAGCTTCGAGCAGTCAACCTCCTCCGAACCCGCAGGTTTAGATATATCTTAGGATCTTTGACTATGTAAAGCTTTGCGCTTATGTACATTTATCAATGAAAATTTGTTTATCATGTTTTTAGGCTTTGCCTCATATGGAAGATGTCGAAATGTTAGACATTAACGAAGAACTTCGCTCATCGCGGGATACCTTTGATCTTTTAAAAGTTCACAAGCGCCCTCGATTTTTAGTTCCTCGAGATAGCTCCGGTGCAATTACGCCCGAAGTAAGCAAAGATATACTATCTTATATTAAAGAGGAAGAAAAAGAGGTTAACTTGGAAACTTCGTCTTCTGAAGACGTTATATGGTCTGAAGACGAAGATGAAGCTCGAAGTAAAAAGTCTGAAGAACTTGGAAGCTGGGAAAGAAGCCCCGAACGGCTTCGAACTTGGGCCGAGCTTCAACAAGAACAAAAAGACTTTAGAGCTTTGAAGGGAGGCAAAAGAGTTAAACGTAAAGTTGTTAGAACTCCCGGCACTGGAACTAGCCGTTCCAACCCTAGCTCTAGAGATCGAAGAGGTCTTCGATTCCTTCTTGGTATAGATACCAATTTTTCATGATGTAATCTGTAATCATATTCGTTCGAATAATAAATATCGATTAAAATTGTCTCCCTATTTACTAGCCCCTCTTTGGGTATAAGCAACTTCGAACTGTTTTCAAAGATGGTTATGCGCAAAGAAAAACTTCGGAGTACAATTTTTTGGGGTTCGGAGCCCCCCTGTAATTTGAAGATCTTTTAAAATCTTGTAAAATGTCTTCGACTATTTGCAGTCTGAAGAATGGCCACTTAGTACCCTTTTTTTGAAAGAAAATCACTTGAGATAACTTTCAGGACACTTTTGTGTCTTAGATAATTTGTCACTTTGGACTATCTTAACAGACATTCGAAGCTCATGGCTCAAACTCTGTTTTGTTTTGGCCACCTTCGGCTCTTTTTTGCAAATTCTATCAAACCAATGGATCGGAGTTTGCAGTGGTCTCTTTGGACTCTTTTTACAGATACCTACAAGCCAATGACTTGGGCTCCGCATATTTTGGTTGCCTTCGACTCTTTTTATGGATACCTACAAGCCAGTGGCTTGGGCTCCGCATATTTTGGTCACCTTCGACTCTTTTTACGGATGTCTACTAGCCGATGGCTTGGCCTCCGTATGATGTGGTTTTGGGCTCTTTTACGGATGCCTACAAGCCAGTGGCTTGGACTCCTGATTATGTCAGCCCCCACGTCGAAAACTTCGAACCAATGATTCGAAGTCCGAAAATATGATTCAGCTTTATGACACTTCCCTCTCGGTCAACCCCGCGGTTCCAGTGCGTCCACTCGGAAGCTGGAGGTTTATGAGGGGAAGGCACTATCTGAACCATATGCTTTATTAATTCAGAAGATGATTACAAGTGGTTTACAAGGAGCCCTTATGCGAAGTATCGCTTTAGGTGCTCCGCATGCCAAGTATGCGCTAATTCTTCACCTTCTAAATTAGCTAATTTAAAAGAGCCAAGGCGTCCTGAACGAACAATTAAGTATGAACCTTCCCATTTATTTCCTAATTTCCCTAGCGCTATAATGCTTCGCAGAACAAGATGACCCGGTCTAAGCTCATTGATCTTAACCTTCGGGTCAAACCAAGCCTTCGTCTGCTGGTGATACTTTGATAAATTGGCTACAGCTCGAAGTCTTGTTTCTTCTGATAAATCTAGCGAAGCTTGTCTTTCTTCTTCAATCTCCGTTTCGGTGCTGCTGAACTGATCCTCCTTTGAGCTCCGTTGGAGTCATAGCTTTATCTCCGAATAGTAATCTGAATGGAGTAAAACCTGTGGACCTTGTTTGCGTAGTTCGAATGGACCACAAAATCTTCGGAAGTTCTTTGGTCCACAGTCCTTTTGCTAATCCTACTATCCTTCGATTTAGCCCTGATAAAATATTTCCATTGGCTCTTTCTACAGCTCCATTAGACTGAGGATGCCTCACTGCAGCAAAACATAACTGGATGCCTAGATCTTCGCAAAACTTCCTGAAAGGTTCTGCATCGAACTGTGTTCCATTATCAACTGTGACTTGTCTAGGCACTCCGAACCAGGCAAATGATATTTTTCCAAAAGAATTTCTGTACATTGTTCGAAGTGATAGCTGTTAAGGGCTCTGCTTCTACCCACTTAGAAAAATATTCAATAGCTACCACTGCGAACTTTAGATTTCCCTTAGCTACTGGAAAGGGACCAATTAAATCCATACCCCATCTGGCCATAGGCCATACCGGAGCAATAACTTGAAGAGCTGTTGGTGGGCGATGGCTCCGTCGACCCATCCACTGACATCCTTGACAAGTGCGGACCAAGCTCTCCGCATCAGCTGTTATTGTAGGCTAATAAAGCCCCTGGCGAAGTGTTTTTCCTGCCAAAGATCGAGGGGCTAAATGGCTACTGCAAAGTCCTTCATGGATTTCTCGAAGAATTTCTTGACCTTCGGCTTGAGATATACATCGAAGTAGAGGGGAACATACTCCGGCCTTGTATAAAATACCGTTGATTATTTGATTATTTCTAGCCCCGAGTTTCAATCTTGAAAGCTGTGGCTCTTCAGGCAAATTTGTCCCTACTTGTAAAAGTTCCATGATTGAAATTTTCCAATGTGCACTTGGAATGCAAAGAATCTCTACAGAGGGAATTTGTAGCACTGAAGGTGTACTGAGCTCCTCATAGAAAGCTTCTTCTGGTATATCCACAGCTCCGGCTGCAGCTTTTGCTAAGATGTCCGCTTGCACATTTTCTGCTCTAGGTATACTCCGAATGGAAATACCCTTGAAGTGTGCTTCGATCTTACGGATTTCTTCTAAGTACTTTGCAAGCTGTGGATGTCGAACTTGAAAACTTTTATCTACGTGCCCTGCTACTATTTGAGAATCTGTCTTTATAACAACTATTGTAGCCCCTAGAGCACGTGCTTTTTGGAGTCCTAGTAAAATCCCTTCATACTCCGCTACATTATTGGTAGACTTAAAGTTGAGTCTTGCGGAGTACATTGCTCTTTGCCCTGAAGGCGAAATCAACACTGCTCCAACGCCTGCTCCGGATGCTTGGAAAGCCCCATCGGAATAAACAGTCCAAACACGGTCACTTGACTTCTCCGAAACCAAAGTTGCAGGTGGAGTCCATTCTGCTACAAAATCTACTAAGACTTGCGAATTGATTGCTGTCCTTGCCAGAAAAGATATGCCGAAGGGTGCTAGTTCGACTGCCCACTTTCCAATTCTTCCAGTGGAGTCTTTACTTCGGAGCATATCTCCCAAAGGATACGAAGTTGGTACAATTACATTGTGAGCCAAAAAATAATGTCTTAATTTCCTCGAAGCCATTATCAGAGCATAAACGAACTTTTCGAGTTCGGAATACCTTGTCTTCGCTCCTGATAATGCTTCGGACACAAAATAAACAGGATTTTGCACCAACTTCCCATTGAAATCCATTTCTCTGACAAGGACTGCACTGACAGCAGAACCTGTAGCTGCAAGGTAAAGGAGTAGGGTTTCGTCCGCAGTAGGCACCGTGAGTGTAGCGAGATTACTAAGATACTCTTTAATATCTTCGAAGCTTTTTTGACACTCCGGTGTCCATGCAAAATCTTCGAACCCTTTCAATGCTTTAAATATAGGCAAGCTTCTCTCCGCAGGACCTTGCTAAAAACCTGCTATGTGCTGCCAGACGTCTAGTCAGCTTTTGCACTTGCTTTAAATTTTCCAGAGGGGCCATCTTTTGTAACGCAGTTATTTGAGTAGGGCTAGCTTCAATCCCCCTGCTTGAAACTAAATACCCTAACAACTTCCCAGCCTTAGCCCCGAAGATACATTTTTCGGGGTTAAGACGGATCCCACATGCCCGAAGGCTATTAAATGTTTCTGCTAAGTCTAGGCTATGTTGGTGCTTTAAAGCACTCTTTATTACAATATCATCCATATAGGCCTCCACATTGCGACCTAATTGATGACCTAGAGCCTTAGCAACTAACCTCGAAAAAGTAGCCCCGACATTTCTTAAGCCAAAAGGCATTCTTACATAACAAAAGACTCCCGAGGGAGTTACGAAGCTTGTCTTGATCTCATCTTCACGTTTCAACCATATTTGATGATAACCAGAATACGCGTCAAGGAAGCTTAATAACTCCGAACCTACAGTGGAGTCGACCAGTTGATCAATTCGGGGCATGGGGTAGGGGTCACGAGGGCATGCTTTATTCAAAGATGTGAAATCAATGCACATGCGCCACTTTCCGGAGGATTTCTTTTTGACGAAGACTGGGTTGGCTAACCATTCTGTGTGAGCCACTTCTCTGATAATCCCGGCCTTCAAAAATTTTTCAACTTTGTCCTTCGCTAGAACAGCTCTTTCTGCAGAAATTTTTCGGAGTCCTTGCAGAACAGGCTGGGCCTTCGGGTTTACAAGCAAACTATGTTCAATGATATCCCGATCGACTCCGGTGATGTCTTCGTCAGACCAAGCGAAGACATCTAAATTTTCTTTTACCACTTTTTCCAAGGAGGTTGCAACTTCTGGAGGTAAATATTTACCAAATTGAAATGCATATTCTTTACCATCTTTAACAATAATCTTCGTTGCGATCTCTCCTTCAAGACTTGGTCTTGGAAAGGATTTCTTCGAAAATTCAGAAGGAGCTGAAAAATTTTCTTGATTATCTTGCACATTATTCACTTGTCTTGGATCAAGAGGGGGGCCATGGCCATATTCCGCTCTTCGGGCGGTAGCTTGATCTCCGAAGACAGTAAGCACTCCTGCTTGTGTGGTCATCTTCACGCACAAGTAATTGTAATGTGCCACAGCTCCGAACTGGTTTAACATGCCTCTCCCGAAGATGACATTGTAGGCATATGGAGCATCTACAACGTCGAAGATTACTTCCTCTGTCCTGGCTAACAATCCTTCTCCGAAGGTAACTTCTAGGCCTATCTGGCCGAGTGCATCAAGCGGAGGTCCTGCGAAGCCTTGCAAAGGACGAGCTGCTGGAAGAAGGTGCTTTCTGGAGATGCACAATTGATCGAAGGCTTGAATAAAAATAATATCCGCTGAACTGCCTCCGTCAATTAACACCCTTCGAACCTCAGTTCCTGCAATGTCAGCAGTAATGACAAGTGGGTCTGCATGTGGGAATTTAATGCCAGCTGCATCCTCTGCAGAAAAAGATATTGGTACATGGGACCATTCCGGCATAGCAGCTGCAGATGATGAAGTTCCAATGTGGCCCACTTCTCTGACATACTCTCTTCTCTGCCTTTTTGACATGCTTCCGAGGGTACCTCCTCCGAGATGGGGAGGACTACTCTTTTTCCTCGGTCTTGCCCTTCTTCTTGCTTCGGAGGTGGCATAACATTGGCCACCGGAGGGCGTCTTGCAGCTTCGAAGTTTTCTATCCGCGCCACAGCCTGGACAGGCTCCGGGCGCACTTCAGCTGGAACTCGGTCAGTAGTACCTCGACCCGAAGTTCCTTCTAGATACTCTCCTCTCAGAGTAAGTATAGCCTTGCAAGTATCAGTTGCGTGGCTTTGGTTTTCACCATGAATACAGCAGAAAAGGGTCTGGCCTTCGCCAGCCATTTTCCCTGGCGGCCTCCAGCTGCTGACCTTGTTTCCCGAAGGTTGTGGAGCTCTCTGGGTGAACCTTTGCGGGGGTGCAATGTTCAAGACTTCAGAACGAGGATGCTTTTGCCCCCTTCTCCTATCATGCTGAACTTCGAAGACTGGTTCCCGCGGCTGTGCTGAAGTTTTTGCTTCCACTTTTACTTCCTGCAGTATGGACGGAGTAGCTGCAGTTCTTCGAAGTCAACCTTCTTCCGACCTCGCATATTCTTCAAAGTATGACATCAACTGAGAAACAGAAGATATGCTTTTCCGGTGAAGCTTATCAAGGAGGCCTTGATGAATGACACCTTCCCGAGCTGCGTCAACTACCGAAGATGTAGTCAACTCTCGGATCTGCGACTTCGTATGAGCGAAGCGCTTGAAATATTGCCTCAATGTCTCTCCAGGTAGTTGCTTCACCTGGAAAAGACCTCCCGCCGACATTGGAGGCACGAAGGTGCCTTGAAAATTGCTTACAAACTTCTTCTTCAGCTGACCCCATGAATTAATTGATCCTGGCTTCAATGACCAGAACCACCTTAATGCCACTCCTTGAAGAGCTAAAGGGAAGCATTTTGCCATGGTGTCTCGAACTCCTCCACTAGCTTCAATTGCTAGAGCATAAGAACGGACAAATTCTCCAGGGTCCTCATCTCCGGCATACTTGCAAAGCTTCGAAGTCTTAAACTTCGGATCGAAGCGATCCTTTTGTAGTTCAGGATGCAGCGGGGATTCAGTATCAAAGGAGGCGTTCTCCGGGGCTTCGGGATAGATGGGTTCGTCGTCTTTAGGCACTTCAGGAATAACCGGGATGGCTTGAGAGCGAAGCCTATTTGCAGCTTCTTGCCGCCATCTCGCTACTTCAGCTTGGAGACTGGCCATTTGAGCGGCCATATCACCAAGATTGTCTTTATCTCCTCCGGAAGGATCTTCCGGGTCTTGAGAACTGAGAGGATCAGTTCGGAGTGGAACTTGAGGTGGAAGAGGAACTCCGGGTGGTCGAAGTATAGATGGAGTTGGTGGAGGAACTCCGTATACTCGAGGAATGGGAACTCCTTCCGGAGTTTGAGGTGGAGGAAACGTCGAAGGTCCTCCGACTTCAATAGTGTCGGAAGGTGCCCCTCCGGAGGTCCGAGGAGACCTCCGAACAGGGTTACGAGTTGCGCTCCGCTTAGGAGGCATGATGTAAGAAGTTGGTAGAGAACGAAGTTTCCTGGACTAAGTTCCCCACGGACGGCGCCAACTGTTGGCGTAAAAGATTACGCTAACAGGTTTCTGAAGAATAGAAACTAACAAACGAAGTGTTTGCGAAGTGAACTGTTCTAAGCCTCTGAAAGGATAATAACTTAGAATAGTTCGAATGTGTGTATTGAATAACTTGTATTCAGTGCCTATTACAGGGTGAAACGGGGGGTATTTATAGGCACAAACATTAAGGAAAAGACCCTTTTACCCCTCTGTTACAACCGACATAGTGGAAACTATTCGGCACCCTTAATAGGGCTAAAATGGTAAAAGACTAATCTAATGAGAAAGAAGATAAACCTTCCATCTTAGCTGACAGAAAAGATCTCAAAAGAGTCTATGTTCGAAGATATACTCCGAACTAAGGTCCATCTCCATACTTCGAGCTTGACTCAAGGCATCTCCGAAGATGCATGTTGGAAACCTTCGAATCCATTATCTGCCTTTGTGTTGTTACTGCAATAACCCTGAGGATGGAATATTTTCCCCCAACACCACTGTAAACTGGACGTAGGGTTAATATACCTCTTGGTAGGCCCGAACCAATATAAAACCCTCTCTCCCTCTAGAAAGAACCCTTCGAGGTTCATATCTTATATTCTACATATTTAGATAGAAACCTGTTTGTAGATATCGCAATTGCTACAAGAAGCAGGGAGCTTGATGCTAGACGATCAAGGAGGTCGGGTGAAGTTGAGGAAGATCTCAGGCGTACATGTGGAGATAAAGAAAGACATGGGCGAGTGGATGATCGAGACAACATGTTGACCAAGTCAGCAAAAGGGAGGCCAGTGCAAGCGATAAGGCAGCTCGAGGGATCGAGAGCAGGATAGACTTACTGGTGATCGAGTTCGTAGATTGTTGACACATGTGAGAGATATGGAGGGCTTTGTCAATTTCGGCTCAAAACCATCAGATCGAGATCGAAGCATCCTAAAACGAATCCGTAGTCACTATGAAAGCTCCACATTAGGACAAACTAACTTTAGATAGGATTTTACTATTTTTCCAGTTGGGCCCACGTCTGTATTTCGTGTTTGTAGCTAATATACTCTAGGGGTATTTAGGTCTTTCCAGTTTTTGAACTGCCTATAAAAGGCCTTATAGTACTAGGGTTTCTACCAACTCATCCAATGAAATAATAGAGTTCACTTTACCAATTCTAGAATTTTGTGTCCTATTCATTGGTTTTTGCGTTGCCATTCCATATGCTATCACCGCTGGGCCGCGCGCACAGAGGCTTCTTAGATTTTTATCTTGCTATCCAACCATCCCCACCGGAGTTGTTCCGCCTGAGTTCTGTACCCTAACCTGGCTAGTTTTCTGAGGGAGCTGCCTCAGACAGTTTTTTTTGCTCACCGGTTTTCTAAAGAAGCCCTGTAGTTGAAGCAGGCGATGTCGTGTGGTGCAATGACGTAGGTGGCTTGGATGCGCGCTGCTACTCGATTGGTGCACGTGTGTGTGGTGCTCGACGTGGTAGGAGACTGCGCACGAAGCACACAGGTGATGTCAGTCAGAGAAGGCATAGCGGTCGTATAGCTTTCACCTAGGGAATGCCTCGAGAAAAACAAGAGTTCAATAATATTCTTTCTTTGAACCTCATGCACTTGCAGTAGTTTATTATTGAATTTCATGTGTTTGATCAAATAGTTTCAAGTACCTTTTCTTCATATTGCACTACGAATATTCATTGATGGATCAGTAAGCACTATTTATTTCCTTCATTTATTTTGCCTAAATTAAATGCATTAAATAGTGTGCTTTCTCATACATGTTGAACTACCTGCGAACTGTGGATGTTTCTCTTGAGCTTGATGGAATATCTATGTTTTGTTGGTATGCTTTTTGATATGTCTTCTGAACTATGATTAGTTCTTTAATCTATCTTGTGTGCTATGTATGGGTGTCTTCTAAATAAGGACATCAGTTGGTTTTTGAAGGCTTGATTATTTTTAGTGCTTGTGACCTCTTAGACTGTCCCATCATATCATATTTGACAGGAGAGTGATAACACTTGCTTTCTCTGGGATTTTGCTATGATAGTTTATTTGCTTCCGCTTGTTCTGTTAGAGGAGCATTGGGTGTTTAGAAAAGGCCATGCATTCAAAAGAATTTGTTGAGGCGTCTAATCACCCACCTCTAGTTGCCCGTTTCGGTTCTACAATATCCTTCGTAGTGAGTCCTACTACGTGAAAGTGCGGTTGATAATGTCTAGACGAGGGGGTGTAGCGATTGCAATGTTTTGATATTTTATCAGAAGCCTTAAAGCATGAATGTCCACTTGTACCCTCAATCGTACCTATTGGAAGATCGAGACACCCTTTTGCACGTCTCGTGCTCATCAAGTGGTATCGAAGCAAAGGTTGCCCGTTAGGTATCAATCCATCTGTGTTTATTTCTTTTACCCAGAGTCCTGAAAAAGCCACACAAAAATATTTCATTGTTCTGTGTTAGTTTTGTTTTTTCGCTATTTCCAAACCCTCTTGAGACTTTTCGCTAGGTTAATTTTAGTTTTGATTTGTTGAGTTTGAGTGCTTGTTCAAGTATGGTTGCTGATTTAGAGTCACGTTCTTGAGTCTAATTTAAGTTTTGTGTTGTGGCGAGAGCCTTTCCTTGAGAGATCGAGTTCGACATTGTTTCGGATTGCAACTGTCTTGTGTTATTCGGCCGGCAACGCTAGCCTCCTTGAGTTCTTTACAAAACCTATTTGAGGAGTTCTTCAAGAACCTAACAAGAAAGGAGTGCAGAAGCTCTGTTTGCGCATCCTTCAAAATTTTGGCCACAATTTCTGCATACAGATTCGAGATCAAACAAAAGAGCTCTTTCTAGAGCTATACGAGAAAAAAGTTTCATTCGTCCACAGATCAAAAGGGGAAAGTGGTCCCAAGAAAAGAAAAGATCAAAAAAAGAAGAAAGAGAAGAAGGCAAAAAGGAAGAGCATGTAGCAGGTAGCAAAAAGTGTTCTGATCCGTGTTGTACGTTCCAAAATCTTTACCTTATATGCATGTCCCATAGTCCTTGTACCTTTTCTCTCACTTGCTTACACTATACAGTAAGGACAAGTCTCGGCCAGCAACTCTAACAAGTGTTGGGACTTTTATTCAACATCATTACTCCTGTTATTAATTTGTGCTAATCGTTGCTACTAAACTTTGATTTCCAAGATCCACATACTTCATTTCTGAATGTCTTGGATCCTTGTAATCACACATCACATGTCATTGGATGTCCCACCTTTTCCGGTTGTACCAACTGCTTCAATCGGTAAGATCTTTGTAAGTGCTTGGAAGACGTGGAAAGTGAGTGAGGAAGAGAGTGATCCACTATTACATCAAGGGTAGTCGATAAGGATAATACTTTTTTATCTTCTATTTCCTACTAACGATGGCAGGTGAAGTGTCTGATTTTGGGGACTGCGCATCTAAGGAAAAACTTCAATGGATTGAAGGGAAGTTTCATGGTAACATGAATGCTATGCTACTAAGCATCTAAGCATTAGCCGTGAGTATTGCTACTCTTATGGCTAACGTTTAGAGAATAACGCTAGAACATCAACCTCGAACTCCAATGCATGAGGTTTAAGCTAATGAAGAAGACATCGATCACAACAACGCATGTGATGTAGACCAAGAACATCGGCGACCCCAATTACAACACCATCAGCGAGGTAATGATCACCATGGAAATTAGCCACAGGATCGAGGTAACCATGACCCTTTTGCCAAAGTTAAATTTATTATACCTTCCTTTCACTACAAAAAGAACCCCCTATAGCAATGCATATAAGTGTTGGTAAAACCCTACATAACTGTTGCGAAGGGCTATAGCAGAGCATAATTATGTGTTGCCTATGTTGACGTTGCAAGGGTCTTGTACAACACATATACTTGTGTTGGAATTTTCTATTTATATACGTTGGTAAGGTGCAACGGATATGTGTGGCTTAGAGCAACACATATATGTGTTTGCGCCGCCTATAGACAATTAATATCTGTAGGTTGTTGCAATATTTGGAATAAAAATTTTTAAACCCTTATATGTGGTGCTAGCAAAAAACCATAAATACGATATTTATAATTGTATTTTTATTTCGAGTGAAACAAATATGTACAACATTTTTACATCATTAGAAACACACATGACAAATAAGCACAAATCAATACTTTATTGAATATAAATTACTATAATACAAAGTATCATGCATCCACAATATAATTCATCATATAATATGTGTTGAAAACATCTTTGCTACGAAAGGAACTATATTACAGTGTTCCTATTATGATTCTATTTTTGAATCCTTAAGCAAAAAATCAGAATTGATCTTCGGATGATCTGGTAATTTAATCCATTTCAATAAGCTTTGCTTTGTATTTTGACATGCTGAAACAACCAAAGGTAATTGGAGATTTTTTGCATTATGCGAAAAGGTGCTCCCAAGCTAGCGTCGAACCATGCTCACAATAGAACCAAGAATTTCATTCAGCAGCTGCAAGAAATTTTGCATTGGTGCACAAATGAGTAAAAGTATAAGTAAGAACTTAAGGAATGTAAGATGAATGGAAGTACTGTACATAGTTTTGTCAAGTTACCTATCAAATATGCCAACAAGATACCAAGAGTTCTAGACAACTGTAGAACAAACAATTTACACAAGATGCTTAATAAAAAGGCACACCACAGTAACGAAGAAGATAGATGCCACAATTGTTCAGAACCTATCATCAATCAATGACCATAAAGGCATGCCACAGTAACCAAGAAAAACAAGTTGCCTTTCGAGCAAATTTGAAATGAAGTTAGGATGGTGCAACTCTTAGATAGAAATAAACCTAGGCACTGGTATCACTCATCAGTAGTCATTAGAGTGATCATCCTCGACACAGAATAACAAAAATTAGTGAATGATTCAACATGCTCTAGGAGAAGTGAGAGTTGGTTCTATAATAACCACAGCCGATGTCCATTACATGCATATAAATGTCAATTGAAACTACAGCAACATGTGGAAACAAAATTAATTTTCAACCGATCAATAGATACAATAGGAACAGATGCTTCGGGGATCTCATTAAAAATGACCATGGTGATGAATATTGAGTAGCAATGAATACTCAATACTCATGAACTTAAATTTTATATAAGCATGTAATCAACTGATCAGATGCAATTAATTTCACAATAGATTTGTATTGGTGCACAAATGAGTAAAAGGATAAATAACTCAAAGAATGTAAGATGAAATGGAAGTGTACACTTATGTTGGGGGAAAATACTTCATCCTCAGAATCATTTTAAAATCTATACATTAACGTTATCAGAAGACAAAAGGAAGCTAGGAGTCCTGATCTCCGAAGGTCCTAATAGCATCAATGCTTTGCTACATTCAGAGCATTCCACAATGGAGGTCTTCACTAAGGCTTCAGCATGACGAAGAATCCCTAAGCCTCTTTACTTGGAGGGGTACTGACATCAAGGATGGAAGAATTACTTTCTCACTGTTGACTTAGTCTTTTACCATTTTAACCCTTCGAAGAATATTAAACAATATCTTCTAGGTCGGTCGTAATTAGAGGTTAAAGAGGTCTTTTCTTAATGTATTTTGTCTATAAATACCCCTCTTCGTTCTGTATGGGGTATCAAATATTTAGGTATTCAATACACACTTCGAACTATCTTGAGCTATTATCCAATTCGGAGGCTTAGAACAGTCCGCATAACCAACACTTCGTTTATCAAATCTTAGAGTTTACTAAAACCTATTAGCGTAATCTTTTGCGCCAATAGTTGGAGCCGTCCATGGGAACCTAGTACAAAAACTTCATTCTCTACCAATCCATTCATAAAGCCATGCCTCCTAAACAGAGCCTAGGCACTAGTCCACTCTGAATGTCTTCTCAGACATCTGGATTAGGATCTTCGAATACCCCCAAGGTCGTAAGACCCTCCGTGGACCCCCCACCTCGAACTCCCGAAGTGACCACTAACCCTCGAATATAAGGAGCCCCTCCTATGGCTCCGTCTGTGCTCTAGACTGATTTCCTCAGTTCTCGAGACCCGGAGGGCCCCTCTGGAGGAAATGAAAGCCATCTAGATGATGTGGTGGCCTAGATGGCTCGGCTTCAGGCCGAGGTAGAAAGGTGGAGGATAGGAGCTGCTGATAGGCTTTGCCCTCAAGCTAGCCCCGTCATCCTAGAGACGCCTCAAGATGATGACCCTGTCTACTATACCAAAGCTTCTGAGGTCCAAATAGGTTCCGAGAATGCCTCCTTCGATGATTAATCTCCATTGCACCCTGACTTGCAAAAGGTGTGCTTCGACCCCAAGTTTTGAACCTCGAAGCTTTGCAAGTACTACGGAGAGGCCGACCCTGGAGAATTATCCCGCTCGTATGCTCTAGCAATCGAAGGTAGCGGAGGGGTTTGAGACATGATGGCCAAGTGTTTCCCCCTTGCGCTCGGAGGGGTGGCTCTCAGTTTGTTCTTGTCCCTAAAAACATGATCGATTTAGTCTTGGGAGCAGCTGAAGAGAAGGTTAGTGAGTAATTTTCAAGAGACCTTTGTGGCCCCAATGTCTACAGGAAGTCTTTTTCAGGTGAAGCAGCAGCCCAAAGAAACTCTGCGATAATTCTTCAATCACTTCGTTCATACGAAGTCTCAGATAAAGGGAGTATATAAATCATCCGTTGTCGATGTAGCGCGCGAAGGTGTTATGAACTCGGGCCTCCTCGACAAGCTTCACCGAAAACATATTTCCTCGGTGGTACAATTAATGGCCTACTTCGAGCAATATGACAAGTCAGAAGAAGGATGGCTTTAGAGGACTACTTCATCTTCATCGACCTTCCTCCAAGAAGTCAAAGCTGAACCAAAGGCCTCAAGTCCACCACAAGCGTCTCTCTTTGAAAATCATCAGCACGATAGGCGAAGAGGAAGAAAACATCCCCGCTCCGAGGTTCTAAATATTGCCCCTTCTAATTCAAAATTGCCTCCTAAATATCAACGGGCTCATGGCAACAAGGCTAGCGGCTAATGGCCACCAGGGAAGCTGACTTGTCAAGGCCAGGCATTTTTCTGCTGCGTGCATGGCGAAATCGAAGCCACACCAGTGACGCATGCAAGTCCATATTTTCTATGCGGAGCGAATATCTCAAGAGGAGTTCTGGTCTAGGAAATACTGACCGAGCCCCTCTGACACGATCGAAGCCAGTACAGGCTATCGGAAGTGTGGACAGCTTCGAAGCCCCATGACAGCCTCCGGTGGCCAATGTTATGCCACCACTGAAGCAAGAAGACACCCAAGATCGCGGGAAACAGGTAGTCCTGCCCATATCCAAGGGGGGACCCTGAGTGGCATGTCGAAGCATCAACGGAGGGAATACGTGCATGAAGTGGGGCACATTGGGATCTCGTCATCAGCAGCAGAAATGCCCAAGTGGTCTCATGAACCCATATCGTTCTCCTCAGTTGATGCAGCTGGAATTAAGTTCCCCAATGCAGACCCTCTTATTATTACGTCTGACATTGCAGGAACCGAGGTCCGACGAGTGTTAGTCGATGGTGGAAGATCCGCAGACATCATCTTCATCCAAGCCTTCGATCAATTATGCATCCCATAGAAGCATCTACTCCTAGCAGCCCATCCGCTACAAGGTTTCACAGGCCCTCCTCTCGATGCCCTTGGCCAAATAGGCCTCGAGGTCGCTTTCGAAGAGGGGCACCTAGCCAAATCGGAGGAAGTTATCTTCGACGTCGTCGACGCCCCTTATGCTTACAATGTTATTTTCGGAAGGGGAATGTTGAACCAGTTTGGAGTTGTGGCACATCATTATTATTTATGCCTAAAAATGCCCACGCAAGGAGGAGTAGTTGCGGTCCTCGGTGACCAAGCTGCAGCGTGGAGTGCAGAGTACGGCCATCGCCCACCCCTTGATTCTAGGCAGATAAATAATGTGCAGGAGCATTCAGAGGATACTTTAGTGTCAAGATACCCTCTCTCAAGCAAAGCCCAGAAGGCAAAGTTGTAATGAAGATCATCGTCAAGGAGGGCAAGGACTATCCCATCCAATTCGGCAAGGAGTTGCTCTTAGAAATTGCCACTTCGATGGAAGAAGTGGTTCGAGGTAATCTATATGTCTTTGCCTGGTCATATGATGATATCCACAGATTCAACCAGAGCATTATCGAGTACAATATGCTCGTTAACCAAAGGGTTCGACCTATTCGCAAGGTGCTCCAAATGTTGTCAATAGAAAGAGCAGATCTCACCAAGGCGGGGGTAGAACAGTTACTAAAAGCTGGGATCATCAGGGAAGTGGCCCACATGGAGTTGTTAGCCAACCCCGTCTTCATCAAGAAAAAGGCCTTCGGCAAGTGGCGCATGTGCATCGACTTCATGTCTCTGAATAAAGCATGCCCACGTGATCCCTACCCCATGCCCCACATTGATCAGCTCATTGATTTTAGAGCTGGCTCCAAACTCTTGAGTTTCCTCAACGCGTACTTCAGATACCATCAAATATGGTTAAAACGCAAAGACTGAAGCCAAGACAAGCTTCATACCTCCTTTGGGAGTCTTTTGTTACATCAGAATGCCCTTCGGCTTAAGGAATCCCAGGGTAACTTTTTCAATATTAATTGCTAAGGCTCTAGGTCAACATTAGGCCGCAATGTTGAGAGCCTCCAAGCATGTGGAGTTCGCCTCAACCCCAAGAAATGTATCTTTGGGGCTCAAGCAGGAAAATTGTTAGGGTATTTAGTTTTGAGCAAAGGAATCGAAGCTAGCCCAACACAGATAAGTGCACTACAAAGGATGACTCCATTAAAAAATTTGAAGCAAGTCTAGAAGCTTGTCGAATGCCTCGCAACCCTTAGCCGATTTTTGGCAAGGTCCACAGAGCCGAGCCTCCCGATATTCAAAGCTTTGAAGGGGTCCGAAAGTTTTGCCTAGACACCGGAGTGTCATAAAATCTTTGATGAAATTAAGGACTACCTCAGCAATCTTGCAACACTTACTGTGCCCCTAGTAGGCGAAACTCTCAATCTTTATCTTGCAGTAGTTGGCTCCACTGTTAGTGCAGTACTTGTTCGAGAAGTGGACTTCAATGGAAAGCTGTTGCAGAATCCAATATACTTTGTATCGGAAGCCTTGTCTAGAGCCAAAACATGATACTCTTAGCTCGAGAAATTCACTTATGCCTTGGTAATGGGCTCACAGAAGATGTGGCATTATTTTTTGGCACACGATATAATTGTTCCAACCTCATACCCCCTTGGAGATATGCTCCGATGCAAATATTCCAAGGGGAGAATTGGGAAATGGGATGTCGAGCTAGCCCACTTAGCCATTTACTTCACAACAAGAACAACCATTAAATCACAAGTGGTGGCCGGCTTCATAGCGGAGTGGACCCCGTACGTAGTATGGGCTCCAGAAGAATCAAATGAAGGTGTGTGGACCGTGTACTCTGATGGGGCTATCTAGGCATCTGGAGCAGGCGCCGGAACAGTCATAATCTCGCCTTCAGGGCAAAAAGCGATGTACTTTGCAAGGCTCAACTTTAAGTCCACCAATAATATTGCTGAGTATGAAGGGATCCTGCTTCGCCTTCGCAAAGTGCGCGTGCTTGGCGCCACGAGGGTTGTCATAAAAACAGACTGTCAGGTTGTTGCAGGGCAGGTTGGTAAAAGTTTTCAAGCTTGGCATCCACATCTTGCCAAATATTTGGAAGAAATTCGCTAGACTGAAGAAGTATTTAAAGAGATTTCTATCTGGAGCATTCCACGAGCCGACAACCAGCAAGCGGATGTCTTGGCCAAAGCCACAGCCGGAGCCCTAGATATCCCGGAAGGGGATTTTTATGAAGAACTTGTCTCCCCTTCGGTGCAACAACTTCCTCCTACTGAGTTACTTTGCATATTGAGCAGTGATTGGTGGAGTCCAATAATGAACTTGTTGCAAGACAAAGCTAATTTGCATGAAAGCCCAGAGTAGTTAAGATTACAGTCGAGGGTGCGAAATTATCATATTATCAACGTGTTGATAGCAAAAAATGGTATTAATGGTCAAGATTGTCAAAATACCAATTTTAGTGATCTGGGCCAGAAATACAAAAGTCTTGGTATGGGCCAAAGCCTTATAGTGCCGGAGGTCCACCTGCATGAGGCCTCGGAAGGCCTTTTAGCGGCCTGTTGTCTTCGACCCAAAGGCCGTTCGGAGTTCTGCCTCGCCGGAGGTTCAGCCAAAGGAGCAGGCTTCGGCGGGCCTACCGAAGGCCCACTTCAGGCAAGCTTTGGAGATAGAGTTTGATACAGATTCTGGTTGTTGTTATCCCTAAACTTGATTAGGCCGAATCTTATGAGATTAGAATTAGAGAAAAGAAGACTAGCCCCTATAAATACAGGGGTGAGGCCGGTTCATAGCCCCTCCCCAGAACAAATCAATCACAAAGCCCTAGCTTTGAACCATACTTTACTTACTTTACTTTTCCGTACACCTTCGTGGTTTGCCTGGAAGACACCCGTCGGCCATGCCGTAATAGCGGTAAGCCTTGTTGGTTCACGTGTGAATCACCCGTTAATCTACATAACAAATTGCTACCACCTTGTTGGCTCACTTGTGAACCTTCCGTTAATCTACGTAATAGATTGCTACCTTCATTCTACATACTGCAACACTTAGTAATTCGGTCTCTAGGCCGAATTGGCACTTGATCTTAACTTTGCTGTAGGTTCCACATTGGGAGCCCCTTCGCTGAAGGTTTCTAGATCTAGGAAGCTGGCTTCGGAGCCTGCTAGAGCACCCTTCGGCAAGTCCTTGCTTCATCCATCTGTGTAGGATCCGTCACGCTATTGTCGGTCTGGTCAAGTCCCGCGTACTGGAGTAACTTCGTATCGTGCTTCGTCACGCCAGCGCTCCTTCCTGGACTTCATAGCGCCGACACTCCGCACCGGATGTAGTCATGCCCACGCACTTGCATTGGGGTTTTGTCCTGTCAGAGACTTCACACCAAACCCTATCGTTCAGGAGTGATTTCGCGTAGCGATCTGTTCGGAGCCTATCTTCAGCTAGATCGATCCGAACATTGAAGACTATCTTCAGTGCACCCTTCGCACCAAACGCAGAAGGCCCCTTTCGGTGACCCTTTGAATGGTATACTTTGTACCAATCAGGTTTCGTTTGGCCGATTGGATTATATTGTCTATATATTTCATATAATTGGATTATTTATGTGTAATCTGATTACCTAGCGACTTCACCCCCTTGCCACTATTGAGGGTAGTCAAAACGCGACGCCAGCGTTGTGTTACGCTTAGGCTCATTCCTAAGTATCCACACTCATTTGATCGTCAAACTGACACAAGTGCGAGGCATGTTTTCGTGTCAACACACTTTTTTGGCAACTTCGTTAGGGAAGGCTATGCCAACATGATGAGTACGTCTACATCAGCCGCAAGGACCTCTATGATGACTACTACGTCTACAACGCCGATGGTTCCCATGGGGGGCGCAGAGATCGACAACCACAATGTTATGACGCCCACCCTTGAAGATATACCTGAGGAAGGTCGGGCAAAAATCGAGGCAAAATGAGAGAGCTCCATGATCTCATGCTCGGGAGCTACATCAAGACACGCGCGGGCTTCATCAAGCACGACATCAACATCCTCGACCTCGCTCGAACTTAGGTAACACCAGTATCGCCTCCTTTATCTTCTTTAGAAATTGAGAAAAAAATAGCTGCATCCGTGGATCAAGCTATCAGTGCTTCTATAGCCAACCGTCTAGATTTGGCAGTTAGCTCTCAGGTAGAGGCAATGTTTAGAAGGTTCGTCTTTACCGAGGCCGTCCCTCCAGCTCTAATCACTAGTATCCCCCCGTGAATCGCATCTATAGTAGAACCGACGGTAGTATTAGCAAGACCATCACTTCTCCGGCCTCAACATATACGGCCGAGACAAGCCACTACATTCATGGCCAAGCTGACCATGTTTATTGCACACCACCTACGCTTGCGCCAGCTTTTCCCGCGATGCCCGCGCCGCATGCTCCTACACAAATGCATTGGCCACAGCACGTCGTATATCCTAAGCCTACACAGGAGGAACAACCCCGCGGCTAACATGCCGACATACCACCACGTGTCGTGCCCTTGCATGAGAGACGTGCACCAGCAGGAGGCCAAGACGACATTGATGAGCGGATCAGTCCGCTGTTTAGGGAGTGCACTGGCTTCACTCCTAGGGATCGGGCTAGGGTTTACTGGAAGCCGTACCCCGATCACTTTGATACCATACCCTTCCCTCGTGCCTATAGAGTCCCTGAATTCACCAAATTCGACAGTGAGGGTAACAAGAACACACTAGAGCATATCAGCCAGTTCTTAGCACAGTGTGGAGAAGCTAGTGGGTCAGATGCATTAAAACTTAGATTGTTTTCTCTTTCACTATCCGGCACCGCTTTCACTTGGTTTTCGGCACTCCTGCCGAACTCTGTCCAAACGTGGGCCTAATTAGAACAAAAGTTCCATGACTATTTTTATACAGGTGAGATAGAACTTAGGCTTTCACACTTGACATCGGTCAAACAGAAATCTAGCAAGAGTGTCTCTAAGTACGTCAACCGATTCAGAGATACCAGAAACCCATGTTTTAGTCTCAATATTTTAGAAAGGGATTTGGCGGATCTAGCTTTTAACAGGTTGCGATTTGAGAATAAAGAAAGGCTAGACAACTAGATCTTTTTACAAGTCAGCCAAGTCCTACAACAGGATCTGGTCCAAGAAGGCCGAGCAAAAGATAAAAAATTCATTAAAACATTCAACAAGCCTAGGGCTGAAGTCGAAATCATGTAATACTCCGATGAGGAAGAGTCGGAGGAAGAGGAAGATTCGGCTCACATGTATGTGACCGAATGGGTTTGGAATGCTAAGAGCAAGCCCATCACTTGTTCTGAGCTATGGCCATCTCCCACTAAGAGTCGGCCTAGCGAAGTTAAATATGCGTTCGATATAACCAAATGCGATAAAATATTTGATTTCCTCTTGAAGAGCCAACTTCTCAGGTTGCCCAAGGGCTAGGTCGTCTCGACCCCCGATGAACTAAAGAAGCGTCCCTACTATAAGTGGCATGATTCGCATTCTCAGTATACTAACGACTGCAATATTTTTCGTCGACAGGTTCAATCAGCCATAGAAGAAGGATGATTGAAAATAGATTATAGTACAAAGATGAAGCTGGACAAATACCCTTTCCCATGAACACCATCGACCTCGATGAGAAGAAGGTGCTGATTCGGCCAGATCAGGGCGAGTCAGCTAAGGGGAATGTGGTCATTATTGGAGAATCATGCACACTCAAACTCATACCAAAGAACCCTGATGTAGGGGTGTGGAAAAAGAACATTAATACATCTCCCTCGGCTAGGGCTCGCAAGAAGCCAAAGGTAACATACCAGATGTTGTTGAGCAAACACGAGAAGAAAGTCGAGAAAATAGGCCCCCGGACAAAAATGCTAAGACAACCGAAGGGGCCAAGACAACCAAAATGTGAGTTCGGACCGCGGTGTGGAGCCATGCTGAAGAGCGTGGGCCTCATGGCTCCAGATGTGATGAGTCATTGTCAACGGAAGTCAAAGAGGACAAAAGAGAAGAGGAGACCTACTGTGTCTGGGCCGCTTGTGACTCAGGTACACGCGCAGCGAGCGACTGTCGGGCAGTAGGGCCGCGAAGTCAGGCTAGCCCAATCCGGGTACATGGGCTAGGAGCAGCATAGGATCCACTAGGCTGTTGACCAGGATTGACTCATGTACATGGGCGGTGAGCGATTGCTGGGCTGAGAGAGCTGTGGGTTTGGGCCGGCCCAATCCGGGTACCTAGTGCAAAGTCGGTGTATGCTTTGTCAGTTTCGGTGCAAAACTGACGACCGCTGATCTTGGATGGGACTGTCCTGAAGCGAAGCCGTAGTCGCTACAAAAGCTCCGCTTCCGGATAAGTCATCTGTAAATAGGAGTTTACTATTTTGTCCTTAGGCCCACAGTCAGTCAGTCGAGTTTGTAAAAATATCCTAAGGGCAGTTTGATCTTTTCCATTTATTTCAGCGTCTGTAAAAAAACCCTAAGGGTCTATTTGGAATATTCCTAGGCTATTGGGCTACCTATAAATAGGGCCCCAATCCCTAGGGTTAGGGTTACCCATTCTGAAATAAAGTTTAATCCCACTCAAAGTTTGGGTCACTTTTTGTGCTCGTCCCTGTGTTTGCGTCACCAACGTTTTTGTTCTTGGGATTCTGATCTCTTAGCACTGTTCATCAATCTACTCCTGAAAAATCATTCTTCTCAGCGAACATCTCAGGTGCATCGTTCAACGTGCCTTGCAATTTCGCTCCCGTGTGTAACTTTTCTCTGTTTTGCCTTGGTTTATGTGTTGAGAACTGGTTTGTTTAATCTGGGCACTGTTTCGTGCGTTGTGGCTGGCTCTTGTTCTGCGTATAGGTGCTAGTTTTCTTATCTAGCTCCTGCTGGTGTCAAGGTAGGATTTTTCTCTCTCGCGTTCTGGTGCCTCTCTATAGTTTGTCTCCCAACGTCCTGTTCGAAGTCCTGCTTTTTGATCGAAGCTGTTTCGTTTTGGAGTATAGGCTTCGCAGGGTTAGTGTTTCGAAGCCTTGTATTTTTATCCCTGTGGCTGAGCGAAGGCTGCTGCTTCATCGTAGCTGTGTGACCTTCGCTGCACTGCAGACCTCGCAGTCTCTGAAATTAATCATAAAGGCTTCGCTGGTGTTTTTGAGGGTCATGCAGTTCAAGGCATAGCTTCGAGGTATTGCTTGTTTTTGTTCGGTGTCTGTTTAGTTCGAAGTCCAGTTCGAAGGTACTTCGAAGCTGAAGCTTTTTACTTGAACCAAGCTCTAATAGACTTCGGCTTCTTCGAAGTTGGTCTCGACTGGTTCTTTCCTTGCATACTTCAGAAGTTTTTTTTCCGCTGTTTCCTAGCCTCTCTTTACGTACTTCGAAGCCTCACACCAGGTTCTAGTTTGTTCATTGTACAAGCGAAGCTTGCATGTCTAGGCTTCATCTTTATGTGTTAGGTTCGGAGTCTGTTTTTGTGGCTTCGGTTCTGAGATTCTCGGAGTAGCCTTCGACAGCTACGTGCTTCGCTATTTCACAGTTTTGTACTAGTCTTCGAACTCTCTTCTGCATAGCTTCGAATTCGAAGGGTTCGGAGTATACCTCTACAACCTTCGCACGTCAACATTGAAGCAGGCTTCGGCACGTCCACTACAGGCTTCGACACTGCTTACTTCGAAGCCTGCTTCGACAAATACAGGCTTCGCACCACACAGGCTTCGGTAAGTACCGAACAGGAGAAAACATTGAACAGTAAGACTTCTCTTTTTGCGTGCACCCAGATTAAATTTCTGCAAAGTTCTTTTACTGTGAGACTGGATTTGCTCATGTGTTAAATGCTTTGTTAGTTTGCCTATTAGCGCTGTGTTGGTGTCGTCTCGATTAGAACACCGGTCGTTTATAGGCTAGATACTTTTAGGCTTTGACGATCTGTATACACTTCCCTGTTAAGTCTTTTGAGGAGCGTTGGGTGTTGGGAGCAGGCCATTGATTCGAAAGAATTTTTAGGCGCCCATTCACCACCCTCTGGTCGCTACTTTCGATCCTACATGTGGCAGTCGAACCCCCTGAAGGGTGAGTCCGGACCCTAGTGGCCGAACCCTTCGCACAGTGAGTTCACACCCTAGTGGTCGAACCCTTCGCATAATGAGTTCGGACACCAATAGCCAAACCCTCTGCTAGGCGAGTATGGACCCTAGTGGTCGAACCCACCTCCACACTAGATGAACCCCCCGGTGGGAGGCTTCGGCCCGCAATGGCTGAACATACCTTTGGCCTCGCAGAACCCCTCGTTGATATGGTCCGAGATACCTTCGATGTGGCCGAACCCCTCTCCGGGCAATGGGTTCGGCTCGTAGTGGGTGGAGCCACTGGAGCTGCCGATGCCTCTGACATGCTATTGGGTGGGATCACCATCGGCCCAGAACTTCACCTCGCCGCTGGAGTACCCTTCATAATATAACGTTGCCCCCTATTTTCCTACAGAGTATTATGATTGATAGGGACAAACAAACACATCGAAGGGAGATGCCTTCCACAGGATGTCTGTGGTACCTCTGAATTGACTCACACATGACGAAGCCGAGGAAGGTGGGCGTGAAGAGGCAAAGGAGAGAGAGAGTTCAAAGCAATCACAGTCAGGGTAGGGTCTCAGGAAGTCCCAATCCCGAAGGCCCCTTCGCCGAAGCCCGATGGAGGTAAGTCCCCTAGTCCAGCTGAGGCCATTACTGGAGCCCTGGCTGATCAGCTTGACGAGGCCGGTCCGACCGATAGGGTCTGCAAAGTGGTCCCTACCGAGCATAAAAAATACGAGGCACCCGGTTGATGCATGTTCGGCCAGAAATCACAGAAACAAACTGGTGGCACCTGGAAACAAGCCAGGACCATCTTGGGCACCTCCTAGTATGTCCAAATCACCAAGAGGCGCCTTCAATGCCTGTGATCACATGAGATGCACGAGAAGAAGTCCGAGGAAGAGTGAGATGCCATCTTTGAGGAAATCTGCCCTCGGCCAGCTGCAAAACAAGTATGGAAGCCCAAGCCGGATGAGATGAACAACCCGACTCCTGTTCTGAGTGACGACGACGATGACATGCTCGACGACGACTACACGCCCATCTCCGAGGGGCCCACACCTCAGGCGATAGACGTCAACGTCTTCATGCTTCTCGCCTTGTTCACTATACCATAAGATGAGGCTGAGGTCAGTCATTTGAACCTCGGCCCACGAGATTCTATTTTCGAGAAGCACAAGGATACTACTCATCACCTGAAGCCTCTCTACGTCAAGGGGCATACTGACGGGAAGCTGATCTCTAGGATGCTTGTCGACAGGGGCGCCACCGTCCATTTAATGTCGTACTCTCTTTTGAATAAACTTGGCAGGGGCGAGGAAGACTTAAAGAAAACCAACCTAATTCTCAATGGCTTCATCGGCGAGAGTTCTGAAGCAAAAGGTGTACTCTCCCTAGAGTTGACAGTGGGTAACAAGATATTTCCAACAACATTCTTTGTCGTTGACATGCAAGGTAAATATAGTGTGTTACTTCGGCGTGATTGGATTCACACAAATTGCTGCACTCCTTCTACATTACACCAATGTCTAATGCAACCAGACGGTGATGATGTGGAGGTCATACCAGTGGATACTTTGGCCCAAGTAGCATTGGCCGATGTGTCCATTGATGCCATCCATGACAAAGTAGAGTGTCTATCAGGTAGAGACCTCTCGGATTACGACTTCGTTAGCGTATCTAGAGGATGTTTTTTACCCGTGTCTATAAATCCGGCTGGTGTAGCACGACTATATCTAAATTAGTAATCATGTCTAGTACAAGAAATCTTTATTGGTTGAAGTCTCGCATAGAGCAATATCAATCTTCTAAATACGGTATTGCCGAAGCCATTGAAGACTTTAGTGAAGTAGAAACGTTGGGATAAGGTTTTGCGTTGCCCGATACTTTAGAAGAGGTCGATATAGGCAATGGTAACATTCGAAGGCCGACATTTATAAACAAAATTTACAGGCTAGTGAAAAGGCCGAAGTGATAAAATTGCTTCAGTCATATGTTGATTGCTTCACATGGGAATATAGTTAGATGCTCGGACTAAGTCATGAGCTCGTAGAGCATCGGCTACCTATCAAACCCAAGTTTAGGCCTTATAAACAGCCCCCTCATCGCTTTAACTCAGTCGTGTATGACCGAGTTAAAGAGGAGGTAGAACGATTACTCAAGGCTGAATTTATTAGGCCATGTAGGTATGATAAATGGGTCACTAACATTGTGCCTGTAGAGAAGAAAGAGAGCGGCAAAATACGAGTTTGTATTGATTTTAGGGATCTAAACAAGGCCACTCCGAAGGACAAATATCCCATGTCGACAGCCGACATGTTGATCAACGATGCTTCAGGACACAAGGTACTAAGTTTTCTTGATGGCAACGCTGGTTATAATCAAATTTTTATGGCCGAAGAGGACTTCTACAAGACAACCTTTCGATTCCCTGGTTTGTTGGTTTGCTTGAGTGGGTCGTTATGACTTTTGGTTTAAAGAATGCTGGCACTACATATCAACGTGCTATGAATTGATCTTTCATGACTTGCTAGGAGTTATGTTAGAGGTCTACATAGATGATGTTGTAGTCAAATCGAACGCTATGGGAAACCACCTAGCCGATTTAAGAGTTGCTTTTGATAGGATGTGTCAATATGGCTTAAAAATGAACCCGCTCAAATGTGCTTTTGGCGTGTCGGCAGGCAAGTTCTTAGGATTCATGATTCATGAAAGAGGTATTAAGATTGATCCTAAGAGGCTTGAAAAGATTGGAAACTTTGAAGCGCCGACATGCAAGAGATATGTGCAAAAATTACTAGGCAAGATGAATTATTTGCATCACTTTATATCTAACTTGTCTGGCAAGATCGATGCTTTTTTCCCTACACTCTGACTAAAGAATGAAGACAAGTTCACTTGGGGGGCAAGTCAGCAAAGCGTCTTTGAAAAGATTAAAGAGTGTTTATCGTCACCGCCCGTGGTAAGAGTGTCGAAAGCCGGAATTCCATTTTGGTTGTACATTGTTGCAGAAGATAGCGTGATAGGAGCCGTGCTAACTCAAGAGGTGGAGGGGAGAGAGTATATCATCACATTCTTGAGCCACCACTTGCTGGACGCAGAGACAAGTTATGTGTTTGCAGAGCGTTTGTGTTTATCACTTTATTATGCATGTACCAAATTATGTCACTATCTTCTCCCTAACACATTTATTGTTGCTTGTCAAACCGACATCATAAAGTACATGTTGCAAAAGCCGATTTTGAGTGGTAGAATCAGAAAGTGGGCTTATGCTTTGATTGATTATGATTTGTCTTATGAACCTCTAAGGGTCATGAAAGGCCAAATCATTGCTAACTTTATAGTTGATCACCACGTAGATATCAATTGGAGTAATAGTATTGCTCTAATTGATGTAGTGCCATGGAAACTTTATTTTGATAATTCAGTTTGCAGAAATGGAAAAGGTATTGGAGTGGTTCTCGTATGACATAGTGGCATGCGCTTTGAGACCTCGGCCCGTCAAGAATTTCCTTCTACTAATAATCAAACTGAATATGAAGCTTTATTGCTAGGACTCCAATTGCTAGATTCCATGGGTGTTAAACATGTTCATGCACATGGTGATTCTCTGTTAGTGGTGCAACAAATAGCTAAAAGGGCAAAATGTTTTAATGGCTTGCTAAATAGTTACTTGGATAAATGTTTAGACATAGTTGCTACTTTTGATGACATCAAAATCTCTCACGTGTCTAGAGAAGACAATTCAATTGCAAATGATTTGGCTCAACAAGCATCTGGCTATCAAGTCAGGAGAGGAAAATTTTCTGTACAGCATAAGCCAACGCTTGAACTCCCTGCCCAAGCCAGAGTCTTCAAGTGGACGCGAGGTCCGTCGGGCCCTCCAGACCGAACCCCTTCATCCACCGGATTGTATTGCATGTCAGAGCCCTCCTGCCGGAGCCCTTCATCCGCTGAAGGACCCTGCAAGCCCGACCCCTCACGCCGAAGCCTTCTAGGCGACGGAGGCCTCGCACGCCGGACCCCTCCGGCGGAGGACTTCGGTCTAATCGGCTCCGCACGGCCGATCCGATAAGCCTTTAGCAAAAATAGGAAAGGCCCGGGTGCACTCCAAAATTAGCAATTTAGACATCACTCTGGGAAAACAGTTAGCAAACTCTCCAGATATCCATGAGAATGATTGGAGAATTTCAATCGTCCAATATTTAAAAAATACAAACCAAAGGATTGATCGGAAAGTTCGGTGACAAGCATTTAAATATGTGTTGATTGATGATGTATTATACTGCTGAACTATTGATGGAGTACTGCTAAATTGCTTAGATGTCGATCAGTACAAAGTGGCTACAAGAGAGGTCCATGAGGGGCTTTGTGGCACTCATCAGTTTGCCCAAAAAATTAGTCGGATGCTCAAAAGAGCGGGTTTTTATCGGCTGACTATGACTAAGGATTGTTTTAAGTATTATAGAGGGTGTGAAGCATGTCAAAAGTTTGGTAATATTTAGTTGGCACCTGCATCGCTACTTAACCCTATTATCAAACCATGGTGTTGATAGCAAAAAATGGCATCAATGGTTAAGATTGTCAAAATATCAATTTTGGTAATTTGGGCCAAAAATACACATGTCCTGTGTCAGGCCGAAGTCCTACAGGGCCGAAGGACCATTGGGCTATGGGTTCTAGAAGCTTCCAGCCAGCCCACGGCCTTCGGCCAGGAAGCCTTTGGAGGCCCACGCCGTTGAAGCTTCGGCCCGAGGAGCAGGCTTCGATGGGCCTAGCCGAAGGCCCACTTCGGGCAGAGATAGAGTTGGACCTGATTTCTAGCTAAGTGTTTATCTCTATCCAGCTGAATTATAGCAGATTATATTAGAAGTCTAGCCCCTACAAATATAGAGGCAAAGCCAGTTCAGAGGCCCCCCAACACAAATCAACCACAAAGCCCTAGCTTTGAATTGCATTTACTTTATCTTTACTTTTCTGTACTCTTCGTGGGTTTTCCTGGAAGCCCTCCGACGGCCCATTCGGAACAGTGGTAATCCTTGTTACTTCACTTGTGATGTATCCATTAATCTACGTAATAGATTGCTATTGCCTTGTTACTTCGCCTGTGAAGTATCCTCTAATCTTCATAACAGATTGCTACCTTCGCTACTAGTACAACACTAGGCAGAATTCGGTCCTTAGGCCGAATTATCACTTCGAATCTTATCTGTTGCAGGCTACCTATGTTCGGAGCTACTTCGTCGGAGGTGTCTGGAGCTAAGAGGTCAGTTTCGGAGGTTGCCAGAACACCCTTCGGTGAGACTTTTTCTTCTATAGCGCGCTCTGTCAGTAGGCTTCATCACGATAGGCTTCGCCACGTTCGCACCGCACTCCGGACGAAGTCACATTCACGCGTTGCATTTGAGCCATTACCCTATATCTTACTGTATCAGAGACTTTGCGCTGAACCCCAATGTTCAGAGGTGATTGTCACGTCCAGATCCGTTCAGAGTTCATCTTCGACCAGACCAGTCCGAACGCCGAAGGTACCCTTCGGTGGGATACTTCGGTGACCCCCTTCGCACCATACTTCGAAGTAGACATGCTCCGACCAGTTTGCTGATTTATTCTGTTTAATATATTTCTTTTGGCTAATTGGATTATTTTGTGTGATCTGATTGCTTAGCGGCTCCAACCCCCTTACCACGGCTAAGGGTAGTCGGAACGCGACGTCGGTGATGTGTTACGCTTAGGCTTATCCCTAAGTATCCGCACACTTTTGGATCATCGAACTGACCCAAGTGTGGGGGTACATTTTCGTGTCAACACACTTTTTGGCTACTCCGCTGGGGAAAGCTATGCCAACATGATGGGTACGTCTACATCGGCGACTGGTACATCTGCAACGACTACTACATCTACACCACCGATGGACACCATAGGAGGCGTGGATATCGACATTCGCAACATCCTAACACCTACGCTTGAAGATATTCCCGCAGAGGACCGAGCACAGATCGAGGCAAAATTGAAGGCACTGCAAGACATGATGCTTGGGGGCTACGTCAAGACACGCACAGGTTTCATCAAGCGCGACATCAACGCCCCCGACCTTGCTCAGATCCAGGTAACACCCATATCACCTTGTTTATCTTCTTTAGAGATTGAGCAAAAGATAGCCGCATCAGTAGATCAGGCCATTAGCACTTCGCTAGCCAACCGTTTAGATTCGGCAGTTAGATCCCAAGTAGAGGTGACACTTAGAAGGTTCGGCTTTACTGAGGCCGTATTATCAGCCCCTATTGCTAGTATACCTTCTGTAAATCATGTGTACAACAGAACTGACGGTAGAACTGGCAAGACCGTTAAATCTCCGGCCTCAACACCCGTGGCCAAAACTAGTCATTATGCTTACGGCCAAGCTAGCACCGTGTACCACGCACCACCACCACCTATGCCGGTACCGGCCCTGCCCGCGTTACCCGCAATACAGGCGCCTGGGGTCGAGCACGTCATATAGCTAGCACGTAGGGAGGAGGCCCATGGCCGACACGTCGACATCCCTCCGCGTGTCACGCCCACACAAGAGAGACGTTCCCAGGCAGCAAGCCAAGATGACCTAGAGGAGCGAATCCGCACGCTGTTTAGGGAATTGCGTCAGCTTCGTGCCTAAGGGTCGGGTTAGGGTTTACTGTAAGCCATATCCCGATCATTTCGACACAATACCCTACCCCCGCAGCTAAAGAATCCCTAAATTCACTATGTTTGACAGCGAGGGTAGCAAAACCACACTAGATCATGTTAGTCAATTTTAGCACAGTGTGGAGAAGCTAGCGGGACAGATGCTCATAAAATTATACTATTTTCTCTCTCGCTATCTGGCACTACTTTCACTTGGTTTTCGGCACTCCCGCCAAACTCCGTTCAGATGTGGGATGATTTGGAATGAAAATTCCATTATTACTTTTACACAGGCAAGACAGAACTTAGGCTTTCACACTTGACATCGATTAGGCAGAAATCTAGCGAGAACATCTCCGAGTACATCAAGCGTTTTAGGGACACTAGAAACCGATGTTTCAGCCTTAGTATTGCAGAAAGAGACTTGGCAGAACTAGCTTTTAATGGGTTGCATTCCGAGATTAAAGAAAGATTAGACAACCAGAACTTTTTAGAGGTTAGCCAAGTCTTGCAGCAAGCTCTGGTCCAAGAAGGCCGAGCCAAAGATAAAAAGTTTATTAAAACGTTTGTTGGCGTAAAAGATTACGCTAACAGGTTTCTGTAGAAAAGAAACTAACAAACGAAGTGTTTGTGAAGCAAACTCTTCTAAGCCTCCAAAAGGATAATAACTTAGAATAGTTTGAAAGTGTGTATTGAATCACCTGTATTCGGTCCCTATTACAGGGTGAAATGGGGGGTATTTATAGGCCTAAACATTAAGGAAAAGACCTATTTACCCCTCTATTACAACCGACATTAAGGAAACTATTCGGTTTCCTTAATAGGGCTAAAATGGTAAAAGACTAATCTAATAAGAAAGAAGATAAGTCTTCCATCTTAGCTGGCAGAAAAGATCCTGAAGGGCTTTAGTTCGAAGACATACTTCGAACCAATGCCTGTCTTCGGGCTTCGAACAGGGTTCCAAGTATCTTCGAAGATGATCTTCGGAGAATCTTCGAACTGGTTGACTGCCTTCATGCATCTTCGACAATAACCCCGAAGATGAGATATTTTCCCCCAACAGTAGCCCCTCGAATACGCTTCTCCAGTTCGACCTGTAACATTAGGAGAGCAGTATACGAAAAGAAAAGATAACCAATCATAGGGGTTATTGGTTTTTATTTTATCTCCGAAATGCATGAAGATATGAACTTCGAATTAGTCTTAAGGTATTTACTTTTTGAACTATCATAGAATTGACTCAGGAAGTTCGAAAGTCTTCTTAGACTTAGAAGAAATAGCCGTTAGTTTCTGTTTCCAACGGAAACTGTAGCAGGCGTTAATTTCGCGAAAGAAGTAACGGCAGGAAATGCGAAATGACATGGATTAACGGTAAGAAAGTGAAGTTTAGGCTATAAATTAAGGGCCTAGAAGTTACCCGGTTACCTTTTCACTGCTTTCTCACAATCAAAAGATTTCTGAGCCCCTTGAGTTCTTAAACCCTAGCCTCCGGTTCCTCCAAAGCGATCCAGAGATTGCAATGGTGAAGACCAAGGGATCAGCGCCTCCGTCGATTGTGGCTCGGCAACAGGCGGCAGCAGCGGCAGCAGCAACGTTGGCGGCAATACCTTCGGTGGCCGCAGCAACATCTATGGCGGCTGGAGGGGGAAATCCCCAAATCTCTGCTGACCAAGGTTTGTGCCCCCCGTCAACCAAGTATTTAGATCAGTCCTTCCAGTTGGGGCCTTCGACCTGCAAGAGAGAGTCCTTGAAAATCGCAGTAGGAGGGAATATTGGTGCGGGAGTTATGATTCGTAAGCCGGGGAAAGAAGTAATTCCAGTGCCAAGACCCGGAGAAGTGGTAGTGTTTGAAGCCTTCTTCGAAGCAGGCTTGGGTCTCCCTGCAGTGGACTTCTTGGCGGAGGTACTCGACCTATTCCATGTAACCCTCCCCCAACTATCTCCGAATGCAGTAGCTAGATTAGCTATTTTTGAGTGGGCCTTGAGAGCCGAAGGATGTGAAGGGAGGGCTGAAATCTTCGCTGCATTACATAGAGCAACCTGCCAGCCGAAAACCTTCGTAACTCCCGAAGGTGAAAAAGTAGTAATATCTTTTGGCAGTATCAACTTTAGACTTTGGGATGAGTATGCCCTTCGATTTCCTGCCAAAGCTATCAACGCCAGATGGTACACCGATTGGATCCTGAAATGGTTCTATGCCGAAGTTGGGGCAAGCAATCCTCTGGCTGGACCTCTTAAAGAAATCCAATTCCGAAAGGAAGCTTTGGTGCGACCCGACAAAGGCCAATTCGAAGCCCGTCTGAACCTGCTTGAAAAAGTTAGCCGAAGGCTTAGTATGCGAGACTTGGCTGAAGAATCATCGGTCTTCAAATTCCTCCACTGATGGCCAACTGGCCTATCATCTTCGAAGATGACTCCGAAGGCGGTCTTCGCAAAATTAACTTGACTTCAAGTCCTACAGGTAACTTCGAAACCAACATGCATTATACATATTTACTTCGAAGAAAAAACTAACTTGAATTATTTATTTTGCAGTTTCTTCAGCCCCTGTTACTTCAGAACAGATTATAAGGGCTTCGGAAAAGATCTTGGGTGCTCCAACTCCGACTGAGAAAGAGTGGCGAATTAAACTGGTTGGGAGTTGGGAGAGATTTAACAGAATATGGGGAATGCTGAAACTCACTCCTCCCCCTCTGATGGATTGGGCGCCTTTGGAGAAAGGGCCTCAGAAAAGGAAAGCCGAAGCTGGAACTTCAAGTTCAGCAAAAACTCCGGTGAAGAAGGTGGCTCGGAAGCCGAAGAACCTCGCACCTTCAGATCCTGCACCTTCGAGCTCAAGAGCTTCGGTTTCCGACTCCCAAGAAGAAACGGGGAGATTGCTTGTGCACCTAATGGAAGAGAATGAAACTCAAAGGGTCGCACAAGCCGAAGTACCTGCGAACGTACCGGAGTCCGGAGATAATGTTGATCAACCAAGGACTTCGATAGTTCAAGAAGATGCAACTCAGGACGGAGTTCCTGTGAATGAAAGTGGGGTCGAAGTCACTATGGCTTCGATTCCCGAAGAAGCAACGAGGACTGCCCAGGACGATGCTCCTGTAGTCCAAGATTTAACGGCTGATTCAGATGATGACTTCATTTTTGATCCTCCGATCAGTCCTGTGCTCGATCTCCCGGAGAATGCCGAAGGTAGATTTCGCATAATTCATATCAATTTCTGCACAATTATACAATGTATAATATTTTTGTTTTTGCAGAGCCTCCTGTTGTCGAAGTACCTCACGAAGATACAATTCAAAGGCCTTCGACAACTTCGGAGCCACACCCGGAGGTTACTCAACAGGGGCCCGGAAGAGGTAAAAGACACATAGAGCCTCTCCCTACTCAAGGATCGACTTCATCTGAGTCAACAGATGAAAGTGAATCAACTGAGGGGGGGCCATCTTCAGAAGTTCCAAGGGCCTCAGAAGAACTCTTCGGACCTTCGCTAAGCAGAGCTGATCAGAAGGCTTCGGTAATGCTTCCTCTCTTAACTCCTTTTTTGGAGGAGAGAACCGGACTTCGGACTCTGGTTAAACCTTTGGGTGAAGCCAGTCGCAAAGTCGGGGAAACAGAACTGGTAGGCCTCTTGAGCAGGGCGAAAAGTTCGGAGCTTAACATTGCTATAGAAAGAGCAGCTTATCAGGTACAAAGCATCTTCGAATCAAATAGCGAATTATATATGAATAATTTCTTATTCCAGTTTTTCTTTTTTCTTAGCAAGCAGTTTTGGCCCGCGCTCCAGCTTTATCGGGCGAAAATGAAATTGCTCAACTTCGGGAAGAGAACGAAGCTCTTCAAAGAAATTTTAACTTCTCCGAAGGTCGAGTAGCTCAGATGGATAATATAATATTAGCAGAGCGAAGGGCTAGGCAAAGCTTAGAGGCAGCGAAGAAAGAGCTCGAAGCAGAAAGAATTGTGCTTCGAGCGGAGGTTGAAAGATTGCGGAAGGAGGATGCTGCTAAGGGGTCCGAACTTGTGAGACTCCAAGAAGAGGCTGGCCAACTCCTGACTCAAAAGAATACTTTGACTACGGAGAATGCTAGAATTTCCAGAGTTCTAGCAGAAACGACTTCGGCCAAGGATGCACTTATTGAGGAAAAGCTCAAGTCTGAGAAGGTGGCTTCGGAGGTCATCGAGCAGATGCTAGGTGTCTTGGAGTACTTCGGTACTACTGGATCACTACCTTCGGATGACAATGTGACTCTGCTGCGCCGGTTAAAGAGGATCCAAGGAGCAGCGAAGCAAATGAAGACTGCAGGCATACGTTATGGAGAACTCTCCGGACAAGTGTCTGCCCTCGGATTGCTTCGTTACTACGAGGATTTGGGCCGAACAATCACTCCGAGCGCAGAGGGCTCCATTACCTTCGACGACGCGAGACTTTTGAATCCTTCCGAAGGCGTGACTGCCGCCTGGCGAGCCTTTCAAACTTCATGGAGAGCCGAAGGTCGTTCTGCGATCAAGGCTTGGATTGATGAAGGCCAACGCCAGAAGCAAGTTCGGAGCCAAGCTTCGGGCAGTCAGCCTCCTCCGAACCCGCAGGTTTAGGAATTATTTAGGATTTTTTGATTATGTAAAGCTCACGCTTGTAAACATTTATCAATGAAAGTCTTGTTTGTCATATTTTTAGGCTTTGCCTCTTATGGAAGATATCGAAGTGTTAGAGCTTAACAACGAACTTCGTTCATTGTGGAACACCTTCGAACTTCTAAAGAGTTATAAGCGTCCTCGATTTCTTATTCCTCGAGATGACTCCAGCGTAATTGCGCCCGAAGTAATCAAAGACGTATTGTCTTATATTAAAGAGGAAGATAAAGAGGTTGACGCAAACACCTCGTCTTCTGAAGACACTAACTGGTCTGAAGACGAAGGTGAAGCTCGAAATAAAAGATCTGAAGATCTTAGAAGCTGGGAAAGAAGCCCCGAGCGGCTTCGAACTTGGGCCGAGCTTCAACAAGAGCAGAAGGATTTTAGAGCTTCGAGGGGGAGGAAGAGAGTTAAACGTAAAGTTCTTAGAACTTCCGATGTTGGAACTAGTCGTTCCACCCCTAGCTCTCGGGACCGAAGAGGTCTCCGATTCCTTCTTGGTATAGATACCAATTTTTCATAGTGTAATCTGTAAACAGTTTTATTTCAATAATGAATGCCGATTTAAAATTGTCTCCATATTTACTAGCCCCTCTTTGGGTATAAGCAACTTCGAAATGTATTCAAATATGGTTATAGGCAAAGAAAAAACTTCGGAGTACAATTTTTTGGGGGTTCGGAGCCCCTCTGTCATTTAAAGATCTTTCAAAATCTTATGAAATGTCTTCGACTTTTTGCAGTCAGAAGAATGGTAACTTAGTACCTTTGTTTTACGAAAGAAATCAATTGAGATAACTTTCAGGACACTTTAGTGTCTTAACAAATTTGTCACTTTGGACTTATGTTAACAGACATTCGAAGCTCATGGCTCAAATGTTGTTTTGCTTTAGCCACCTTCGGCTTGTCTTTGCGATCTCTGACGAACCAATGGTTCGGAGTTTGCAATGGTCTCTTTGGACTCTTTTTACGGATGTCTACCAGCCAATGGCTTGGACTCCGTATAATTGTAGCCACCTTCGGCTATTTTTGCAGAAGTCTACCAGCCAATGGCTTGGACTTCGCAGAATTTGTAGCCACCTTCGGCTATTTTTGCAAAAGTCTACCAGCCAATGGCTTGGACTTCGCAGAATTTGGCCACCTTCGGCTCTTTTTTACGGAAGTCTGCAAGCTGCAGCTTGGACTCCGTAGATTTTGGCCACCTTCGGCTCTTTTTACGGAAGTGTACCAGCCAATGGCTTGGACTCCGTAGAATGTGGTTTTGGGCTCTTTTACGGATGCCTACAAGCCGTGGCCTGGGCTCCGGATTATGTCAGCCACCACACCGGAGGCTTCGACTTTATGGGTTCGAAGTCCGGAAATACAGCCCAGCTTAATGACACTTCCCTCTCGGTCGACCCCGCGGTTCCAGCGCGTCCGCTCGGGAAGCTGGAAGTCTATGAGGGGAAGGCAACTATCAGGGTGTATGCTTTATTAATTTAGAGGTGATTACAAGCGAATTACAAGGAGCCCTTATGCGAAGTATCGCTTTAGGTGCTCCGCATGCCAAGTATGTGCTAACTCTTCACCTTCTAAATTAGCTAATTTGAATGAACCAGGGCGCCCTGAGCGGACAATTAGATATGGATCTTCCCATTTATTGCCTAACTTCCCTGGTGCTATAATGCTTCGTAGAACAAGATGACCCGGCCTTAACTCGCTGAGCTTAACCTTCGGGTCATACCAAGTCTTCGTCTGCTGATGATACTTTGATAAATTAGCTACAGCCCGAAGTCTTGTTTCTTCTGACAAATCTAACGAAGCTTGTCTTTCTTCTTCAATGTCCGGTTCGGTGCTGCGAAATGATCCCCCCTTGAGCTCCGTTGGAGTCATAGCTTCATCTCCGAATAGTAGTCTGAACGGAGTAAAACCTGTGGACCTTGTTTGCGTAGTCCGAATGGACCACAGAATGTTCGGAAGCTCTTCGGTCCACAGTCCCTTTGACAATCCTACTATTCTTCGATTTAACCCTGATAAAATATTTCCATTGGCTCGCTCTACAGCTCCATTCGACTGAGGGTGTCTCACTGCAGCAAAACATAGTTGAATGCCTAGGTCTTCGCAAAACTTCCTGAAGGGTTCTGCGTCGAACTGTGTTCCATTATCAACTGTGAGATATCTAGGCACTTCGAACCGGCAAATAATGTTCTTCCAGAAAAATTTCTGTACATTGTTCGAAGTGATAGCTGTTAAGGGCTCTGCTTCTACCCACTTAGAAAAATATTCAATAGCTACCACTGCGAACTTCAGATTTCCCTTTGCTAACGGAAAGGGACCAATTAGATCCATACCCCATCTGGCCATAGGCCATACCGGAGCAATGACTTGAAGAGCTGTTGGTGGGCGATGACTCCGTCGACCCATCCATTGGCATCCTTGACAAGTGCGGACCAAGCTCTCCGCATCAGCTGTTATTGTGGGCCAATAAAGCCCTTGGCGAAGTGTTTTTCCTGCCAGAGCTCTAGGGGCTAAATGGCTTCCACAAAGGCCTTCGTGAATTTCTCGAAGAATTTCTTGGCCTTCGGCTTGAGATATACATCGGAGTAGAGGGGAACATACTCCGGCCTTGTATAATATACCGTTGATTAACTGATAGTTTCTTGCTCTGAGCTTTAATCTTGACAACTGGGGCTCTTCGGGCAAATTTGCTCCTCCTTGCAAGAGTTCTATGATCGAATCTTTCCAATCTGCACTAGGAATGCAAAGAATCTCCGCAGAGGCAATTTGTGGCACCGAAGGTATATTGAGCTCCTCATAGAAAGCTTCTTCAGGCACATCCACAGCTCCGGCTGCAGCCTTCGCTAAAATGTCCGCTTGCACGTTTTCAGCTCTTGGTATACTCCGAATGGAAATACCCTTGAAGTGTGCTTCGATTTTGCGGATTTCTTCTAAATACTTTGCAAGCTGTGGATGCCGAACTTGAAAACTTTTGTCTACGTGCCCTGCTACTATCTGAGAATCTGTTTTTATAATTATTCTTGTAGCTCCTAGAGCACGTGCTTTCCGGAGTCCCAATAAAATCCCTTCGTACTCCGCTATATTATTGGTAGACTTAAAGTTGAGTCTTGCGGAGTACATTGCTCTTTGTCCTGACGGTGAAATCAATACTGCCCCAATGCCTGCTCCGGATGCTTGGAAAGCCCCATCGGAATAAACAGTCCAAACTCCGTCATTTGATTTCTCCGGAGTCAAATTCACAGGTGGAGTCCACTCTGCTACGAAGTCTGCTAGGACTTGGGATTTAATAGCTGTCCTTGCCAGGAAAGATATGCCGAAGGGTGCTAGCTCTACTGCCCACTTTCCAATCCTTCCAGTGGAATCTTTGCTTCGGAGCATATCTCCTAAGGGATACGAAGTTGGTACAATTACATTGTGAGCCAAAAAATAATGTCTTAGCTTCCTCGAAGCCATTATAAGAGCATAAACGAACTTCTCAAGTTCGGAGTATCTTGTCTTCGCTCCTGATAATGCTTCGGATACAAAATAGACAGGATTTTGGACCAACTTCCCATTGAAATCCACTTCTTTGACAAGGACTGCGCTGACAGCTGAACCTGTAGCTGCAAGATACAGAAGTAGGGTTTCGTCCGCAATAGGCACCGTAAGTGTAGCAAGATTGCTGAGATAATCTTTAATATCTTCGAAGCTTTTCTGACACTCCGGTGTCCATGCGAAATCTTCGGACCCTTTAAAAGCTTTAAATATTGGCCAAGCTCCTCTCCGCAGACCTTGATAAAAACCTGCTAAGTGCGGCCAAACGTCCAGTCAGCTTTTGCACTTGCTTTAAATTCTCCGGAGGAGCCATCTTCTGCAGCGCAGTTATTTGAGTAGGGCTAGCTTCAATTCCTCTACTTGAAACTAAGTACCCTAACAACTTTCCAGCCTTAGCTCCGAATATACATTTTTCGGGGTTAAGACGGATCCCACATGCCCGAAGGCTATTGATTGTTTCTGCTAAGTCTAGGCTATGTTGGTGCTTTAAAGCACTCTTTATTACAATATCATCCATATAGGCCTCCACATTGCGACCTAGTTGATGACCTAGAGCCTTAGCAACTAATCTTGAAAAAGTAGCCCCGGCATTTCTTAGGCCGAAGGGCATTCTTACATAGCAGAAGACTCCCGAAGGAGTTACAAAGCTTGTCTTGATTTCATCTTCGCGCTTCAACCATATTTGATGATAACCAGAATACGCGTGAAGGAAGCTTAGTAACTCCGAACCTGCAGTTGAGTCAACTAGTTGATCAATTCGGGGCATGGGGTAGGGGTCACGTGGGCACGCTTTATTCAGAGATGTGAAATCAATGCACATGCGCCACTTCCCGGAAGACTTCTTCCTGACGAAGACTGGGTTGGCTAACCATTCTGTGTGGGCCACTTCTCTGATAATCCCAGCCTTCAACAGTTTTTCAACTTCGTCCTTAGCTAGAGCAGCTCTCTCTGCGGACATCTTCCGGAGTCCTTGTCGAACAGGCCGGGCCTTCGGGTTTACAAGTAAACTGTGCTCAATAATATCCCGGTCGACTCCGGTGATATCTTCGTCAGACCAAGCGAAGACATCCAAATTTTCTTCTACGACTTTTTCCAAGGAGGTTGCAACTTCAGGAGGTAAATCTTTACCAAATTGAAAAGTGTATTCTTTACCATCTTTAACAATGATCTTCGTTGCAATCTCTCCTTCGGGACTTGGTCTCGGAAAAGACTTCTTCGAAGCTTCGGAGGGGGCTGAAAAAATTTCTTCATTATCTTGGACACTATTTACCTGCCTCGGAGCCATGGCTTGATCTCCGAAGATTGTTAGGACTCCTTCTTGTGTGGGCATCTTCATGCACAAGTAGTTGTGATGCGCCACAGCTCCGAACTGATTCAACATGCCCCGTCCGAAGATGACATTATAAGCATACGGGGCATCTACCACATCAAAGATAACTTCTTCAGTTCGGGCTAATAAACCTTCTCCGAAGGTTACTTCCAGGCCTATCTGGCCAAGTACATCAAGCGGAGGTCCTGCGAAGCCTTGCAGAGGACGAGCCGCTGGGAGGAGATGCTTCCTGGAAATGCATAACTGATCGAAGGCTTGCACAAAAATGATATCTGCCGAACTACCTCCGTCAATTAGCACCCTTCGGACTTCAGTCCCTGCAATATCAGCAGTGATAACCAATGGATCTGCATGCGGGAACTTAATACCAGCTGCATCCTCCGCAGAGAAAGATATTGGAATATGAGACCACTCCGGCATTGCAGCTGCAGATGACGAAGTCCCAATATGACCTACTTCCCGAACGTACTCTCTTCGCTGTCTCTTGGACATGCTTCCGAGGGTACCTCCTCCGGAGATAGGGAGAACTACTCTCTTTCCTCTATCTTGCCCTTCCTCTTGCTTCGGAGGCGGCATAACATTGGCCACCGGAGGGTGCCTTGCAGCATCAAAATTTTCTATCCGCGCTACAGCCTGGACCGGGTCTGGGCGCGCTGCTGCTGGACTTCGGTCGGTACTACCTAGACCCGAAGTTCTTTCCAAGTATTCTCCCCTTAGGGTAAGGATAGCCTTGCAGGTGTCAGTTGCATGGCTTCGATTCTCTCCATGAATACAGCAAAAAAGGGTCTGGCCCTTGCCAGCCGTTTTTCCTGGCGGCCTCCAGCCGCTGGACTTGTTCCCCGCAGACAGTGGAGCTCTCTGTATAAACTTCTGTGGGGGTGCAATATTCAAGACTTCAGAACGAGGGTGCTTTTGCCCTCTTCTTCGATCATGTTGCACTTCGAAGACTGGTTCCTGCGGCTGTGCCGAGGTCTTCACCTCTGCTTTAACTTCTTGCAATACTGTCGAAGTAGCAGCAGTCCTCCGAAGCCAACCCTCTTCTGACCTCGCATACTCCTCGAAATATGACATCAGCTGTGATACTGTGGAGATGCTCTTCCGATGCAGTTTATCCAGAAGGCCTTGATGACTGACGCCTTCCCGAGCCGCATCAACCACTGAGGATGTGGACAGCCCCCGAATTTGCGACTTCGTATGAGCGAAGCGCTTGAAGTACTGCCTCAATGTTTCTCCGGGGAGCTGTTTCACTTGGAAAAGGCTTCCTGTTGACATGGGAGGCACGAAGGTGCCCTGAAAGTTACTTATAAACTTCCTCTTCAACTGTGACCACGAATTGATTGTTCCTGGCTTTAAAGACCAGAACCATCTCAACGCCACTCCTTGAAGAGCTAATGGGAAGCACTTCGCCATAGTGTCTCTGTCTCCGCCGCTAGCCTCAATCGCTAGGGCATAAGAACGCGCGAACTCTCCGGGATCTTCATCTCCGGCATACTTGCAGAGCTTCGAAGTTTTAAACTTTGGATCAAAGCGAACCTTCTGCAGCTCAGGATGCAACGGAGATTCATTGTCGTAGGAGGCGTTCTCTGGGGCTTCGGGATATCCAAGATCGTCGTCTTCGGGCACTTCGGAGATAGTTGGGATGGCTTGAGAGCGAAGCCTGTCCGCAACTTCTTGTCGCCATCTTGCTACCTCAGCTTGAAGGTTGGCCATTTGAGTGGCCATATCTCCAAGGGTATCTTCATCTCCTCCGGAAGGACCTTCCGGGTCTTGAGAACTGGTATGATCAGTTCGAATTGGGATGGAGGGTGGGGGAGTGACTCCGGGCGGTCGGAGTATGGAAGGGGTTGGCGGAGAGGTTTCGTATCCTCGAGGGATAGAAGCCCCTTGCGGAGTTTGAGGTGGAGGGATAGTCGAAGACCCTCCGACTTCGACTGTGTCGAAGGGTATCTCTCCGGAGATCCGAGAGGACCTCCGAGTAGGATTGCGAGGTGCGCTCCGCTTAGGAGGCATGATGTAAGAAGTTGGTAGAGAACGAAGTTTTTTGGACTAGGTTCCCCACGAACGGCGCCAACTGTTGGCGTAAAAGATTACGCTAACAGGTTTCTGTAGAAAAGAAACTAACAAACGAAGTGTTTGTGAAGCAAACTCTTCTAAGCCTCCGAAAGGATAATAACTTAGAATAGTTTGAAAGTGTGTATTGAATCACTTGTATTCGGTCCCTATTACAGGGTGAAATGGGGGGTATTTATAGGCCTAAACATTAAGGAAAAGACCTATTTACCCCTCTATTACAACCGACATTAAGGAAACTATTCGGTTTCCTTAATAGGGCTAAAATGGTAAAAGACTAATCTAATAAGAAAGAAGATAAGTCTTCCATCTTAGCTGGCAGAAAAGATCCTGAAGGGCTTTAGTTCGAAGACATACTTCGAACCAATGCCTGTCTTCGGGCTTCGAACAGGGTTCCGAGTATCTTCGAAGATTATCTTCGGAGAATCTTCGAACTGGTTGACTGCCTTCATGCATCTTCGACAATAACCCCGAAGATGAGATATTTTCCCCCAACAACGTTTAACAAGCCTAGGGCTGAAATCCACGTCATGGAACTCCGGCGTGGAGGAATCAGAAGAGGAAGATTCAGCTGACATGTACGCGGCCGAATGGATTTGGAACGCTAAGAGTAAACCTATCACTTGCTCTGAATTACAGCCGTCTCCCACGAAGAATCAGCCTAGTCAGCTCAAGTAATAATTTGATATAACTAAGTGTGATAAAATATTTGATTTTCCATTAAAGAACCAGCTTCTCAAATTGCCTAAAGGTCAAGTCATTCCCTCTGCCGATGAGTTGAAGAAACATCCATAGTGTAAGTGGCATGACTCGCATTCACATAATACTAACGGATGCAATGTTTTTCGGTGGCAGGTTCAATCGGCCATAGAAGAAGGACAATTGAAAATAGACCACAATCCAAAGATGAAGCTGGACAAAGATCCTTTCCCCATCAACGCCGTCGACCTCGGCGAGAAGAAGGTGCTGATTTGACCGGAACAGGCCGAGTCGACCAAAGGGAAGGCAATAATTGTCAGAGAACCATGCACGCGCACACTCATACCTAAGAACCCTGAGGCAGGAGTATGGAAACAAAACATCAGCATCCCTTCAGCTAAAGCTCGCAAGATGCCGAAAGTAACATACAAGATGCTGTTGAACAAGCATCAAAGAAAAGCCAAGGAAGCAGGTCCCCGCGCTAAAAAACTAAGTTGGCCGAAGGGCCCAAGGCATCCGGGGGTGGCTTCGGACCACAGTGGCCGAGCCCTCCTCATGATGGCTTCGGACCACAGTGGTCGAACCCTACTTATGATGGCTTCGGACCACAGTGGTTGAACCTTACTCATGGTGACTTCGGACCTCAGTGGCCCCATTCCCCGTACAGTAACTTCGGACCCTAGTGGCTGAACTCCATGCTAAGCGAGTTTAGCCCTCAATGGCTGAGCCCCGCACCACTCTAGATGAGTCCTTCGACAGGAGACTTCGCCCCGCACGGGTCAAACATGCCTCCGGCCTAGCAGGACCCCTTGCTGATATAGTCCGAGACACCGTTGACTCTGCTGAACCCCTCTCCGGGTAACGGTTTCGGCTCACAGTGGGCGAGTCCAACTACACAGGGACTCCGTGGGCTCCGTATGTATCTCGGCCGGAGTATCCTCTGCAACCTAACACTATGCCTTGTTTTCCTTCAGAGTATTATGAATGGCAGGGACAAACAGACGCAGTGGAGGGAGGCATCGTCCACAGACTGTCCGTGGTACCTACGAATCAGCCCGTGCAGAGCGAAGTCGAAGCATACAAGCGCAAAGATGATGAAGACAGGGAGTCCGAAGCTATCAAAGTTAGAGTAGGGTCTCAGGAAGTCCCAATCCCGAAGGCCTTATCGCCAAAGTATGACGAAGGTGAGTCCCCTGCTTTGGCCAAAGCCCGCGTCGAAGCCTGGTCCGATCGGCCGAACAAGGACGATCCGACTACCGGGGTCCGTAGAGAAGGTCCCTCCGAATACAGAGTGCATGAGGCCAAGGTGGGCAGCACCCCTTCGGCTAAAGTTGATAGGAGCCAGGCAGTAGCAACTGGCACCAAGCCACAACCATCTTGGGCACCTCCAGGCATGTCCAAATCACAAAAGAGACATCTACAACGATTCTGGGCACTGGAGATGCGCGAGAAGAAAGCCGAGGATGAGCGGGATGCTATTTTTGATGAAATCCGCCGTCGACCAACTTCAAGACAGGTATGGAGGTTGAAGACGGTTGTGATGACCAACCCGGCTCCTAGCCCGAGCGACGACGATGACGACATGCTTGACGACAACTACTCGCATGTCTCTGAGGGGCCTGGACCCCCAGGCGATGGACATCAATGTCTTCACGCTACCCGCCGAGTTTGCCGTGCCGTAGGACGAGGCCGAGGTCTCTTAGTTGGACCTCGGCCTGTACAATGCTATTTTTGAGAAGCCCGAGGACTCGGCTCGCCATCTGAAGCCTCTCTACGTCAGAGGTCACATTGATGGAAAGCCGATTTCTCGGATGCTTGTCGACGGTGGCGCCACAGTTAATATAATGCATTACTCACTGTTGAAGAAGCTTGGCAGGGGTGAGGATGATCTGAAGAAGACCAACTTGATGCTCAACGGCTTCAACGGCGAGAGTTCCAAGGCCAAGGGCATGCTCTCCATGAAGTTGACAGTGGGCAACAAGACGTTGCCAACAACATTTTTCGTCGTCGATGTACAAGGTAACTACATCGTGCTGCTTGGGCGCGACTAGATTCACGCGAATTGCTGCATTCCTTCTACGCTGCACCAGTGCCTAATGCAGTGGGACGGCGATGAAGTAGAAGTCATTCCCATAGATACTTCGGCCCAAGTGGCATTGGCCGATGTATCAGTTGACGCCGTCCACAACAAGGTAGAGTGTCTGTCAGGTAGAGATCTTTCGGATTACGATTTTGTTAGCATGTCCGGAGGATGTTTTGTACCAGTGTCTGTAAAGCCGGCTGGTGTAGCACGATAGTTTTTGTATTAGTAGTCATGTCTAGCAAGTGTAATTTGGATTGGCTAAAGTCTTGTGTAGAGAAGTATCGGTCTAATAAAGACGGTATTGCCGAGGCCATCAAGGACTTTAGCAAAGTAGAGAAATTAGGACAAGGTTTTGCGTCGGCCGATCCCTTAGAAGAAGTTGACATAGGTGATGGTACCATCCCAAGGCCGACTTTTGTAAACCAACATTTACAGCCTGATGAAAATGCTGAAGTAATAAAGTTGCTTCGGTTGTATGTCGATTGTTTCTCATGGGAGTATAGCGAGATGGCAGGACTAAGCCGCAAGCTCATGGAGCATCGGCTACCTATCAAGTCTGGATTTAGACCTTATAAAAAACCTCCTCGTCGCTTTAATTCGGCCGTCTATGACCGAGTTAAAGAAGAAGTAGAGTGACTGCTCAAAGCTGGATTTATTAGGCCATGCATGTACGTAGAATGGGTCGCTACCATTTTGCTTGTAGAGAAGAAATGGAGCGGCAAGATATTGGTATGTATCGATTTCAGAGATCTGAACAGAGCCACTCCAAAGGATGAGTATTCGATGCCGATAGCCGACATGCTAATCAACGATGCTTCAGGACACAAGGTACTAAGTTTTCTTGATGGCAATGATAGTTATAATCAAATCATTATGGTCGAAGAGGACGTCTACAAGACTGCCTTTCGATGCCCTGGTTTTATCGGTTTATTCGAGTGGGTCGTTATGACTTTTGGTTTGGAAAATGCTGGCGCCACGTATCAGCGTGCTATGAACTTAATCTTTGATGACTTGCTAAGAGTTATGTTAGAAGTTTACATTGATGATGTCGTAGTCAAATCGGACACTATGGGAAACCATTTAGACAATTTGAAAGTTGCTTTTGATAGGATGCGGTAGTATGGTTTAAAAATGAACCCACTCAAGTGTGCTTTTGGCGGGTCCGTGGGTAAGTTCTTAGGTTTTATGATTTATGAGAGAGGCATAGAGATTGATCCTAAGAGGCTAAAGAAAATTAGGAACGTTACAACGCCAACATGCAAAAAAGATGTACAAAAGTTGCTAGGCAAGATGAATTATTTGCGTCGCTTTATATCTAACTTGTCTGGCAAGACTGATGCATTTGTCCTCATACTCTGGCTAAAGAACGAGGCCGAGTTCACTTGGGGGGGCAAGCCAGCAAAGTGCCTTTGAGAAAATCAAGGAGTGCTTGTCATCACCGCCCGTGGTGAGAGCACCCAAAGTTGGGATCCCGTTTCAGCTATACATCGCTGCTGAAGATAGCGTGATCGGGGTTGTGCTAACACAGGAGATAGAAGGAAAGAGTACATCATCATGTTCTTGAGCCACCGCCTGCTGGACGCCGAGACCAAATACACGTTTGTGGAATGTTTGTGTTTATCACTTTACTACACGTGCACCAAATTGCGCCACTATCTTCTCCCTACTACATGTGTTGTCATTTGCCAAACCGATGTTATAAAACACATGTTGCAAAAGCCGATTCTAAGTGGAAGAATTGAAAAGTGGGCTTACGCGTTGATCAAGTATGATTTGGCCTATGAACCCCTAAGAGCTATGAAAGGCCAGATCGTAGCCAACTTTATAGTTGATCACCACATAGACGTCAGTTGGAGTGATAATGTTGCTTTGATTGAGGTAATACCGTGGAAACTTTACTTTGATGGTTCAACTTGGAAAAATGGCCAAGGTATTGGAGTGGTTCTCATATCACCTATCAGAATGCACTTTGAGACCTCGGCTCGTTTAGAGTTTCCTTCTACTAATAACCAAGTTGAATATGAGGCTTTACTGCTAGGGCTTGAATTGTTAGATTCCATAGGTGTTAAACATGTCCATGCGCATGGTGATTCCCTGCAAGTAGTACAACAAGTGGATAAGAGTGCTCAATGTTTTAATGGCTTGCTAAACAGCTACTTGGATAAGTGCCTGGACATAGTTCCTACTTTTGGTGACTTGAAAATTTCTCAAGTGTTAATAGTGGCCAATTCAATTGCAAATGATTTGGCTCAACAAGCATCTGGTTACCAAGTCAGGAGAGGAAAGTTTTCTGTATGGGAGAAGCTGATTTTTGGTCTCACTGCTAAAGCTAGTGACTTCAGACAGGTGCACCCTCTGGGTCAGACCCCTCTGGCTGCCAGAGGCTACTGCGCGCCGAGGTCCTAGGACCAGAGTACTCTGCCCACCGAAGGGTCTGGCATGCCGGAGACCATGAGCCAAAGTCCTCTGCACAATGAGGGCCTCCGGGAGCCCGGACCCTTTGGCAGGGGCTTCGGCCTGATGCACTCCACATGGCCAGTCCAGCCAGGCTTCGGCAGACTAGGAAGGGCTCGGGAGGCACCCCGAAATCAGTAACCTATATACTTTTTCAGGGAGCGGGCTAGCGAAACCCTCCGAAGGGCAATTGGAGAATTCCAATCGTCCATTATTTAAGAGACCCTAGCCAAAGGTTTGATCGGAAGGTTCGGCGACAAGCGTCTAAATTTGTGTTGATAGATGACACATTGTATCGCCGAACCATTGATGGAGTAGTGTTAAAGTGTCTAGACCACGAACAATCCTAGGTGGCTACGGGAGAAGTGAGGAGCCATGCTGAATAGCGTGGGCCTCATGGCTCCAGAAGTGATGAGTCATTATCAACGATAGTCAAAGGGGACTGAAGAAGAGAAGAGATCTGCTGTTTCATGGGCCGCGTGTGACTCAGGTACACGGGCGGCGAGCGACTGTCGGGCAGAGGAGGCTGCGAAGTCGGGCTGGCCCAATCCGGGTGCATGGGCCAGAAGCAGTAGAAGACCCACTGGGCTATTGACCAGGACTGACTCAGGTACACGGGCGGCTGAGAGAGCTGCGGAGTCGGGCCGGCCCAATCCGGGTACCTGGTGCAAAGCTGGTGGAGGCTTTGTCAGTTTCGGCATAAAACTGACAACCGTTGATTCTGTATCCGACTGTCCAGAAGAGAAGCCGTAGTCGCTACGAAAACTTAGCTTCCGGATAAGTCATCTGTAACTCTAGGCCCACAGTCAGTCAGTCGTGTCTGTAAAAATTCCTAAGGGCAGTAGAGTCTTTTCCTTTATTTTTGAGTCTGTAAAAACCCTAAGGGGCTGGTAGAATATTCCTAGTGTTGGGCTGCCTATAAATAGGACCCCAATCCCTAGGGTTTGGACTACCCCTTTGTGCTGAAATCAAATCCACTCTTTGGGTCATTTTGTCTCCCGTTTCTCTCTCCTGTGTGCGCCGCTAGGCTTGTGTTCCTTCCTGTTTGTGCATTATTCTTATTCTAAACTCTTGGATGCATTTAAGCCTTGGTCCCTGCTGATTTTATTTGTCGCACTTGTTTGGTTTGGAGAGTTATTGCTTCAGCTACGGGCTGGTGAATTTATTTCTTGAGGAGAAGCTTCTTCTGTTGCTTCTGTTCTTCACAAACTGAGTACTAGTTCTTGCTGTTGCAAGTAGTACTACTTTCCTGTAGCTACAGTAGTTTGTGCAGCTTTTCACCTTCTACTGCACAGCCTTTTGATCGAGGCTGACAGGGTCTGTCACCTTTTTGGCTGTGTTTCGAGCGAAGCTACTCTCTGTTCGAAGCCCCTCAGTTTCGCGAGGTAGGCTTCGATTTATCTCTTTCGAAGGCATCGTTCGATCTTCGGTATTTTGTTTGCGTTCTGTGCTGCTAAGCTTCGAAGCATTTTTTCTCTGATCATCAGCATTGCTTACTTCGAACAACAGTGCGAAGGGGCTTCGGCCCTATCTGTTCGAAGTCCATACTTCGACAAGTTTCGAAGTTGGGTTCGAAGCTTGTAGCTCCGCTTGGCCTCGCACTGACTTCTGTGTAGCGTGTCACCCTTCGCCTCTCTTTTCGGAGCTTGCTCTTCTTAAAGGTAGAGCATTGGCTTCGGACTTGGTTTTCTGTCGCGTGACAGGCTTCGCTTCCTTGTTCGAAGGTTGTCCGTTTGTGTGTTGAGTTCGAAGCTTTCTGTTCGAAGGTTTTGCTTCGAAGCTCTTGGTTCGAAGCTGTGTTCGAAGCCTTGTCTTCGAAGTACATACTTCGAACCAGGCTCCGGCATTGTGTTACTTCGCTCCGAAGTACACTTCGCTTCTTACCACTTCGAACTACGCTAGACCGTGACATCTTCGGCATCTCGGACAGACTCCGTCACCAACCTCCGAAGCAGACCTCGACGTGCGAAGGGGGCTTCGCCAAGTTCCGAACAGGAGACAAATTTGGACAGTAACTTCTCTTCTCATCTTACACATACTTAGATCATTTCATTGAGAAGTTTAGGCCTGTTACAACTTGTTCATCTGCCTAGTTGCACTACTTTAGATTTACACTGTTTATCATCAAGTTGCTTCTAGGTTAGAAACCTTTAGACTTAGGCCCTCTGTCTATTTTTCTGCTGCGTAGTCTTTTGAGGTGCGTTGGGTATTGGGAGCAGGCCATTGTTTCGAAAGAATTTTTTAAGGTGCCCATTCACCCCCCCTCTGGTCGCTACTTTCGGTCCTACAAGTGGTATCAGAGCAAGGTTTGGGTTTTTCCATACCTTAACCGGTTCTAAACCCCAGTAGTGACTATGACGTCTCCTGGCAAGGTCCCGTCCTTGGAAGCCTATGGCTATAATTATTGGAAGACTCGCATGCGAGCCTATCTCATGAGCCAGGGTTCGGACATATGGGATATTTGCGTTCACACCACGTTTGTCATTTTGCCAGTTACTGAGCAAGGTACTGCTGGTATCATTGCTCAGCATCTGAGCAACAGTAAGGCTGTGAACATTTTGTTTTCTGGTTTAGGTCCCACTGAGTTTGAGCGTGTGAGTCATCTCTCCACTGCGAGAGAGATCTGGGCTACCCTCAAGGCACACCATGAGGGAACAGCACAGGTCAAGGCTCGGCTCTATCAGACCTACCGGCGTGAATATGAGAATTTCACACAGAAGCCGGGTGAATCTGTTGAGGCTTTGTTTGGTCGCTTTCAGTCGATCATTAATAAGCTTCGGGACAACAAGGCTGAGGGTGCTCAGTTAGTCTCAGATCACGAGCAGGCGCTCAAGGTTCTTCATACCTTGGACCCAAAGATCTGGGAGATCAAGGTATCATCAATCGTTGAGAGTACTTCTTACGATACCTTGACCATTTCTGAGTTGTTTAGCAAGCTGAAGGCCACTGAGGTAGATATCCAGTTGAGATCAAATCTCACTGGCTCTGGATCAAAATCCCTGGCCCTTGCTACACCTTCTATTGATCCCTCTGCTGTGAGCTGTGCTGGGGTCTCCTTGATGTCTATCACTGAGGACCAGCTTGAGTTGTTGGGAGATGATGATTTGTGTCTCTTTAACAACCGGGTGCGTCGTGTCTATGATAAGAGAATGTTCAAAAGACATGGCACAAAATCCGGATGCTTTGAATGTGGTGATCCAGGAGACTTCATCGCCGACTGCCCCAAGCGCAGTGGATACAAGAAGGGCACCAGCAGCAGCTTCCACTGACTCCGGCAAGCATGAGAGCCCCGCCTTCAACAAGGGCAAGCCGAAGACTCAGTTTCTTCAAGAAGGCCCTGAAGGACTACCGGCGAGAGAACAAGAAGCGCGACAAGGCCTTCTTCGCCGAGATGGAGAAGAGCTACTCCAAGAGATCCATGTCTTCTTCCTCTTCATCGAGCTCAAGCGATGAGGAGATCGCCATCAGGAAGGGGAAGGACAAGGACGATCCGGCGGGCCTCTGCTTCATGGCCTTCGGGACAAGGACAAGCCGAAGAGCCGCTCACACCAGCGCCGAAGATCCCGCAAGAGCTTCTGCTCCATGGCTCTTGGGGATAGAGAAGAAAAGAGCTCCTCCGATGACTCCGACGACGACGATAGCAAGGTATCATCATATGAGCGTGAAATTGTTGATTTACTTGAGAGCAATCGTCAGGAGTTGAAGTATCGGGAGAAACTGCTTAGGGGGGCTAAGAAAAGGATAGACGAGTTAGAGAGTGAGCTTGCCGTGGCCAATGGTAGAATTGAGAGTCTATCTTCTTCCCCTTGCTTGGGTGATAGCAGTGAGTGCCCGAAGTGTGAGGTGCTTCTGTGTGACCTGTCGACTCTGAAGTCCAGGTACACAGAAAGGGTTGATGAGAGGGACGCTTTGGCCACTGAGCTTGAAAGCGCACAGCTGGAGCTGAAAAATGCTTCAAGCCACTGTCGTCGCACCCTGTGTTGATTGCCCATCTCATCTAGCTGCCTTAGCTGAGCTGAAATCCAAGGGCGATGAGCATTTGGGTGATTTAGAGAGGTTGAGAGCTGAGCTTGCGCAGACTAGGCTAGAGCTTGAGACATTGTCAGTTCCACCCACTGTCTGTGAGAACTGCCTGTCTCTTAGAATGGAGTTGATTAAGCTAAAAGCCGGGAAGTCTGTCCAAGTAGAGAGTGAGTGTGAGACCTGCTTGTCTCAGGTGGAGGTTCTAGCTTCTTTGAGAGAGGAGCTAGCAGATTCTCAGAATGAGAATTTTTACCTCCGTTCTATCCTGAGTTGGATCAGTGCCAGAGAGCCACAGCCTGGCATGATGATCCAGCAGTTCAAGAGGCAGGATGGATTTGGGGTAGGTTACACCTACACCAAGGCTGACTTTGAGAGTGCCATCAGCCGGGCAGTGGAGTGGAGTAAAATGACTCCAGAGCAGAGATATCCCAAGACTCACTCCACTGAGTCTTCCCAGGCTTGTCAGCCCAAGGATGGAGTGATTCATGAGCCACCTAAAGCTCCACCCAAGAAACCTATCTGGGTTCCAAAGCCCAAAAATCTCCACACTTCTCTTGACTCACTTCCTGGACCCTCTCAGCCCAAGAAGACCACACCAAACACTACCAAGCCCAAGAACCCCAAGCCTCAACCACATCCCAAGAAGCCTACCTATCATTGTGAGTATTGTCAGAGAGACGGGCATCTTGCGGAGTTTTGCTTCAGGAGGAAGCGAGTTGAGAGAGCAGAGAGGGCTCGTAGTGATCAGGAGCAGTTCTACCAGCAGGGTGGTAGACTGCGTGTTCCTCGGCGCAGGGAGAGGCTGGAGGTCAGGCCGCGTCGTGTAGGTGGTGGTAGAGGAGACGGTTTTCGTACCCGTGCTCCAGTTGGTGGTGTCCATTCCGGCAGAGTTCCAGACCGTGTTGGCTACGGTTCTGGACCTCGTGGCCGCAGGGTTAGGAAAAACCGTGGACCGCGCTTTGAGCCGCGTTTTGGTCCAAACTATTTTGATGGTTTTCGCTTTCCATCTTTTGAGCAGATGGCTCGACACTGGTTTAGCTCTTTTGCTAAACCTGGTGCCGGACCATTTGCTCCCACTTACAGACATTGATTGTGCAGGATCGGGGACTGGAGGATGTTTGGATCATGGACTCAGGATGCTCTCGCAACATGACGGGACATCGCAGATGGTTCTCCAGTCTCACTCCCCCGAGCTCCAAAGAGTACATCACATTCGGGAACAGCGGTCAAGGGAAAGTAAGTGGCATAGGCTCAATCAGCATTTCAGATCATTTCTCTTTAAAGAATGTTGCTTTGGTCAAAAATCTGAACTTTAATTTAATCTCTGTTTCGCAACTTCTTGAGGATGGTTTGGAAGTGCGTTTTAAGAAGGGCAATTCTTCTGTGGTTGATTCTAGAGGGTCTTTGGTTTGTCAGATTTTACCCTTCGGTAAAGTTTTTCGAATTGACTTCTCTAGTTCTTTTGGCCCTTCTCGCTGTTTGATTGCTGGATCTTCTTCTGAGCTCTGGAAGTGGCATAGGAGGTTAGGTCATTTGAGTTTTGATCTGCTAGTCAGGTTAAGCTCTATGGACCTCATCCGAGGATTGCCCAAGCTTAAGATGGAGAAGGATCTAGTTTGTCATCCCTGTCGTCATGGGAAAATGGTTGCCGCTTCTCACGCACCTATGACTCAGGTGATGACTTCGTATCCGGGAGAGCTTTTACATTTGGACACTGTAGGTCTAGCTCGGGTACGCTCAGTCGGTGGGAAGTGGTATGCACTTGTGATTGTTGACGACTTTTCTCGTTTCTCGTGGGTTTTCTTTTTGGAGTCTAAGGATGAAACTTTTCAATTTGTCCATGACCTGATTTTGAAGCTGAAGAATGAGAACAATGGCCGGATGCGAGCAATTCGCTCCGACAACGGCTCTGAATTCAAGAACTCTCAGTTCGTCAGCTTCTGTGGTGATCAGGGTCTGGACCATCAGTTTTCTTCTCCTTACACTCCCCCACAGAACGGCGTTGTGGAACGAAAGAACCGCATGCTAGTTGAGATGGCCAGGACGATGCTCGATGAGCACAGGACTCCTAGGCGTTTTTGGGCCGAAGCCATGAACACGGCTTGCTATCTGGCCAACCGCATTTTTCTTAGAGCTTACATTGGTAAGACATCATATGAGTTGCGTTTTGGCAGACAGCCCAAAGTGAGCCACTTGCGAGCGTTTGGCTGCAAGTGCTTTGTGCTCAAGAAGGGAGGGCATTTGGACAAATTTGAGTCTCGTTGCTGGGATGGTGTTTTTCTTGGTTATGCATTGCATTCTCGAGGCTTCCGTGTTTGGAACCTCCAATCCCAGCTGCTTGTCGAGACTTGTGAGGTTTCTTTTGATGAGTCCTTGCCTTCTTTGAATCCTTCTTTTGAGCTTTCTGGTGATGATGAGCTCGGAGAGTCCATCTTCGAGGAAGATGAGGATACTCCAGCTGCTGTTGAGGGCGGGCCTTCTGCATCCCCCGCAGAGCCCACACCTTCTGTGACTTCGACTGATGATGAGGGCGGACCTCTGATCACTTCTTCCACTTCGATCGAGCCCCCTCAGTCGAGTCCAGAGGTGCCAGCTGCTGACTCCGGTGAGGTGACTTCAGATCACCAGGGAACCCGAGCAGTTCAGCGTGACCACCCCTCAGAGCTCATCATTGGTGATTTGACTGAGAGGACTTTGCGTTCTTCTACCTCTCTCGCTGTGTTTGCTGAATCTGCGTTTGTTGCATCTTTTGAGCCCAGAGATGTTTCTCATGCTCTCTCTGATTCTAATTGGATTAATGCCATGCAAGAAGAGCTTGAGAATTTTGTCCGCAATCGGGTTTGGACACTAGTTGAGCCGCCACCTGGATGCAACCCCATAGGCACCAAGTGGGTATTCAAGAACAAACAAGGTGGAGATGGGGTTGTGGTGCGCAACAAGGCTCAACTAGTCGCCCAGGGTTATTGCCAGAAGGAAGGTATTGACTTTGAAGAAACCTTCGCTCCTGTTGCCCGTCTTGAGTCCATTCGTATTCTTCTAGCTTTTGCTGTTTCGAAGGGTTTTAAGCTTTTTCAAATGGATGTTAAGAGTGCTTTTCTGAACGGGTACATAGAAGAGGAGGTTTATGTTAGGCAACCCCCCGGCTTTGAGAACCCTAAGTTTCCTCGACATGTTTTTAAGTTGCACAAAGCTTTATACGGGTTGAAGCAAGCCCCCAGGGCTTGGTATGACCGGTTGAAGCAATTTTTGTTGGGGAAGGGCTTTGTGATGGGTTCTGTGGACAAAACTCTTTTCTTGCTCAGAGATGCTTCAGATATTTTAGTTGCTCAGATTTAGGTGGACGATATTATTTTTGGCGGTACTACTGAATCTCTTGTGTCCAAGTTTTCTGAGCAGATGCACAGTGAGTTTGAGATGAGCCTCATGGGTGAGCTTAAGTACTTTTTAGGGCTCCAGATCAAGCAGACCAAGGACGGCACCTTCATCCACCAAGGTAAGTATACTCGTGACATGCTTAAGAAATTTGACTTTGGTGGTGAATTGAAGCCGCAGATGACCCCGATGGGCACTTCTGGGGGTCTGGACAAGGACGAGAGCGGTGTCAAGGTCAATGAAAGGGAATTTCGAGGGATGATCGGTTCGCTGTTGTACTTAACGGCAACAAGACCGGACATACAGTTCACCGTGGGACTTTGCGCGCGTTTTCAGTCTTCACCACGCGCGTCTCACCGGCAGGCTGTCAAGCGTATTTTCAGGTATCTCACCTATGCGCCTGATCTTGGTCTTTATTATTCAGCATCATCATCACTTGATTTATCTGGCTTTTCGGACGCTGACTTTGGTGGGTGCCGGTTGGATCGAAAGTCGACTTCCGGTACTTGCCAGTTTCTTGGTTCTTCCCTTGTCTCTTGGTCTTCTCGAAAGCAATCTAGAGTTGCTCTTTCGACCACAGAGGCTGAGTACGTAGCTGCTGCTAGCTGCTGCTCACAGTTGGTTTGGATGATTTCCACTCTACGAGACTTTGGGTTGTTCTTTCCTACCAGGGTTCCATTGTTTTGCGACAGCACTAGTGCTATTAGTGTAGGGAAAAACCCGTGTCTCCATTCAAAAACCAAACATATTGATGTGCGCATTCACTTCTTGCGGGATCAATATGAGAAAGGTGTCATTGACCTTGTTCATGTTGATAGCCATCATCAGTTGGCTGATATTTTCACCAAACCCCTAGATCAGTCTTCTTTTGAGCGTTTACGAGGGGATTTGGGTGTTGTGTATCCTTTTTAGGATATTTTGCGTCAGTTTTACTTCTTCTTTACTCTTTTCTTGAGTCTTTTTGTGTGTGTTCATATCTTGCATATTCACATATCACACCTTTGAACTTGCTTCTGTTATATGATTGAATTGCTTTACTTATTCTAGCTAGTACATGCTTTTGATTACTTGTCAATGATCATGCCTTGTTTCAGTTCGCTTGATATGTCTGATATCTGTCATATGCATGGCTTTTACACTTTAAACTTGAAAAATGATCACCATTGCTTCTGGTAACCAGCATGTGTAGGCTGAATGCTTTTGCTATCTGTTACATGCCTTGTAGCTAGTTCATCACATAGATGCAGATATACAACTTGGACATCTTTATGCTTTAACATGGAAAATGTGCTATAAAAATGATAAAAAATCAAAAATGAATGAAAATTCCATGCCTTTTTATGCTTGAGTTGAAAAGATCCAAGTGGGTTTGCTTTGTCGCATTGCATTGTTCTGGACTGCTTACCATAGCACTTTGGTATGAACTAGGACAGTGTAGTGTATGCCAAGACCAATGTCTTAAGCTTCCGATGGTCCAGTTCTGGCCTAGGCTTGACTTGGTTGGTTAGCATAAGGTTTGACATGCAAATAACCCTTGGCAAAAATGAAAAAGGAAAATGGAAAAAGCCTGAACATTAAAGAGACAACAAGTTTGCTGAAGCACTTTGTTTTGGACAATGCTTATCTTGGTAGATATCAGTTAGCTTTATGCATCTCATGTTTTACCTTGCTTGTTAACTGGAAAATGTGGTGATGCTTTTGTTTGCAAAAACTGAAAAATGTGTGCTAATGACTTTCTTTGGATATCATCCATTGTACTGATCATGCCATGTGACTTTGACAGTATGTCTTTTGCTATACTTGTTAGATGTTGTAACTGCAGTTAATCATATCTGAGAAGCATGTTTTCTTCACTCCACCTGCACCCCAGTTGCATTCACTGCATATTTTGAGGGGGAGTTGCATTTCAGGGGGAGTCTGTGTCTCTTTTGAGTGCTTGATGAGTTCACTTGTCAACAAGGGGGAGAAAATTTGGGATCAGAGTTTAAGGGGGAGTTCTTACTCTGTTGATATCCTTGTTGTTCTGAAATCGCACTCATTTTGAGCTTTTGTGTTTTGGTTAACCATAATGACCGCTTCTTGCTTTTACTCGGCTTTTGGTCAATAGGGTTAAACTTTTATCTTATTTTTCTTCTTCTTTGTTCTCTTGTATTTTGTTTTCATGTTTCCACATTTGTTCGCAGGTGCTGAAGAGCTGTGAAAAGAGGAGTGTTGACAATGCACTCATCAAGGGGGAAATTGAGGAGCCATGCTGAATAGCGTGGGCCTCATGGCTCCAGAAGTGATGAGTCATTGTCAACGATAGTCAAAGGGGACTGAAGAAGAGAAGAGATCTGCTGTTTCATGGGCCTGCGTGTGACTCAGGTACACGGGCGGCGAGCGACTGTCGGGCAGAGGAGGCTGCGAAGTCGGGCTGGCCCAATCCGGGTGCATGGGCCAGAAGCAGTAGAAGACCCACTGGGCTGTTGACCAGGACTGACTCAGGTACACGGGCGGTGAGCGATTGCCGGGCTGAGAGAGCTGCGGAGTCGGGCCAGGCCCAATCCGGGTACCTGGTGCAAAGCTGGTGGAGGCTTTTTCAGTTTCGGCATAAAACTGACAACCGTTGATTCTGTATCCGACTGTCCAGAAGTGAAGCCGTAGTCGCTACGGAAACTTAGCTTCCGGATAAGTCATCTGTAACTCTAGGCCCACAGTCAGTCAGTCGTGTCTGTAAAAATTCCTAAGGGCAGTAGAGTCTTTTCCTTTATTTTTGAGTCTGTAAAAACCCTAAGGGGCTGGTAGAATATTCCTAGTGTTGGGCTGCCTATAAATAGGACCCCAATCCCTAGGGTTTGGACTACCCCTTTGTGCTGAAATCAAATCCACTCTTTGGGTCATGTTGTCTCCCGTTTCTCTCTCCTATGTGCGCCGCCAGGCTTGTGTTCCTTCCTGTTTGTGCATTATTCTTATTCTAAACTCTTGGATGCATTTAAGCCTTGGTCCCTGCTGATTTTATTTGTCGCACTTGTTTGGTTTGGAGAGTTATTGCTTCAGCTACGGGCTGGTGAATTTATTTCTTGAGGAGAAGCTTCTTCTGTTGCTTCTGTTCTTCACAAATTGAGTACTAGTTCTTGCTGTTGCAAGTAGTACTACTTTCCTGTAGCTACAGTAGTCTGTGCTGCTTTTCACCTTCTACTGCACAGCCTTTTGATCGAGGCTGACAGGGTCTGTCACCTTTTTGGCTGTGTTTCGAGCGAAGCTACTCTCTGTTCGAAGCCCCTCAGTTTCGCGAGGTAGGCTTCGATTTATCTCTTTCGAAGGCATCGTTCGATCTTCGGTATTTGGTTTGCGTTCTGTGTTGCTAAGCTTCGAAGCATTTTTTCTCTGATCATCAGCATTGCTTACTTCGAACAACAGTGCGAAGGGGCTTCGGCCCTATCTGTTCGAAGTCCATACTTCGACAAGTTTCGAAGTTGGGTTCGAAGCTTGTAGCTCCGCTTGGCCTCGCACTGACTTCTGTGTAGCGTGTCACCCTTCGCCTCTCTTTTCGGAGCTTGCTCTTCTTAAAGGTAGAGCATTGGCTTCGGACTTGGTTTTCTGTCGCGTGACAGGCTTCGCTTCCTTGTTCGAAGGTTGTCCGTTTGTGTGTTGAGTTCGAAGCTTTCTTTTCGAAGGTTTTGCTTCGAAGCTCTTGGTTCGAAGCTGTGTTCGAAGCCTTGTCTTCGAAGTACATACTTCGAACCAGGCTCCGGCATTGTGTTACTTCGCTCCGAAGTACACTTCGCTTCTTACCACTTCGAACTACGCTAGACCGTGACATCTTCGGCATCTCGGACAGACTCCGTCACCAACCTCCGAAGCAGACCTCGACGTGCGAAGGGGGCTTCGCCAAGTTCCGAACAGGAGACAAATTTGGACAGTAACTTCTCTTCTCATCTTACACATACTTAGATCATTTCATTGAGAAGTTTAGGCCTGTTACAACTTGTTCATCTGCCTAGTTGCACTACTTTAGATTTACACTGTTTATCATCAAGTTGCTTCTAGGTTAGAAACCTTTAGACTTAGGCCCTCTGTCTATTTTTCTGCTGCGTAGTCTTTTGAGGTGCGTTGGGTATTGGGAGCAGGCCATTGTTTCGAAAGAATTTTTTAAGGCGCCCATTCACCCCCCCCTCTGGTCGCTACTTTCGGTCCTACAAGAAGTCCATGTGGGACTTTGTGGCACTCATCAGTTGACCTAGAAAATGAGTTGGATGATCAAAAGAGCAGGTTTCTACTGGCCAACTATGACTGAGGATTGTTTTAAATATTATAGAGGGTGTGAAGCATGTCAGAAGTTTGGCAATATTCAGTTAGCTCCTGCTTCATTACTCAACCCTATTGTCAAGCCATGGTCGTTCCGAGGTTGGGGTTTAGACTTCATCGGCCAAATTCACCCTCCATCAAAAGTGATCGGTTAGTGTTGATGGCGACGGATTACTTCACCAAGTGGACCGAGGCCGTGCCTCTCAAGAACATTTCTCACAACGAGGTACTTGACTTTATCTTGAAGCACATCATACATAGATTTGGCATTCCTCAAACTCTCACTACAGATCAAGATAGCTCGTTTGTTTCTAAGGAAGTGAGGGACATCGCCGAATATTATGGTATTAAGTTGATAAGCTCTTCGCCCTACTATGCTCACGGACAATGGTCACGCCGTGATTAAGCTCATTAGGAAGAAAATTGAAGAGTTTCCTAAAAGATGGCATGAGGTGCTTTCTGAGGCGTTATGGGCTTGTAGGATTGCAAAGCACGGTGCTACCAAAGTTAGTCCATACGAGTTAGTGTATGGAAAAGAAGTCATTCTACCTGTAGAAGTAGATCTTGGTTCTCTAATGGTGTTAAAGCAAGATGGCTTATCGGTCGACGAGTATGAAACTCTTTTGAAAGACAACCTAGAAGAAGTGACTGATAAGAGATTGAATGCTTTAGAAGCCATTGAAGTAGACAAGAGGAGAGTAGCTAAAGCCTATGTTGGCGGAAATGTTACGCCAACAGGTTCTCTGAAATCAAGAATGGACAAACAGGAAGTTTGCGCTTTAGGACTACTTGGAGCCTCCGAAATGGATAATAACTCAAGTGGTCCGAATATGTGTATATGAATAACTTGTTTCTGGTCCCCCCTTTACAAGGTACAATGGGGGGTATTTATAGGGGAAAAAGCATAAGGAAGAGACCTTTTTACCCCTAACCTACAACCGACATAGTGGAAACTATTCGGTACTATAAACAAGGTTACATACGGTAAAGTACTACAAGGTAGATGGATAAGCTGGACATCCAATCAGTCATGTCCTTAGGCTTCGAGGCCTCCATCTTCCATTCTGAGGGTTCTCCAGAGCTTCGCACCATTGCACCCTTCGGCGTGGCGGCGCATACTTCGAACCACAGTTTACCAGCTTCGGAGTCCTCACCCGCTTTTGAAGGATTAATCTTTAAGTCTTGGAAATGGAGTAATTTCCCCCAACAGTAGCCCCTCGAATACGCCTTTCTGTAGTTAACCTGTTTAGAAAGAAGGTAGTATAAGAAAGGAACATTTCTATTTTCTGAGACTTAAAGAGGATTTGGGGATGTTGAGACTTTGCCGAGGACTTTAAGCTCGACGCGTTCGAACCTTCTCCTTCGAGTTCTTGATACAGTGGGACCGCACTTTGGGAAGGGAACGGTTTGGGAGTGCGAACGTCGTGGAGACGGTTTCGGAGTGCGAACGTCATGGAGACGGTTTCGGAGTGCGAACGTCGTGGAGCGCCGTTAGAGGTAGCCGTTACAGCGCAAGTAGCCGTTACCCTCTGCAAAAAAGGTAACGATCGATTTTTACAGCGGTTGTACGCCGTTCCAATTGCCGGGCCCTCTTGTCGGTGACAGAAGCCGAACCGCATTCCTCGCCTGGGATTCACCTTTTCCCCAATCTTCCAAACTCTTGAATACTTGAGCACGATGGCGAGAACTAGCCACACCACCCCAGCAGCGGCCAACACCCTGGCGCAGCGGCAAGAATGGGCCGCATCGGCAGCAGCGGCAATGGCGGGGGCTTCGAGCGGTGCCTGGCCTAAGAATCCTCGAGCGCTCCGTCCGCCCTCCAAGAAGAAGATTGCCCAAAGCTTCATCATCGGCCAATCCGTGAGCACCGCCGAGTCCATTGAAGAAGCAGTGGATGGAAAGCTGGGGGCTGGACTGAGGACCCGAGTCCCTGGGACAGAGTTGACTCCAAGGCCGTGGAGCGGAGAGGTGGTGGTCTTCGAAGCATTCTTCAAAGCAGGCCTGGGACTGCCAGCCGTGGACTTCTTGGCAGAGGTATTGGACTTGTTCCACATAACTCTGCCTCAGCTGTCCCCCAATGCCATCGCCCGCTTGGCCATCTTCGAATGGGCGCTCCGGGCAGAGGGATGCGAAGGACGCTTCGAAATCTTCGCCGCGACCCACGAAGCCATATGTCAACCGAAGCCGCAAGACGACCCAGGGGATTCTAAAGTGACGATAGCCTTCGCCAGCGTCAATTTCCAGCTGTGGAGGGAGCATGCCCTCCACTTCCCTGCAAAAGCTATAAACGACAGGTTGTACACAAACTAGATTCTTCGGTGGTTTTATGCCGAAGTCGGAGAGGACTCCCCCCTCGCTGGTCCTCTTCAGGAGATCTGGTTTCGGAAGGAGGCGGACATCTCTCTGAACCCTAGCCTGCTCTCGACGAGGCTAGGGTTGATCACTTCGGTGGCTCGTCGCATGAGCATGCGCGACCTGGCCGAGGAGTTCGTCGGTCTTCGGATCCCTCCCCTCGAAGCTAACTGGCCGATCGTGTTCCCACAGGCCTCGGAGGGGTACCTCCGAAACTTAGGTACACCTTCTTCTTGCAGCATCATATTAAATGAATAAAACAATTATACTCATATTTTTATACCTTCTTCTCTCAGCGGTGCCTCTGGCATTGGCTCCGGAAGACATAGTCCGGGCCACCGAAAGGATTCTCGGAGCCCCTTCTGTAGCCGAGAGGCAAAGAAGGTTAGAGCTGGTGGGGAGCTGGGAGCGATCCAACAGAGTGTGGAGAGCTCTCGGCATGGAGCCCCCGAATCTTCCTGACTTCAGTCCCGACCGGAGCGGTTGGCCGCAAAAGGAAAGCCGCGGCCAACCCTCCAAGAAGGCGGGCAAGCAGCCGCTTCGGAAGAAGAAGGTAGCGAAGCACCCTTCGTAGTTGGCGCCTGCCTTGTCTGCTTCATCGCCCAGCGCGTAGAGCTCAGCCTCCTAAGAGGCAGAGGACTCCGACGGCCAGACAGCGGCTGCCTTCGAAGCCTACCTCCTGGAGGATGAAGACATAGGGGAGGTCCCCCCTAGTACCTCCGTCAGGGAGGTAGTAAGTGCAACTCCAACTGTTCTTCCTGCGCCCGTCGTCGTGCAAGTGGAGTCAGACTCCCCTACTCCCAACTTGCCTGCACCCGAGGCGGTCCCGGCGGAGACCGTGGCTCCGACTGGAAATGTTGAGGGCAGGACCTCAGGGGATGACTTCGCCGACATCCTTCAGATGTACGAGGTCTTGGAGGATCCAGCAATCCTTCCCCACGAAGCTCCCGGAGGTTCTTTCCGAAGCTCCTCCTTTTTTAACTAATACTTGCCTGCTATCTGTGAAAACATGCTTATTAATTTTGTTATTGAAATAGGTACCTCTTCGGGTGTTGATGCTTTGGTGGCGTCCGAAGTCCCTGCGTCTTCGGAGGCTGCTATTCAAACGGACCCTCCCGCGCCTCTGGAGGCTCCGAATTTGGTGGCAGAGAATGCGTCTTTCGGGGCGGACGACGTGCTTGCCGGGACGGAGTTGGCGACGGAGGCCCCTCCTGCAGTGGTAGCTTCGACCACCGAGGTTGCCTCCGCCGCTGCGGTTCTGGTCGAAGGGGTGGCTGCCAATGGTCGGAGTACTCCTGCTTCACCATCCTTCGTACCGGGGAGGGGCAAGAGTATTTCTAGCCTCGGTCTTCTTCCTGGCCAGGCCGCGGCCTCCGTTGGCAATTCGGAGGATGAGGCCGCAGCGGATGATGCTCAAGCTCTGTCTTGGCTTCCTCTGCTGGCTCCGTTCTGGAGCACCGGAGTGGCCTCCGGAGACTCATGGAGCCCCTGGCTGAGAGAAGCCAGGACATTGCCAATTCGGAGTTGATCTCCGTCTTGAGCGAGGCCAGGGCTTCGTCTCTCAACACGGCCCTCGAAAGGGCTGCCCTTCAGGTATGAAAAGACACCATAGCTACTTCGCATTAGTGGTCATAAATACTTCAGTACTTAGTTCTTTTTGCAGCAATTTGTCCTTGCTAGAGCGGCAGCGACTTCCAACGAGGTCGAAGTTAATCGACTTAAACGGAAGGTCACTACCCTCCAGACGGCCCTTAATGACTCCACCGGGAGATCCCTCAGGCTGGAGGAAGAAGTCTTGGAGGAATGGAGGGCTAGGGCGGCGTCTGACGAAGCCATCGGAGCCATTCGTTCGTCTGCCCAAGAGGTCGAGGCCGAGTGCGTCGTCCTTCGAACGGAGGTAGAAAGACTCCGCTAGGAGGCTGCTACCTCAAGTGCACAGCTGGTGGAGCTCCAGGGGGCTCTTAGCCAGGCGATGGCCCTCAAGAGTTCTTTAATGCTCCGGGTGGCCGAAGTGAGTGCAACTGCTGCAAACCTGGAAGCAACGGAGAAGAAGAACTCTAGTACTGCAGATCGTACCTTGGAAGCCCTTCAGGGTACTTTGGAGTACTTCGGCACCATGTGCCCTTCGTCTTCTGCTGCGACCCACGAGCCCCTTGACCGGAAGCTGACGAGGATCCAGGTCGCTTCATCGTTGATGAAGAACTCCGGTATTCGGTACGGGGAGATCTCCGGACAGTGTGCTGGTATCGGGGTTCTTCGTCATCTTGAATCCCTTCGGATCCCCCTTGGCTTAGTCGGGGGTTCGTCTCCTGGGGGCTTAGCGGATGATGACTTGCTGCGGCCGTCTTCGGAGGTGGCTTCGGCCTGGGAAGCCTTCCGGTCGACTTGGAAGACGGACCATAAGGTCGCAGCTAAGGCCTAGATTGACGAGGCCCACCGGCAGAAGCAAGCGCAAACTAAGCCACCACTTCCTGCTTCGCCAGCCCCTTCGGTTCGTGCTCCACCGACCGACCCGCAGGTCTAGCCGCTTAGGATTGCTATGTATACGAAACCTTGTAAACCCTGCTTTTATTAATGAAAAAGTTATAAACGAGAACTTGTCTTGGGTGTTTTGCACTTTTTTAGGTTTTTTCATGTCCTTCGAGCCCTGACTTCGAACTTCTGGAAGTTACCGACGAGCTCCGAAAGGAGTGGGCAAACCTCGAGGGTTTGAGGCCTTACCGCCGCTCCCGCTTTTTTGTTCCTCGTGGAGACGGAGGGGAGATCACCCTTGAAGTTCGAAGGGACGTCTTAGCTTATATTAAAGAGGAAGAGAAGACGGAGGGGTCCTCATCTTCCGAACCTATTGATTTGTCCGACTCGGAGTACCGAGCCGAAGATCCTGCGGAAGCTGACTCCGAAAGGCTCCTGACATGGGCAGAGCTTCAAGAAGAGCAAAAGAAGCTGCGAGCCTCGAAGAAGAAGAGAAGCACCCGAACTAAAAGGACAACTTCGGCGGCTTTGAGCTCCGAAGGGCAAAGTAGCCGTAGGGGCCGAAAAGGTCTCCGATTTTACTTAGGCTTAGATACAAATTTCTCTTGATGTATAAGTATAATGATTTAATGTGGAATGCTTCGAAAGTATGTTGTGTGACTCGTACCCTCCGACCCCCTTGTGGGTGGTGGAGCCTTTACCATAGAAAAGGGTTCGCTAGGCACAATGAATGTCTGAACACCCGTATGCTTCGAACTTGTACTTATCATTTGCATTTTTGGTTTTCTTTCGAAGACTAAAAATTTGGTCGCCGTTTTTTTAAGTCTTTAGACTCTTGTACGGATCTTAACAAGCCGGAGCCTGGAATCCGTAGGTTGGCCACCTTCGGCTCTTTTACAGATACTTCGCACCCGGAGGCCGAAAATCTGTTTTTCTTTAAAGTCCTTAGACTCTTCTACAGATCCTAACAAGCCGGAGCCTGGAATCCGTAGGTTGGCCACCTTCGGCTCTTTTACAGATACTTCGCACCCTGGAGGCCAAAAATCTGTTTTTATTTAAAGTCCTTAGACTCTTCTACGGATCCTAACAACCGGAGCCTGGAATCCGTAGGTTGGCCACCTTCGGCTCTTTTATAGATACTTCGCACCCGGAGGCCGAAAATCTGTTTTTCTTTAAAGTCCTTAGACTCTTCTACGGATCCTAACAAGCCGGAGCCTGGAATCCGTAGGTTAGCCACGGAGCCCTTGAACCAATTGTTCGAAGGCAGCTGCCTGGGTCTTGAGAAAAATGCTTGGCTCTACAAGTATCCCTGTCCTCCTAACGCGTCCATCAGGAGTAAGGGATATTCGAAGAGCAAACAAAATTCGACCCTTATCTTTATTCATAGAAAGGAAAGTTTTTACAAATGATTACAAGGGTCCCCTAAGCAAAATAACGCTTAAAGTGCTCCGCATGCCATGCATGCTTCAACTCTTCTCCTTCTAAGTTGGCTAATTTAAACGACCCAGGGCGTCCTGAGCGTAAGATAACATATGGTCCTTCCCATTTGTCTCCTAGCTTCCCCGGAGCTATTACACTTCGCAATACCAGATGACACGGTTTTAACTCATTTAGCTTTACCTTCGGGTCATACCATGTCTTGGTGTGCTTGTGGTACTTAGTTAGGTTCGCGATAGCTCGAAGCCTCGTTTCTTCTGATAAATCGAGCGAAGTGCTCCGGTCACCTTCGTCCCCAGGTTGTACTACGCGAAGCGATCCACCTCTGAGCTCCGTAGGAGTCATGGCCTCATCTCCGAAGAGTAATCTAAACGGTGTGAACCCCGTTGACCTAGTTTGAGTGGTTCGAATGGACCACAAGATTTTGCGGAGTTCTTCGACCCACAGCCCCTTGGCTAATCCAACAATTCGGCGATTTAGCCCGGAAAGGATGTTCCCGTTGACTCGCTCAACAGCTCCGTTGGACTGTGGGTGCCATACTGCTGCGAAGCACAACTTAATGCCCAATTCTTCACAAAATGTTTGGAAGGTGCCAGCTTCGAACTGGGTTCCATTATCTACCGTCAACTCTCTTGGAACTCCGAACCTGCATATGATATTCTGCCAGAAAAATCTTTGCACATTCTTCCGAGGTTATAGCTGTTAGTGGCTCCGACTCAACCCATTTTGAGAAATATTCGATTGCCACCACTGCAAATTTCAAGCCGCCTTTTGCCACTGGGAAAGGGCCTATGAGGTCCATGCCCCACCTAGCCATTGGCCATACTAGGGCAATAACTTGAAGCTGAGCTGGCGGGCGATGGCTCCGTCTGCCCATCCACTGGCAGCCTTGGCATGTTCGAACTAGTTCTTCCGCATCTCTTACTATTGTTGGCCAATAAAACCCTTGCCGAAGCATCTTGCCCGCTAGCGCTCGAGGGTCTAAATGACCTCTGCATAAGCCTTCGTGGATGTCTCGAAGGATGTCTTGACCTTCGGGTTGTGAGATGCATCGAAGTAGGGGTGAACACACTCCGGCCTTGTATAACACTTCATCAATAAGCTTGTAATTTCGAGCTCTTGCTTCCAACCTTCGGGCTACTGGGCCTTCGGGAGGGTCCGTGCTACTTTGCAACATGCTTATTATCGGAGCCCGCCAATCTGCAGTGTGAATGCACAGTACCTCCGAAGATGGTATTTGAACAGCTGCTGGTTGCGCTAGCTCTTCGTAGAAAGCACCCTCCGGGAGGTCCACCGCCCCTGCTGCCGCCTTGGCAAGAATATCTGCAAGTTGATTCTCTGCCCGAGGGATACTTCGAACTGTAAACCCTTTGAATGCTGCTTCGGCCTTGCGGATTTCTTCAAGGTATTGCGCGAGATGTGGATTTTGCTTGAAAACTTTTGTCAATATGCCCCGCGACGACTTGGGAATCTGTCTTGATCACTATTCTTGCAGCTCCGAGCGCTTTAGCCTTTCGGAGGCCTAGCAAGATTCCTTCATACTCGACAATGTTGTTAGTGGTTCTGAAGTTGAGCCTTGCGGAATACATGGCCCTCTGCCCTAATGGTGATATGATGACTGCCCCTGCTCCGGCACCTGATGCTTGATAAGCTCCGTCAGAGAATATTGTCAAAAAACCGTTCGGAGGGTTCTTCCGGGGTCCAAATTGCAGATGGAGTCCATTCTGCTACGAAATCTGCTATAATTTGAGATTTAACAGCTGTTCTCGCCGTGAAGGAGATTTCGAAGGGTGCTAGCTCGACCGCCCATCTTCCAATCCTGCCGGTGGAATCTTTGCTTCGGAGCATATCCCCAAGAGGATACGATGTAGGGACGATCAGGTTATGCGCCAAGAAATAATACCTTAGCTTTCGCGAGGCCATTACTAGGGCATAAGCAAACTTCTCAAGCTCGGAGTATCTTACTTTAGCTCCGGATAATGCCTCCGACACAAAATATACTGGGTTCTGGACTAGCTTTTCTTTAAGCTCAACTTCCCGGACCAATACTGCGCTCACCGCTGAACTTGTTGCTATAGCCCCGAACTGGTTCAACATCCCATGGACGAAGATAGCATTGTAAGCGTATGGGGCGTCAACCACATCGAAAATCACCTCTTCTACTCGGGCAAAAGGCCCTTCTCCGAAGGCAACCTTGAGGCCTATTTGGCCGAGGGCATCGAGAGGCGGTCCTGAGAACCCTTGAAGTGGTCGGGCTGCTGGAAGTAGATGCTTCCGAGGTATGCACATCTGATCGAAGGCCTGGACAAGAGTATGTCTGCGGAGCTCCCGCCATCTACCAGGATCCTTTGGACTTCTACTCCTGCTATATCAGCGGAGATGACCAATGGGTCAACATGGGGGAACTTCACCCCTGCAGCATCACTGGCTGTGAAGGAGATGGGCACGCGGGACCATTCTGGCATCCCTTCAGCGGAACTCGAGGTCCCAATGTTTCCGACATCGCGGACGTAGTCGCGCCGCTGCCTCTTGGACGTGGTTCCGAGGGTCCCCCTCCAGAGATGGGCAGGACCACTCTCTTGTCGTGGTCCTGCGGGTCTTCTTGCTTTGGTGGCGGCATAATGCTGGCCACCGGCAGCCGCATGGGGGTTTCGAGGGCACCGGCTCGGGCCACAGCTTGTACAGGCTCCGACCGTGCCGATGGTGGGGCTCGATCCGAAGCACCCCGCCCCGTACTTCGTCCTAGGTATTCACCTCGAAGGGTTAACACCGACTAGTAGTCCTTCGTGTCATGGATCCTATTATCGCCATGCACGCAGCAGAAAAAACTTTGGCGCCTGCCAGGCACTCTCTCTTGAGGCTTCGGTGCTCCAGCCCTGAAGTTCTGCGCCTGCTGGAAATTGGCAGGTGCCTTCGGGACAGACGGTGCAATGCTTAGCACCTCCGAACGGAAATGCTTCTTCCCCCGCTTGTACTCATTGAAGCGGTTGTCTTGTGGAGGTTGCAGAGGAGCGGAGGCTTCGGGCTCCCTTTTGACTTCTCGGAGGGTGGGCAATGGTGCTTCAGCTCGCCGAAGACAGCCTTCTTCCGCCTTGGCATACTGTTCGAAGTATGCCATGAGATGCGCCATAGATGTCACCGACTTTCGATGGAGTTTGCTGAGGAGGTCGGGGTTCAGCACCCCTTCGCGGGCAGCATCAACTACCGAAGAGGTAGACATGCCCTTGATCTGTGACTTGGTGTGGGTGAAGTGCGTGAAGTACTCCCGGAGGGTTTCTCCCACCCGCTGCTTCACCTGGAACAAACTTCCTGTGGACATCGGGGCCACAGAGGTGCCTTGGAAGTTGCTCACAAATTTCTTCTTCAGCTGCTCCCAGGAACTGACCGATCTTGGCTTTAGGGACCAGAACCAGCGGAGTGCCACGCCTTCGAGAGCGAGGGGGAAGCATTTTGCCATGGTGCTTCGCACCCCACCACTCGCTTCTATTGCCAGGGCGTAAGAGCGGGCGAATTCTCCGGGGTCTGACCCCCCGGAGTACTTGTGCAGCTTCGAGGCCTTGAATCTGGGGTCGAAAGGTACTCTCTGCAAATTCGAATGTAATGGAGACTCGTTATCGAAGGATGCGTTCTCGGCTTCCTCCGAGACTTGGATAACTTCTGGGGGATTGTGGGTACCACCGTCTTGAGGCCCTCCTGGAGTTTCGGTGGAAGCTTGAGTGCGGAGGCGATCGGTGGCCTCTTGCCTCCACCTGGATACCTCCTCCTGAAGCCTGGCTAGCTGCATAGCCTCGGTTTCGGGAGGGCCTTCTTCTTCGTCGGAAGGCACTTCTGGATCTCTGCTAGCTGCGTAGTCGGTTCGAAGCACCGTAGGAGGAGCCAGAGGGCCCCAGGGCGCTCGACGCCCAGCGGTCTCGGCGGGAATCGCCGGATTAGCCGAGGGTCCGGCTCCATTGGTCCGAGGGGACCTTCGGAGAGGACCCGAAGCCTGACTCCGCTTCGGAGGCATAGCTAGCCTCGAAGAGGTCTTGGAGATGGAGGACTTCGAACGACTCGAGGGGTCGAGAGAAGGCCTTCGGGCTGCATTAAGAAGCCCTTAACTGAGGGTGCGCGGGATCTTGGGACTCCGAGGCTCCCTCCGTAAGTGCTCTTCGAAGTGCAGTCAGCAGCAGAGAACAAGCTTTTAGAACTTGGTTCTCCACGGACGGCGCCAACTGTTGGCGCAAATGTTACGCCAACAGGTTCTCTGAAATCAAGAATGGACAAACAGGAAGTTTGCGCTTTAGGACTACTTGGAGCCTCCGAAATGGATAATAACTCAAGTGGTCCGAATATGTGTATATGAATAACTTGTTTCTGGTCCCCCCTTTACAAGGTACAATGGGGGGTATTTATAGGGGAAAAAGCATAAGGAAGAGACCTTTTTACCCCTAACCTACAACCGACATAGTGGAAACTATTCAGTACTATAAACAAGGTTACATACGGTAAAGTACTGCAAGGTAGATGGATAAGCTGGACATCCAATCAGTCATGTCCTTAGGCTTCGAGGCCTCCATCTTCCATTCTGAGGGTTCTCCAGAGCTTCGCACCATTGCACCCTTCGGCGTGGTGGCGCATACTTCGAACCACAGTTTACCAGCTTCGGAGTCCTCACCCTCTTTTGAAGGATTAATCTTTAAGTCTTGGAAATGGAGTAATTTCCCCCAACAGCCTACAATAAGAAGGTCAAACCAAAATCATTTCAAGCGGGTGACTTGGTTTGTAAGACGATTTTACCCTTAGGCACTAAGAGTCCCAAATTTGGTAAATGGTCACCTAGTTGGGAAGGTCCTTTCAAAATAGCCAAAATTGCTCCTGGCAATGCATATGTGTTAGAATCTTTGCAAGGAGAGCAGTTTCGAAGGGCTTTGAATGGTAGATACTTGAAAAGGTATTTCCCAAGTGTGTGTGGCAAACAGCATAAAAGGTGCCAAAAGGCCGATATGGAAGGTATCATCCTTAGCTCGTTGTGCTTTTAGTTCACTTAGTTCACTAAAAGGCACGAGGGCATGTGTTGATAGAAAAAAATGGCATCAATGGTTAAGATTGTCAAAATATCAATTTTCGTAATTTGAGCCAAAAATACACATGTCCCGGGTCAAGCCGAAGCCCTATATGGCCGAAGGACCATTGGGCTATGGGCTCCGGAAGCTTCCAGCCAGCCCACGGCCTTCAGCCAGGAAGCCTTCGGAGGCCCACGCCGCCGAAGCTTTGGCCCGAGGAGCAGGCTTTGATGGGGCTGGCCGAAGGCCATCTTCGGGGAGAGATAGAGTTGGACCCGATTTCTGGCTAAGTGTTTATCTCTATCCAACTGAAATATAGTAGATTAGATTAGAAGTCTAGCCCCTATAAATATAGAGGTGAAACCAGTTCAGAGGACCCCCCAACACAAATCAACCACAAAGCCCTAGCTTTGAATCGCATTTACTTTATCTTTACTTTTCTATACTCTTCGTGTGTTTGCCTGGAAGCCCTCCGATGGCCACTTCGGAACAGTGGTAATCCTTTTTACTTCGCTTGTGAAGTATCCGTTAATCTACGTAATAGATTGCTATCGCCTTGTTACTTCGCTTGTGAAGTATCCGCTAATCTACGTAATAGATTGCTACCTTCGCTACTAGTGCAACACTTGGCAAAATTCGGCCCTCAAGCCGAATTAGCACTTTGAATCTTATCTGTTGCAGGATACCTACATTCAGAGCTACTTCGTCGGAGTTGTCCAGAGCTGAGAGGTCGGTTTCGGAGGTTGCCAGAACACCCTTCGGCGAGACTTTTGCTTTGACAGCGCGCTCTGTTAGCAGACTTCGTCATGACAAGCTTCGCCACGCTCGCACCTCGCTCTAGACAATATCATGTCTGCGCGTTGCGTTTAAGCCATTACCCTGTATCTTACTGTATCAGAGACTTCGCGCCGAACCCCGCTGTCGGAGGTGATTGTCGCGTCCAAATCAGTTTGTAGTTCATCTTCGACCAGATCAGTCCGAACGCCGAAGGTACCCTTCGGTGGGACACTTCGCATCAGACGCCGAAGGTACACTTCAGTGATCCCCTTCGCACCATACTTCGAAGAAGACAGGCTCTGACCGGTTTGCTAATTTATTCTGTTTAATATATTTCTTTTGGCTAATTGGATTATTTTGTGTGATCTGATTGCGTGGCGACTCCAACCCCCTTACCACGGCTAAGGGTAGTCGGAATGTGACGTCGGTGCTATTTTACGCTTAGGCTTGTCGCTAAGTATCCTCACACTTTTGGATTGTCAAACTGACCTAAGTTCGGGGGCACGTTTTCGTGTCAACACATGGCCATTCCGAGGTTGGGGTTTAGACTTCATCGATCAAATTCATCCTCCCTCTTCAAAAGGGCATCGGTTCGTGCTAATTGCGACATACTACTTCAACAAATGGACTAAAGTCGTGCCCCTAAAGAACATGACTCACAACGAGGTAACTAATTTCATCTTGAAGCACATTATACATAGATTTGGTATTCCACAAACTCTCACTATAGATCAAGGTACTTCATTTGTTGCTAAAGAGGTTAGAGACTTTGCTGAATTTTATAGTATTAAGTTAGAAAACTCTTCACCATACTATGATAAGGCCAATGGTCAGACCAAGTCTAGTAATAAAACTGTAATTAAGCTCATTAAGAAGAAAATTGAAGAGTTCCCTAAAAGGTGGCATGAAGTGCTTTCAGAATAATTGTGGGCTTGTAGAGTTGCAAAGCACGGTGCTACCAAAGTTAGTCCATATGAGTTAGTATATGGACAAGAAGCCATTCTGTCGGTGGAGGTAGATCTTGGCTCATTAAGATTTCTTAAGAAAGATGGCTTATCGGTCAATGAATATGAAACTTTTTTGAAGGATAACTTAGAATAAGTGACCGATAAGAGGTTGAGGCCTCTAGAAGCTATAGAGAAAGATAAAAGGCGATTAGCTAGAGCCTACAACAAAAGAGTCAAACCAATATCGTTTCAAGTTGGTGACTTGGTTTGGAAGACGATTTTGCCCTTAGGCACTAAGAGCCCAAAATTTGGTAAATGGTCGCCTAGTTGGGAAGGTCTTTTTAAAGTGGCTGAAATCGCTCCAGGTAATGCATACTTGTTAGAGTTTCTACGAGGAGAGTGATTTCGAAGAGCTTTAAATGGCAGATATTTGAAAAAAATACATCCCAAGTGTGTGGCAAAGAACTTAAAAGTGTCGAAAGGCCGATTTGGAAGGTATAGTCTTTAGCCCATTGTGCTTTTAGCTCACTTAGTTTGCTAAAAGGCAGGGGGCATGTGCATGAGGCCTCAGAAGGCCTTTTAGCGGCCTGTTGGCTTCGGCCCGAAGGCCCTTCGGAGGGCTGCCTCGCCGAAGCTTCGGCCCAAGGAGCAGGCTTCGGCGGGCCTACAGAAGACCCACTTCGGGCAAACTTCGGAGATAGAATTTGATACATATTCTCGTTGGTTTTATCCCTAAACTTGATTAGGCTGAATATTATCAGATTAGAATTAGAGATAAGAAGACTAGCGCCTATAAATACAGGGGTGAGGTTGGTTCATAGCCCTCCACAACAAATCAATCACAAAGCCCTAGCTTTGAACCGTACTTTACTTTCTTTACTTTTTCGTACACCTTCGTGGGTTTTCGCTGGAAGCCCTCCATCGTCAACGCAGCAATAGTGGTAAGCCTTGTTGGTTCATGTGTGAATCACCCATTAATCTACGTAACAGATTGCTATCACCTTGTTGGCTCGCTTGTGAACCTTCCGTTAATCTACGTAACAGATTGCTACCTTTGTTCTACATACTCCAACACTTAGTAATTCGATCTCCAGGCCGAATTGGCACTTGATCTTAACTTTGCTGCAGGTTTCACTTTCGTAGCCCCTTCGCCGAAGGTTTCTAGAGCTAGGAAGCTGGTTTCGGAGGCTGCTAGAGCACCCTTCGACAAGTCCTTGCTTCGTCCGTCCGTGCTAGATCCATCACGCTTTTGTCGGTCTGTTCAAGTCCCACATACCGGAGCCGCTTTGCATCAGGCTTCATCGCGCCATCGCTCCATCCCGGACTTCGTCGTGCGAGCGCTCTGCACCGGACATAGTCGCACCTGCGCGCTGCGTTGGGTTTATGTTGTGTTAGAGACTTCACATCGAACCCTATCGTTCGGGAGTGATTTCACGTAGCGATCTGTTCGAAGCCTGTCTTCGGCCAGATCGATCCAAACACCGAAGACTATCTTCGGTGCACCGTTCACACCAGACACCGAAAGCACCTTTCGGTGACCCTTCGCACGGTATACTCTGTACCAATTAGCCTTCGTTAGGCCGATTGGATTATTTTATCTATATATTTTGGCTAATTGGATTATTTTTGTGTGATCTAATTACCTGGCGACTCCACCCCCTTTCCACTATTGAGGGTAGTCGGAATGTGACGTTAGTGTTGTGTTACGCTTAGGCTCGTTCCTAAGTATCAACATGCTTTTGGATCGTCGAACTGACCCAAGTACGGGGTCACATTTTCGTGTCAACACAACGGTATATTATACAAGATCAGAGTCTAAACTCCCCTGCTCTGATGTATCTCCCAATCCTAAGGACAAGATATACTTCAGGAAATTCACGAAGGCTTATGTTGTAGTCATCGAGCCCCTTGAGCTCTAGCAAGCAAAACACTTCGCCAGGGGCTTTATTGGCCTACTATAGTAGCTGATGTTGAGTCATTAGTCCACACTTGTCAGGGATGTCACTGGATGGGAAGACAGAGCCATCGTCCTCCGACACCTCTTCCGGTTATCACTCCAGTATGACCAATGGCTCGATGGGGAATGGATCTCATTGGCCCCTTCCTGATGGCAAAGGGCAGTTTGAAATTTGTAGTGGTAGCAATTGAATATTTTTCTAAATGGGTCGAAGAAGAACCCTCAACTCTATAACTTCTAAAAATGTACTAAAAATTTTCTAGAAAAATATTATTTGCAGATTCGGAGTACCTAGGTAGTTTACAATTGACAATGGCACCTAGTTCGATGCCTAGCCTTTTAGAGAATTCTACGAAGGCCTGGGTATCCAACGGAGCTGTCGAGCGAGCCCACATTAATATTTTGTCCGGCTTAAATTGGAGGATAGTATGGTTGGCAAAGGGGCTTTGGACCGAAGAACTCACAAAGATTTTATGGTCAATCCGGACAACTCAAGCCAGCTCTAGAGGTTTCACTCCATTATGGTTATTGTTCAGAGATGAAGCCATGATGCCGATGGAGCTAAAAGGAGGTTCTCTCCGCACCACAAAACCAAAAGATGACAATGAGAGGCATACTTCGCTTGACTTGACCATAGAAACAAGGCTTCGAGCTATTGCTAATTTGACAAAGAACTAGGACCATACGAAGACATGGTACGACCCGAATGTAAAGCTTAATGAACTTAAGCTGGGTCATTTGGTACTGTGAAGCATAATTTCTCCGGGGAAATTGAGAAACAAATGGGAAGGACCATACATCATCTAGCGTTCAGGATGCCCCGGATCTTTTAAATTAGCCAATTTATAAGGGGAAGAATTAAAACATGCATGGCATGCAGAGCACCTTAAACGCTATTTCGCTTAGGGGCTCCTTGTAACAGGTTGTAAACACCTTTCTAAATAAATAAATCTTATAGTTCGAATTATGCATACCTCTCAAAATGATTCCTACCCTTGGTGGACGCACTAGGGGAATAGAGCTAATTACGGAGGTAAGCATCATTCATACGAACCCAATCAACGGACTTTGAGCCACCGGCTCAAAGCATCCGTCACAATCGAAGGTGACATTGAAAAACGGATTCCGAGCCATTGGCTTGAAAGCATCCGAAAAAGAGTCGAAGGTGACCACGAAAAACAGATTCCAAACCATTTGCGTGAAAGCATCCGTAAAAGAGTCGAAGGTGACCAAAATTACTGAATTACAATACATCCGAAAAAGAGTACTAAGCTACGATTTATGGATTTTGAGACATTAGGTTTGAAGAGTCCTACGAGGTCCATAACGACAATCTATTCGGATTTCAAACTACTGGTTCGAATTATCTGTTCAGTACAATAGGGGCTCCAATCATGTAAGGTCAAAAAACTCTATAAAAATTGTGCATTAATCATGGATAAGAATTCCAGGCGTTGTGTGTGACAAACTTCGTTTGATAATCGAAGGGACCCAAGCTACAGCGACATCGGGTGAAGGGGCCAACAGCCGGTCACCCGCAAAATTGGCGAAGTACTCTAATTTTGTCTACTTGTCTAAAGATCTCCCTGTACTGAGTCCCTGAAGTCTTCATGGTCTTCACCGCTACTTGCATCATCTTCAGCTTTTGGGCCAAAGGTTCACTTGTCGACGAGGAAGAGGCTCAAGGTGTCACAAAATATTCCAAGACGCCCCGAAGGACGTCCATGGTCTCGGATGTCGTACTGCTGCACTTTCCCCTTTCCGCAACCAAGGCCTCTGAGGAAGTCCGCATGTTACGGATCAGAGTGCTGACCTCGACTGTCTTCATAATGAGGACAGTCTTCCGAGCAAGGAGTTGTCGTACCTCATCGGCTGAGCATTGACGCTCTTCCTAAAGTCGTACAACTTTAGCTTCAGAGATTGCTTGCGCTTCTTGAAGCCTTTTGACTTTGTCCTGAAGTACCATTCACTCAGCCAAAAGCTCCTCGTTCGTAGCCTCCAGCTTTGCCTTCATACTCCGCTTTGCATGGACTATGTCCTCCAAGTCCGAAACCCTGCCCTCGGAGTCGGCAATGCTCTCTTGGAGGGCTGTCACCTTCTCTTTGAGTCGGTTACGTTCACGCTCATTGGAAGTTGTAGTAGCACGGGCAAGAACAATGTGTTGTCAAAAAAGCAAGGTTAGTATTGTATGTACATCGAAATAAACTGACTAATGCAGCTGTGTCGTACCTGATAGGCATCCTATTCAAGGGCGATACTAGCTTAGTCTCACCTACCTCTCGGCTAACCCGAGCCAGGGGCTCCAATAAAGGTCGAATCGATGTCCTCCGCTCGAGAAAAGAGGCCAAGAGGGGAGCCTCGCCAAGGCACTCTAGTCGTCATCTGTGGGAGAAGGCCCCGAGTGAAGGGAAGAATCTTCAGAAGCCTCCGTAGATTGCCCCCCATCGGTTGACTCAGATAGAGTCAACCCCTCTACGGGAACAGGCATGGTCCAGGATTTGCCTTTTCCCTTCCCAAGGGCCATCACCTTTGCCGGATCCGTCACCTTTGCTAGAGCCATCACTTTCGTCGGAGCCATCATCTACGCTGGAGCCGTCTCTAGCTCCGGAACCACCTCCTTTGCTAGAGCTGTCTCCTCTGTTGGAGCCACCTCCATTGGAGTTTATTCTGCAAACACAAAGGTATATACCATTATTTAAATATTGCAGGTAAAAAATGAAGTAGAGCTTGATTGGTAAAGGTGTACCTCCACCACCCTGTTGCTGAACAAGCACTAGACTACTCTGATGTTCAAACATCCGAGTGAAGTCCTTGGCTGCGGTAACCACCGCTTCATCCATGGCGGGACCCTCTGCTTCCAGGGCTTGAACCCCTTCGGCCTTGACTCCACCTTCATCACGACCAGGACCTCTGTCTGGCTCGATGGTGCGACCTCAAAATCCACCAGCCCGAGATCGCCCCCTCTTCGTTCGGCGCCACTTCTGCGCCATCTCGGACGAGAGTGTTGGTTTCCACCCGAGAACCCCCTTCACCATCCCCACAAGCAAAGCTTCTAACTCCTCCACCATCTGCGCGTCTACATCCTCTTCCTCTTCGGACCGCTCTGGCGATGAAATTGGAGACTTCGAAGGAGTATGAACCTTTGGCTTGCGGGCCACCTTATTCATTGGTTTCTTCACCGGACCAGAGGCCCTGACCTTGGCCTTCCTCTTTCTCGGTGTTGGTTCTATCGCGGACTAATCTGGAAGGGTTGGGGGCTCGACTCCGAGTACACTCCATACTTAGTTGAATTGTTGCCAGTTCCCAACTAGCTTCACCCTCCACTCCTCCACGAGCGAAGGAGCTCCGAGAATCTTCTCCGCTGCTCGGACTATTTGTTCTGGAGTTAGCATCATCCGCGGAGCTAAAAAGATAAGATATCATCTGTTAGTTCAAAAAAATTAAATCAATGTATGTATGAAACAATTTGATGCAGGATATGTGGGAAGCTTACTTGTGGAGTTTGAAGAGATCTCCCGAAGTCCCCCCTTCTGGTTCTCTTAGAAGTTGATAGACCAGTTGGCCATTAGAGGAGGAATTCGGAGGGCTACGAATTCCTCCACCAAGTCATGCATACTCATGCATCGACTTATGGTGTGCAGCGGCCCGAGGCATACCCGAAGTTGGCTCTGCTCTAGGCTAATGCCTCTTTCCCTCCGGTACATGATTTCTTCTAGGGGCCCCAACAAGACGGAGGTCACACCCACCTTTTCATAGAACCAGCAGAGGATCCAATCTAAGTACCATCGATCGTTGATGGCCTTCGCTAGGAACCTGTCTTGAAACTCATCCCGAAGTTGGAACTTTATGCTCCCGAAGGCCACCACAATCTTCTCTCCGCCAGGTCTGGTGTATGTCTTCGGCTGGCAAGAAGCCTTGTGCAGAGCCGTGAAGATATCCGCTCTCCCCACACACCCTTCGGCTCGCAAGGCCCATTCGAATATGGCCTAGTGAGCGATGGCGTTAGGAGAAAGCTGAGGAAGCTTTACATGGAATAAATCCAGTACCTCTGCTAACAAGTCCACGGAAGGGAGCCTGAGTCTGGCTTTGAAGAAAGGTTCAAAAACCAAAATTTCTCCCGTTTGCGGTACCAGAATAACTTCTTTCCCAGGGGCTCGCACCTTCACTCCGGGCCCCAACCTTCCATCAACTGCTTCGGCTATCGTCTTGTTTGAGCAGGTCGATGCCCCAAGATAATACGACTGGTTTGTGTACTTCGTGGAAGCCGGTCGAAGATCCCGAGGGCCGACACGCCAAGTATTCTCTGAGGACCCCACCGCCGCTGCTACCTCCATGGCCTGTTGTCGAGCCAATGTCGAGGCTAGAACAAGCACCTTGGAACTAGTCCTCGCCATAGATGAAAGCTAGAAGAATTGAGAATGGAAACTGGAGAAGGGGAGAAGCAAGTCTACAGAGTAGTTGGTAACGTGCCTCAAAATCACTCTTCTCCCCCTTTTATAGCCTTTGAGGTCTCTTGTGTTGTACGTTATGAAGCAACAATTGGGTTGCTTTGTTTTGGTTTCGATGTCATTATGACATGCAGGGCCACTACAGAGAAGACTTAAAACCACCATGAAATCATGCGAGTATTAGCCTCCTTGAGAGTAACGACTCTAATTTGGGTCTAACGGCTCTGAGAACAAACGACTATTTTGGGTCCGAGGGGCTCCCGATTCTGAATCTGCCTTCTGCACACCTCCGACCGGATCTTGGGTCCGGAGATTTATTATTCCCGAAGACATTATTGCAAATGGTTTTAAGGACTTTGATTTTTTCTAAGTCTTGAGCATAAAAATATTTCTTGCGTATACTACTCTCATCATTGCACAGGTCATTCAGACAAACGTATTCGAGGGGCTACTATTGGGGGAAAATACTTCGTCCTCGGCATCATTTTAAAATCTCTACATCAATATTATCAGAAGACAAAAGGAAGCTAGGAGTCCTGATCTCCGAAGGTCCTAATAACATCAAGGCTTCGCTACATTCAGAGCATTCCACAACGGAGGTCTTCGCTAAGGCTTCGGCATGAGGAAGAATCCTGGAGCCTCTTTACCCAGAGGTGTACTGCCAGCAAGGATGGAAGAATTACTTTCTCATTGTTGACTTAGTATTTTACCCTTTTAACCCTACGAAGAATATTAAACAATATATTTTAGGTCTGTTGTAATTAGAGGGTAAAGAAGTTTTTTCCTAATGCATTTTGTCTATAAATGCCCCTCTTTGTTCTGTAAGGGGTATTGGATATTCATGTATTCAATACAGACTTCGAACTGTCTTGAGCTATTATCCAATTCGGAGGCTTAGAACAGCATAACCAACACTTCGTTTGTCAAATCTTGGAGTTTACTAAAAACTTTTAGCGTAATCTTTTGAACCAACAATTGACATGGCTAATGAAATAAATAACTGCCTTGTGGTTAGATTAAATTTTGTGTACTCACATAGACAAGTTGCACATAAAATTGGAATACTATAATATAATGCAATAGTCAAGAGAAATAATGTTTGTTTAAAATTTAAGGTGATAGAACATACACAACTTGAAGGTCATGCTATAATATTGTCGCCTACATCTCTAATAACATTAAATTTTTGTACGGTCGTACCAATGGTTCTTTGCCTAACTTAAGACCTCCAACTTTATCATTTGGGTCAGTGCCATTTATTATCACTAAGGCAACAATTTTTTGTTTATGTATCCAACTCTTTAGGTACACGGGAGTGCCAACCTAATCCATAGATCAAAGAGTATCATTGGGCAAGTCAGAATGAGCAAGCAGAAGAATATCAATTTTAGTTTATTTACAACAGAACCTCCATCCACATGCAAGTCCATGTTAAGAAACAGATGAAAATAATTTTGAAGTTGGATAGAAGTAGTTTAAATACATGGTATTGTACACATTTAAGGCAACTAGATTTGGTTTCCTTATTCATACCCTATAACAAATGATTGATTGTCAATAATAATTTACAATGTTATGACCCTCATAGAGAAAAGTAATAACACTATCACCTTTGACGCATTAGCACAATTGTTGGAGTCAATTCTATTATCTGTGTGGAACTCTTTTGGTTTGGTCTATCATTATTAGATAAAAATGTGTAGTCAGTATTGAAGAAGCATGCTTTGGTAGCATATAAATGTTCCATGCATTGAAATTGAGATCAAAATAACCTTTTGTGTTGTAGCAACTCTATCAGCGCTGTCAAATTTCCTTCTCTAGCCTTTGCTGGTTTCATGTGATTCTAAAAATACATAGTAGCAATGGGTGGCATATATCATTTGGTGGAAATAGTTTGGTTTACTTGTCGCTAGGACAAGATAGCTTCTCTATAGCATAAGTTTTCTTGTAGCTTGGATGTAGATCGTCAGTAAACTCATCATCATTGCTTTGTTCCCCTGTATTGAATATGATTAGTACGTTCACAAAAGTTTAATGTGGTATGAAATTCAGAAAAATGCATTAGTACCGTTGTGTAATTAAGTGTGTCACCATCATGCATTCTATATTCTTGACTTGGTTGTTCAATATATACTCGCTATTGTTAGATAAAAACATAAATTTGATTCAGCTATGTCAGTTATAACTTTGTAGCAAACATATACTATTGAGAGATGCGTACTTTCCATTTAGAAGTAGTTTGAACATTTGTTGGTGCTGACAAAGGATCGCCTAAACATCCCTATAATAGCACATCAAGAATTAGTATGAAACATGCTAATTTAATACATTATTTGAATTTGTTGGGAAAAAAGTTACTTGCTGCCTTTGTTTTTGTTCCAATGATTTTTTGTCCTATTGAAAGTGTTGTGAAATGATTAATTGTCACTAATAATTAACAATGTTATGAGTTATGACCCTCATAGAGAAAAGTAATAACACTATCACCTTTGACGCATTAGCACAATTGTTGTTGTCAACTCTATTATCTGTGTTGAACTCTTTTGGTTTGGCCTATCATCATTAGATAAAAATGTGTATTCAGTACTGAAGAAGCAAACTTTGATAGTATATAAATGTTCCATTCATTGAAATTGGGATCAAAATAACCTTATGTGTCGTAGCAACTCTATCAACGTGTGTTAAATTCCATTCTCTAGCCATTGCTGCCTTCATGTGATTCTAAAAATACATAGTAGCAATGGGTGACATATATCATTTGGTGGAAATATTTTGGTTTCACCTATCATTGGGTCAAGATACCTTCTCTATAGCGTATGTTTTCTTGTAGCTTGTATGCAGATCATCCATGAACTCATCATCATCGGTTTGTTTCCCCTGTATTTAATATGATTAGTAGGTTCACAAAGGTTTAGTGCGGTATGAAATTCAGAAAAATGCATTAGTGCCGTTGTGTAATTAAGTGTGTCACCATCATGCATCCTATATTCTTGATTTGGTTGTTCAACATATACTCGCTGCTGTTAGATAAAAACATAAATTTGATTCAGCTATGTCAGTTATAACTTTGTAGCAAACATATACTATTTAGAGATACGTACTTTCCATTTGGAAGTAGTTTGAACATATGTTGGTGCTGATAAAGGATCACCTAAACATACGTGTAATAGCACATCATGAATTAGTATGAAACCTGCTAATTTAATATGTTATTTGAATTTGTTGTGAAAAAAGATACTTGCTGCCTTTTCTTTTGTTCCAACTGATATTGTCTTATGTTGCAAGTGTTGTATAGTATCATCTTGATTATGGACATGATCTACTAGTTTTTCCATCTAAAGTCTAAGAGCTACTACATCTTCACTTGATGTTGCATCTAAAGGGGTTACATTTAGATTTTTTAGATGACCTGATTTTGAGTAATCAAACACTTTGTCCACATTTGGAACAAGCCGCAAACCATGGACATGGCTGCCCTTCTCTTCTCCTAATATACTGGTTAGTGCATCTCTGTTCGTGAGGAGCCATGTTGAAGATCACGGGCCTCATGGCTCCAAAAGTGATGAGTGATTGTCAACGGAAATCAATGGAGAGACGCGAAGAGAAGACGAGACTTGTCGTGTCTTGGGACGCGTGTCACTCTGGTACACGGGCGGTGAGCGACTGCCGGGCAGAGGGGCTGTGGAGTCGGGCCAGCCCAATCTGGGTACATGAGATAGGACCGACAGGGGATCTGCTGGTCTGTTGACTAGGTTTGACCCAGGTAAACGGGCGGCGAGCGATTGCCGGGCTGAGGGAGCTATGGAGTCGGGCCGGCCCAATCCGCGTACCCAGTGCAAAGACAGTGGACGCTTTGTTGGTTTGGGCGTAAAACCGATGGAACCATCCAAGACCGCCCATCAGAGATCAGACGGTCATGAAGCGAAGTCGTAGCTGCTATGAAAGCTCTGCATCAGGACAAGTTACATGTAGATAGGATTTTACTATTTTCACTTTTAGGCCCACAATCTGTGTTAGTCGAGTCTGTAAAAATCCTAAGGGCATTTTGGTCTTTTCTAGTTTAGTTCGGTTTCTATAAAAAACCCTAAGGGTAAATTGGGTTTTTCCTAATTTTATAGGGCTGCCTATAAATAGGGCCCCAATCCCCCTAGGGTTTTGAACTCAACCACTTTCTAAATCAGGGTTCACTTTACCAAATTTTCAGAGCTTTCTCCATGTTTTGTTGATTGTCCACACCGATTCTTGTTCGAGTTCATTCGATTTTCTCCATGGCGCTTCTGCATCTTTTCCTGGGATCTCCCTCTGGTTTTCTAGCGTTCGTTTTCTGATTCAGCGAAGATCTTTTCTCTTGCGCATCGTTTCATCCACCGAGTCACGCGCCTACGAGCACTAAGTCCTGAGGGTAGCAGTGTTGCGTGTGGATTCTTCTTTTGGAATTGTGCTGCACGAGGCGGCGTGAGGAACTCGAGGCGCAGGCGGCTGTGTGTAGTGCATTTACTCGACGTACATCGGAAGCAGCGGGATGTGTCTCTTGAGCACATCGAAAGGGATTTGGAGAGCTGAGCAGAGCACCTGATGAGATAGCTACTGCAGCTGACAGCTGTCTCCATCTCCGAGGCGCATCTTCATCCATTCGGTAGTGAAGGCAGGCCGCTGCTATTTTCGGTAGGCTTCGCTAAATCGCATAATTCCATAGTCCGTTGTAGACTTCGTCTGCAAGGCTTGCACACTTCGGAGGCCAGGTGCGTAGGCCTCGACTGCCAGGTGAGCAAGCTTCGACAGCCGGGTGCGTAGGCTTCGGCGGTCAGGCACATACTTTGGCTAAGTGCTCAATTAGGAGACAAGGCATGAACAGTAAACTCTCTTCCCTCATTTTTCATGCACATGCATTAATTTCTAGATAGATTAAATTGCAACAAGCACTTTATTTTCAAATTGCACTATGAATGTTTGTTGATATATCTTCGTATCCTTAGTGCATTTTGAACTCTTTGTGAGCACAGTTTATCATCTACATTTTTTTGTCTGATTAAATGCATGTGAGTTAATTGATCTATTAATCTGCCTTTAAGCACTTTGATGGTGTCTTTCGATTAGGACACTGGTTGTTTTTAGGCTAGATTACTTTTAGCGCTTATAATATCTCAGTCTGTCACATCACATCGAATCTGACAAGAGATTGATAGCGCTAATCTCATCGATGGTTTTGGTCTAAGTTTTTGGTTATCTCTTGAGGTGTGTTGGGTGTTGGGAGAAGGCCATGATTCGAAATGATTTTTTAAGTCGCCCATTCACCCCCCTCTCTAGTCAGTACTCTCGGTCCTACAGTTCGATGCAACTTTACCTTGACTAGTGTTAGCTAAATCTGGATGTTGTACTAACAAATCCTTCAAATCACCCTTCAAGTAGCATTGCAGTACACATTATTTAATGTAGAACTGGTTTTTTAAAGGGTTATTTTTTGTGCCATTATTCAATATGCCATCGGTGTGTCAATAATAGATGGGAGCCGCCATAGTCACTGACAGTGGAATATAGGCAATTTTTTAAAATTATAATGTCATGTGAGTAATTTTCCCCTTTTTAAATGTAACAAAGAATCACTAATTGATAGAAATTATACCACATGCGCATTAGTGTTTTTGCTATTGTTAGTGTGGTGTGTATGGATATACAAAATAGCCCTATGAGGATTTTTCTTTTCAGGATCATTTTCCCTTTGTATAACACGTTAATTAGTAAGCATCAATGAGGGAAAGATTTAATATGGATGTATGAAATATGGATGCAACATGTGTCGACAAATATAGTTGTAACAGAAGTACCAATTCCTCTCTATTCTGAGCAAAACTCTTTGTTCTAGTTGTATGAATTTCCTTCCTTTTAGCACAATGTATCCTATTTGCCTCACTTATTTCCTACCATAGAATGAGTAAATAAATATAAATAAGTTAATTAGCTATTGAATTATAGAAATCAGGACATGATTGTTGTAACTGTATCAATGTACCTGTGCTTTCGGGGTCATCCAACTATTGACAAGCGTAATCCACTGATCTGTTACTACACCTTATAGAACATTGTTGTAATTAGCTTCTTTGCTCTTATGCGCATCAAAATAGACAGATCTCAGGATGGATTTGTGTTGCCTCCATCTCTCTCCAATGGTTCGCAATACCCATTTTTCCATTCGGGCAGGGTAAAGAAATCTCTTCTGTGTACCAAAAATAAGGCATATGAATGTTTATTGTTGAAATGTTAGCTACAAAGAAAAGTTTATTGTCTGTTAAGTACTTCGCACCTTTACTTGCTTAAGTATATCCTCTTTGTTTTTCTGCTCATTCGTAGTTCTCTCTTTATTTCCTATTAACAGTCTCCAATCCTTGTAGCTCAAGCTACATAGGAAACCATTGCTTGCTACCATGCTAAGGAATTTTCCAAGTACTCCTGCCTCTTCTCCAATTGGATGGGTAAGGTCAATACAATTTACTACAATCCTATGCCCTTTTGAAATGTTCCAAACATGTTTATGTTTTGTCTTCCCACGCCTTGTTCCCCTCTCAGTTTCCTCTATGCAGTTTTATGTCGCAAATGAGAATACATCAGAAACTAAAAAAATGTATAAACAATGATAGTTTCAAAAAAAATAATTTATTTGTCCAGTACCTTCGACGTTAAGCTCGATATCACCCTCTCTATGAGTAGGGTCCCCTATAGAAGTAGGATATGCTCAGCAGCTACAACTTCTTGATGATGACCTGTAAATGTTTCTAACATGCAAAATTCAGACCGTAATTGAGTTACAGACTGACTCACTATTGTGTTCTATATGTAATTGTGTACTAAATATAATAGATTTGTACCTTGGGGGATAATCTCATTATTATTGTACCTATCGGATGGTTTTGTTCAGTACTTGCATTAAGGTTAGATGTATCATATGGTTGCCCACAAGGGTTGTGCCCTACGAGGTCATCTGACAAATAGCATGAAGTAAAGCACGGTACATGATATTTATATGGACAGAATGAGGACATTCCTAACACGGTAAAAAACAAGTAGACAAGGTGTTGGCGCAAAAGATTACGCAAACAGGTTTCTAGAGATTAGAAACTAACAAACAAAGTTTTTGCGAAGTGAACTAGTTCAAGCCTCTGAAGTAGATAATAACTCAAACAATTTGAAGATGTGTATTGAATAACTCAGTATTCGATCCTCATTATAGGGTAAAACGGGGGGTATTTATAGGCCAAAACCTTAAGGAAAATACCTTTTTACCCCTTTATTACAACCGACATAGTGGAAACTATTCGGGACCCTTAATAGGGCTAAAATGGTAAAAGATTAATCTAATGAGAAAGAAGATAAGTCTTCCATCTTAACTGGAAAGGAGGTTCTCTGAAGAGTCTACATTCGAAGATATACTCCGAACAAGAGTTCGCCTCGATCCTTCGAACTTGTCCCAGTACTAAGCCGAAGTTAGATGTTGGAAACCTTTGACTAAATAGTCTGCCTTTGTCTTGTTACAGTAGTGACCCTAAGGATGAACTATTTTCCCCCAACAGTAGCCCCTCGAATACGCTTCTCCACTAGATCTGTAAAGTTATTAGAGCAGTATACGCAAGAAAAATAATCATGCGTAGGGGTTAACAGATTTAATCAACCTTCGAAATACATGAAGATTCACAACTTCAAATTGTTTTCTAAGGGAGTTACATTCGAACAACCCAGGAATCAACTCGAAAAGTCAGAAAGCCTTTTTTAGACTTAGAAGAAATAGCCGTTAGCCTTTTCCTTTTAGAAGAAGCTACGCGGTGCGTTAACTTCGCAAATAGTAATGGTCGAGAATGCGAAACGACAAATGTGAACGGTAAAAAATTGTGAACCTAGGCTATAAATAGAGGACCTAGATACTTCTCAAACACCTTTCTCACCATCTTTGTGCAATCAATCTTCAGCCTCCAAACTCTAGCCTTAAGCATTCAGTTTGGATCAATGGCAAAAACAAGCTTCAAGGCTCCTAGGGCGACTTCGGCCCTAGCCCGACAACAGGCGATGGCTGCAGTAGCAGTGGCAGCAACGGCGGCGCCAGCAGCGGCGGCACCAGCGGCGGCGGCTCCGGCGGGAAATCCCCAACAGATTGGACCTCACGATCTCCTCCCAGCTTCTTCAAAGTATTAGGACCAGTCTTACAAACTGGGGCCCTCCGCCTGCAAGAGGAAGACGATCGCAGCGATGTTCGAGGGAAAAATTAGCTCGGAGATCAACGTCCGAAAACCTGGAAAGGAAGCAATCCCGAAAAATTAGCCTAGAGAAGTTGTGGTCTTCGAAGCCTTTTTCGAAGCTGGGTTAGGACTCCCGGCGGTGGACTTCCTACCGGAGTTATTAGACCTATTCCATGTCACCCTCCCTCAATTGTCTCCAAATGGAATAGCGCGCCTGTTTATCTTCGAATGGGCGCTATGGGCTAAAGGCTGCGAAGAAAGAGCGGAGATTTTTGTAGCACTACATAGGGCATCTTGCCAGCCAAAAACTTACCAAGGCTCCAGGGGGGAGAAAATTGTAGTAGACTTCGGCAGCATCAACTTCAGACTCCGGGATGAATTCCAACTCCGATTCCCAGCGAAGGCTATCAACGCTGGATGGTACACGGATTGGATTCTCCGGTGGTTCTATGCCGAAGTTGGAGTAGGCAACCATCTGGCCAGACCTCTGCTAGACATATACTTCCAGAGGGAAGCCCAAGTTCACCCTGACCCCGGCCATCTCAAAGCTCGTCTTAGCCTGCTTCAAAGAATTAGTCACCGCATGAGCATGCGGGACTTAGCAGAGGAGTTCATCGGGCTCCAAATTCCACCTCTGATGGCCAACTGGCCTATCACCTTCGAAGAAGATCCGGAGGGTGTACTCCGAAAAATTTCTTCGAACTCGAGCCCTGCAGGTAGCTTTGAAAACTACATGTTTTATATACGATTATTTGATGAAATATCTAATGCAAACTCATCTTTCAGCTTCTCGAGCCCCTATGACTTCGGAGCAAGTTGTTCGAGCCTTCAGAGAAGATCCTTGGAGCTCCAACTCCGGCTAAAAAGGAGTGGAGAATAAAGTTGGTGGGCCGTTGGGAGCGACTCAACCGAGTATGGGGCGTACTCAGAGTTGCGGCCCCCCTCTTCCGGATTGATTGCCTTATGAACAAGGCCCGAAGAAGAGGAAAGCGGATACTGGGACTTCGGCTCTGGCCAAGACTCCCGTGAAGAAGTTAGCCCGAAAGCCAAAGAATGTGGCTCCTTCAAGGTCTGTGGCTTCGCCCTCCGATTCATCTGAAGATTACGGAGTGAGAGAAATGCAAAGGTTCCTTGTTAACCTAATTAGCGAAGATGAAGCGCAGGTAAATGTTGTCGTAGACACTGGCGATGCAGCAAGCATGCCAGCTGCTCTAGGTATCTCCGAACAGGCCGGGACCTAAAGCATCCAGCCTGACTTGCCGCATCAAGAAGCCCCTGTTACTGAAGGCTGAGTCGAAGTTACAGCTGAACAAGCTTCGATTCCGGACGAAGTGGTAGCTATTGCACCAAGGGAGGCACCAACAGTCAACCCTTCGGTTCCAGGCCCCGAGACCGATGACGACTTTGAAGTGGCCTTTGACCCTCCGAGTAGCCTCGTATTCATCCGCCGACAGGATTTCGGAGGTAAACTTCACTTGAACCACCTTTTTCTTCACCTTGCAAAATTATGCAATATATAATACCTTAATTTGTCAGGGTCTGCTACCATGGAAACGACTCCTCCCACGAAGACTGCACTTGGGACCTCGACATCTCCGGGGTCAGTTCCAGATGCTGCACAAATGGGACCTAGAAAAGGTAAAGGCAAAATGGACCCCTTTCCTGCTCCGAACTCTGGATTAACTCCATCGGAATCAACAGACGGAGGTCAATCTACGGAGAGGGGCCAGTCCACCAAAGTCTCCGAAGATGCGGCGCAGCGCTCCGGCCCTTCGCCGACTGAAGATGATCAAAGGGCTTTGTCCATGCTCCCCCTCCTAGCTCCTTTTCTGGAGTGAAGGACCGGACTTCGGGCCCTGCTCGAACCTTTGGATCGAGATAACAATGAAGTTGGGGGAACAGACTTAGTAGCCCTACTTTGCGAGGCTGAGGGTTCAGAGCTGAACGCAGCCTTCGAACGGGCAGCATACCAGGTACGAAGTATCTACAAAAACAAGATTAATTTCAACTTATGAACAATTCCTCACCATGCTTTTTCTCTTTGCAGCAAATAGTTTTGGCTCGAGCTGCAGCTGTTTCGAATGAGCGCGGAAGCATTCGTCTTAAGTAGAGGATAACTGCTCTCCAAAGGAGTCTTGAAGGCTCCGAAATTCGAATCTCCAGCTTGGACGACATGGTTGCAGTGGAGAGGAGGGCCAGACTCGCTCCGGAGGCTGCAAATAAGAAGCTTGAAGCCGAACAAATCGTGCTTGGGGCTGAAATAGAGAAAATTTGGACAGAGCATGCAACGGCGGGGGCTGAGCTGGTTAAACTTCAAGAAGAAAAGACGAAAGCCATGGAGGAGGCCAACAACCTGCTTAGCCAGAAGAACTCTTGGGCTACGGAGGCAGCTAGACTATCTTATGTGGCGGACGAGCTGACTTCATCAAGGGATGCCTTAATTGAAGACAAGGTGAAGTCGGAGAAGGTAGCTGCGGAAGTCATGGATAATCTTTTAGGTGTTATAGAGTACTTCGGTACTCTTTGGACACTACCTTCGAGTGACAACGTCCCCTTACTGTGACGGCTAAAAATGATCCAAGGAGCAGCGAAGATGATGAAGACAGCGGGTATTCAGTATGGAGAAATCTCCAGCCAAGTAGCTGCTCTCGGAGTACTTCGCTACTACGAGAATCTAGGGCTATTAGTAACACCAGATTCGGCGGCGGCTCCTATTACATTCGATGACAACCAACTGCTAAACCCTTCCGACGATGTGGCCGCAGCCTGGCAAGCCTTCCAAGCATCATGGAGAGCCGAAGGTCGAACAACGATCAAGGCTTGGATCGATGAACGGCATCGCTAGAAACAAGCTCGGTCTCAAGCCTCGAGCAGCCAGCCTCCGCCAGAGCCGCAGGTTTAGTTTTGTTTAGGGGTCCAAATATGTAAAAATTATGCTTTCATATGTTATGAATGAAAACTTATTTATCATGTTTTTAGGCTTCTCAACCTCGTATGGATGATCTCGAAGTATTAAATGTTACCAAAGAACTTCGCCTGCTATGGGCTACCTTCGATCTTTTAAAACTTCACAAATGACCTCAATTTTTGATTCCTCGAGAAAGCTCCGGTGCAATTGCGCCCAAAATATGTAAAGATATATTATCTTATATTAAAGAGGAAGAAAATAAGTTAACTTGGAATCCTCATCTTCTGAAGACGTTGAATGGACCGAAGAAGAGAGTACTGCTGAAGAACAAGGAAAGAAGTCAGGAGAACTTCGAAGCTGGGAGAGAAGCCCCGAGCGACTTCGAACTTGGGCTGAACTTCAATAGGAACAAAAAGATTTTCGAGCTTCGAAGGGAGGGAGAAGAATTAAACACAAGGTTATCAAGACTCCCGGCTCTGGGACTAGTCGTTCTGACTTTAGTGGTAGCTCTAGAGATCGAAGGGGTCTTCGATTCCTTCTTGGTATAGACACAGATTTTTCGTAATGTAATGTAATCTGTTCAAATGATAAAGATTAAGATTTTTAAAATTGTCTCCCTACTTCCCAGCCCCTCTTTGGGCGTAAGCAACTTCGAAGCGCAATCGAAGATGGTTAGGCGCAAAGAAAAAAGACTTAGGAGTACAATTTTGGAGGCTTGGAGCCCCTAAGCAACTTAGAGATTAATTAAAATCTCACAAAATGTCTTCGACTACTTGGAGTCTGAAAACTGGTAGCTTAGTACCTTTTGTTTGAAAATAGTCACTTCAGACTAATTTTCCGGACACTTAAGCATCCAAAACGATTGGTCACTTTGGACTCTTTTTACAGATATTCGAAGCTTATCAGCTCAAATTCTATTTTGTTTGGCCTCATTCGACTCTTTTTGCGAATGCGATCAAACTGGTGGTTTGGAATTCGCAATGGTCTCCTTGGACTCTTTTTACGGATGCTTTCAACTCGGAGCTTGGAATCCACATTATTTGGTCATCTTCGACTCTTTTTACGGATGCGTTCAAGCCGGTGGCTTGGAATCCGTTTTTAGTGACTTTCCCACCTCGTCGGAAGCTTCGAACCAGTGGTTCGATGTCCGAAAAATTGGTTCAAATGACACTTTCCTCACAACCAACTTCATTCTTCCAGTGCATCCACTAGAAGTAGAAAGTGTTTGAAAGGTAGGCATTATCTGAACCATGAGCTTTATTAATTCAGAAGGTGTTTACATATGATTACAAGGAGCCCCTATGCGAAATATAGCTTTAAGTGCTCTGCATGTCAGGCATGCTTTAATTCTTCTCCTTCTAAATTAGCTAACTTAAAAGAACCAGGGCGTCCTGAGCGGAGAATAATGTATGGACCTTCCCACTTATTTCCTAATTTCCCTAGTGCTATAATGCTTCGCAAGACTAGATGACCCGGTTTAAGTTCGTTAAGCTTAACCTTCGGGTCAAACCAAGTCTTCGTCTGTTGCTGATACTTTGATAAATTGGCGACATCTCGAAGTCTTGTTTCTTTTGTTAAATCAAGCGAAGTTTGCCTTTCTCCTTCTATTTCCGGCTCGGTGCTGCGAAGAGATCTTCCTTTAAGCTCTGTTGGTGTCATAGCTTTGTCTCCAAATAATAGTCTGAAAGGAGTGAAACCTATGACCTTGTTTGAGTGGTCCGAATGGACCATAAAATCTTTGGGAGATCTTCGGTCCACAGTCCTTTTACCAACCCTACTATTCTTCGATTCAACCCTGACAAGATGTTACCATTGGCTCTTTCTACCGCTCCGTTAGACTGAGGATGGCGCACTGCACCGAAGCATATTTGTATGCCAAGATCTTCGCAAAACTTCCTGAAGGGCTCTGCATCAAATTGTGTCCCATTGTCAACTGTGAGCTACCGAGGTACTCCGAACCAGGCATATAATACTTTTCCAGAAAAAAATTTGTACATTATTCGAAGTGATGGCTGTGAGAGGTTCTACTTTGACCCACTTGAAAAAATACTCTATTGCTACCACTGCAAATTTCAAATTTCCTTTTGCTACTGGAAAGGGGGCAATAAGGTCCATGCCCTATCTGGCCATGGGCCACACTAGGGCAATGACTTGAAGAGTTGTTAGTGGACGATGACTTCTTCTTCCCATCCATTGACAACCTTGGGACATGCGGACTAGGCTCTCCGCATCAGCTACTATTGTTGGCCAATAAAGCCCCTGGCGAAGTGTTTTTCTACCAAAGCTCGAGGGGCCAGATGGCTACGACAAAGGCCTTCATGAATTTCTCGGAGAATCTCCTGACCTTCGGCTTGAGATATACATCAGAGCAGAGGGGAACATACTCCAGCCTTTTACAGAATACCGTTGATTATATGATAATTTCGAATTCTGAGCTTTAACCTTGAAAGTTGTGGCCCTTCAGGCAAATTTGCTTCTCCTTGCAACAATTCTATAATTGAACTCCGCCAATCAGTACTTGGAATGCAAAGAACTTCTGGATAAGAGATCTATGTTACCGAAGGTGAACTGAGCTCTTCGTAAAAAACTCATTCCGGAATGTCCATAGCTCCGGCTGCAGCTTTTGCCAAGGTATTAGCTTGCATATTTTCAGCTCTGGGTATACTTCAGATGGAAATCCCTTTAAATGATGTTTCAATTTTACGAATCTCTTCCAAAAATTTTGCAAGCTTGGATGATGGACTTGAAAACTTTTATCAACATGCCCTTGCTACAATTTGAGAATCTGTTTTAATAACAACTCTTGTAGACCCCAGAGCACATGCCTTTCAAAGTCCTAACAAAATTCTTTCATACTCCGCTTGTATTATTGGTGGACTTAAAGTTGAGCCTTGCGGAGTACATTGCTCTTTGCCCTGAAGGCAAAATTATTACCGCTCCGACACCTGCTCCAGATGCTTGGAAAGCTCTATCGGAGTATATGGTCCAAATTCCTTCATTTGGTTTCTCCGAAGACCATACTGCAGGAGGAGTCCATTCTGCCACAAAATCTGCCAACACCTGAGACTTGATTGCTGTCCTTGCCACGAAGGAAATGCTGAAGGGTGCTAATTCAACGGCTCATTTCCCAATTCTTCCTGTAGAATCCTTACTTTGGAGCATATCTCCTAAAGGTTACGAGGTTGGTACAATCACATTATGTGCTAGGAAATAATGCCTTAACTTCTTCGAAGCCATTATCAGAGCATCGGTGAACTTCTCAAGCTCAGAATATCTTGTTTTGCTCTAGACAATGCTTCAGATAAAAAATAGACTAGATTTTGTACCAACATCCCATTGAAATCAACTTCTCTAACAAGGACTGCACTGACAGCGGAGCCAGTAGCCGCAAGGTAGAGGAGGAGGGTTTCATCTGCAACAGGCACCGTGAGTGTAGCGAGGTTACTGAGATAATTCTTAATATCATCAAAACTCTTTTGACACTCCGGTGTCCATGCAAAATCTTCGTACCCTTTCAATGCTTTGAAAATGGGCAAACTTCTCTCCGCATACCTTGGTAGGAATCTGTTAAGTGCTGCAAGGCGACCAGTTAGCTTTTGCACCTGCTTCAAATTTTACGGAGGAGCCATCCTTTGCAATGCAGTTATTTGAGTAGGGCTAGCTTCGATCCCTCTACATGAAACTAGATACCCTAACAATTTTCCATCTTGACCCCTGAAGATACATTTTTCGGGGTTGAGACGGACTCCACACGCCCGAAGGCTATTCAACGTTTTTGCTAAGTCTAGGCTATGTTGGTGCTTTAGAGCACTCTTTATTACAATGTCATCCATATAGGCTTCTACATTGCCACCCATTTGATGACCTAGAGCCTTAGCAATTAACCTCGAAAAAGTTGCCCCGGCATTTCTTAAGCCGAAAGGCATTCTTACATAAGAGAAGACTCTCGAAGGAGTTAGAAAGCTTGATTTGATTTCATCTTCGCGCTTTAGCCAGATTTGATGATAGCCAGAATATGCATCGAGGAAGCGTAATAACTCCGAACTAGCAGTGGAGTCTATCAATTGGTAAATTCGGGGCATGGGATAGGGGTCACGGGGGCATGTTTTATTCAAAGATGTAAAGTCAATACACATGCACCACTTCCCGGAAGATTTATTCCTAACGAAGACTGGGTTGGCTAGCCACTCCGTATGAGCTACTTCTCTGATAATCCCAGCCTTCAGCAACTTTTCCACTTCAGCTTTAGCATGATAGCCCTCTCCGTAGATAACTTTCGGAGTCCTTGTCGGACAGGCCGAACCCTCGGGTTCACAAGTAAACTATGCTCAATAATATCCCTCCTAACTCCGGTAATGTCCTCATCAGACCATGCAAAGACATCTAAATTTTCTTCAACTACTTTTTCTAACGAAGTAGCGACTTCTAGGGGCAAATCTTTGCCGAACTAAAATGAATAGTCTTTGCCGTCTTTGACAATAACCTTCGTTATAATCTCTCCTTCGGGGCTTGGTCTTGCGAAGGACTTCTTCGAAGGTTCACCTGAAGCAGAGATATCCTCCGGGTTTCCTTGCACGTTGTTCACTTGTCACGGGTCAAGAGGGGGGCCATGACCATATTCTGCTCTTCGCACAGTGGCCTGATCTCCGAAAACAGTGAGCACTCCCGCTTGCGTGGGCATCTTCATACACAAATAATTATGATGCGCCACGGCTCCTAACTGATTCAACATGCCCCTCCCGAAGATAACATTATATCCATACGGGGCATCCACAACATCAAAAATCACCTCCACCATCCTAGCCAGTAGCCCCTCTCCGAAAATAACCTCCAGGCCTTTTTGGTCGAGGGCATCAAGAGGGTGTCCGGCGAAGCCTTGCAAAGTACGAGCTGCTGGGAGAAGATGCTTCCTTGAGATACAGAGCTGATCGAAGGCTAGGACGAAGATAATATCTGCTGAACTCCCTCCGTCAATCAGTACTCTCCGGACTTCAGTCCCTGCTATGTCGACAGTGATGACAAGTGGATCTACATGCGGAAACTTTATGCCAACTGCATCATCTACGGAAAAAGATATCGGTACATGGGACCATTCAGGCATGGTAGCTGCGGACGAAGAAGTTCCAATATGGCCCACTTCTCGGACATATTCTCTTCTCTGCCTCTTCGACATACTACCAAGAGTCCCTACTCCGGAAATGGGGAGAACTACTATTTTCCCTCGATCTTGACCATCTTCCTACTTCGGGGGTGGCATAATATTGACCATCGAAGGCTGCCTTGCAGGGTCGAAGTTGTCTATACGTGCCATAGCCTGGACAGGCTCCGGACGGACCTCGGAAGGAACTCGGTCAGTAGTGCCTCGACCCGAGGTTCTTTCAAGGTACTCGCCTCTTAAAGCGAGTATAGACTTGCACGCATCAGTTGCGTGACTTCGATTCTCACCATGGATGCAGCAGAAGAAGGCCTGGGCTTTCCCAGACGGCTTCCCTGGCGGCCTCCAGCCGCTAGTCTTGATTCCCGAAGCTTGTGAAGTCTTAGAGGCAAATTTCTGCGGAGGTGCAATGTTCAAGACTTCTGAACGAGGATGTTTTTGCCCCCGATGCCTGTCATGCTGGACTTCGAAGTTAGGCCCGTGTGAAGGTATTGAAGTCTTCACTTCCAACTTGACTTCTTGTAGGATTGACGGAGTTGAAGCAGTTCTCCGAATCCACCCGTCTTCTGACCTAGCATACTCTTCAAAATAAGACATCAACTGAGCAATATAAGATATATGTTTCCGATGAAGTTTATCAAGGAGACCTGCATGGGTAACTCCCTCTTGAGCTGCATCAACTACGGAGGATGTAGTCAGCCCTTGAATTTTCGACTTCGTATGGGCGAAGCACTTGAAGAATTGTCTTAAAGTCTCTCCAGGCAGCTGCTTCACCTGGAAAAAACTTCCTGTAGACATTGGGGGTACGAAGGTACCCTAAAAGTTACTTATGAACTTCTTCCTTAATTGATCCCAGGTTCTGATTGACCCTAGCTTTAGGGACCAAAACCACCGCAGAGCCACCCCTTCAAGAGCTAGAGGGAAACATTTGGCCATGGTGTCTCGCACTCCTCCACTGGCCTCAATTGCCAATGCATAAGAACGGGAGAACTCCCCGTGGTCCTCATCTCTGGAATATTTACAGAGCTTCGAAGTTTTAAACATAGGATCGAAGCGCACTTTCTGTAGCTCAGGATGCAGCGGGTACTCGCTGTCGAAGGAAGCGTTCTCCGGGTCTTCAGGATAAGGAAGTTCGTCTTCTTGGGGCACTTCAGGAATGACCGGGTTGGCCTAAGAACGAAGCCTATCTGTGGCTTCTTGCCTCCACCTTGCCACATCAGCTTGGAGACTGGCCATTTGGGCGGCCATGTCGCCAAGACCATCTTCATCTCCTCTGGAAGGACCTTCCTGGTCTTGAGAACTGTACGTATCAGTTCGAAGCGGAATCTGAGCTGGAAGGGGGACTCCGGCTAGCCAAAGTATAGATGGAGTTGGGGAGGAACTCCGTATGATCGAGGAAGGGGAATCCCTTCTGGAGTCTGAGGTGGAGGAATTGCCGAAGATCCTCCGACCTCGACTGTGTTCGAAGATCTTACTCCGGAGGTCCGAGGGGACCTCCGAGTAGGACTACCACCTGAACTCCGCTTGGGAGGCATGGTTTGAGAACTTGGTAGAGAATAAAGTTTTTTGGACTAAGTTCCCCACGGACTGGCGCCAACTGTTGCCACAAAAGATTATGCTAACAGTTTCTAGAGATTAGAAACTAACAAACGAAGTGTTTGCGAAGTGAACTAGTTCAAGCCTCCGAAGTAGATAATAGCTCAAACAATTCAAAGATGTGTATTGAATAACTCAGTATTCGATCCTCATTACAGGGTAAAACGGGGGTTATTTGGAGGCCAAAACCTTAAGGAAAAGACCTTTTTACCCCTCTATTATGGTAAAAGATTAATCTAATGAGAAAGAAGATAAGTCTTCCATCTTAACTGGCACGAAGGTTCTCTGAAGATTCTACATTTGAAGATATACTCCGAACTAGAGTTCGCCTCGATCCTTCGAACTTGTCCCAGTACTAAGCCGGAGTTAGATGCTGGAAACCTTCAACTGAATAGTCTGACTTTGTCTTGTTACAGTAGTGACCCTGAGGATGAAGTATTTTCCCCGAACACAAGGAAAAATAGTATGGTCAAGAGAAATGCAATAATCATTGAGACCACCGTTGTACCTCTGAATTCAGGACATGCATCCTCTGAATTCACCACTGGTAAAATCATATTGAATGAAGGAAAGAATCGACAAACCACGGTGTGCTGCAAGGCCCGACGAGAAATCAGATTGAGCTGCAGCCTAGGGTAGGTGTCGGCGGTCAAAAAATGGTGCGGGTATGGGGGAGAAGAGATGCCTGCAGATTGAAGGGGACTGAGGCCGCTAGGGACATCGACGGAGATCTAGCCGCCACCCTAAATAGAAAGTGTGTTTGTAGGATTCAAATTGAAAGTGTGTTTGTAGGATTCAAATTGAAAGTGTGTTTGTAGAATTCAAATTTAAAGTGTGTTTGTAGGAGTCAAGTTGAAAGTGTGTTTGTAGGAGTCAAATTAAAATAGGAGAAATTTGAATGGTAATTAAGTACTTAAAGTTAAAAGTGTGTTTGTAGGATTCAAATTGAAAGTTTGTTTGTAGGGTTCAAATTGAAAGTGTGTTTGTAGAATTCAAATTGAAAGTGTGTATGTATTATTCAAATTGAAATGGGTGAAATTTGAACAGTAAGTACTTAAAATTTTGAACCAATTCATATAATAATCATATTCATAATTTTGGGTATATTTTGTAGTTAGTATACACTAAATTTAATGAAATTTTCAAAAAAAAACATAACAGAATAGCATATGCATAGAACTTGTAAAAAATCCAAAAAAAAGTTATTGTGGTTGAGGTTCGAACGCCCGACCACCGGTTAAAACCTTGTGTCCTCTGCCATTAGACTGTCCATGCTTTCTTGAAAAGATTGTGCAAGCACCCTTTTTATTTTCATCTTGATTGAAAGTATTTGAGCTATTTGATGCTTCACCTCCCATGACGCCTCCTCCTCTCCCAAATCCCCAACTCCTTGGCTCCTCACCGACAGCATCGCCATAGCGGGACCGAGCCCTCCACGCTGACAAACCACCGTGACAGCGCCCTCCTCGCCGACCGTGAAGACGCCTTCTCTCCGTGATGGGTCCTCCTAAGCAACGGTTTAAGAGGAATAAGAAGGGGAGGTTTCAGTGTCATACACAAGCCGATAAAAGGTTTTGTGTACCGAAGATTCAACCAAACAGTGGATCCTATTCCTCTAGATCAAGCGGCGTTTGTGAGGTTTGCAAATGCAGTAAGCTTAAGGTCCATGGCAAGGTTTGCAGTTGCTTGGCGTCCTCCAAAAGGAAGCAAGTGCTTCTCACCTTGGACTCCGACTAGGAGGATGACTTGCTACAATAAGTTTTGGTAACTACTAGCAGAGGGCAAACTACACAGCCAAGTGGTGGCAGTGGGAAATATGCCGAGGGTAGTGGTGGCAAAGGGAAGCATGCAAAGCCATGCGGCAGCAAGAGGAGGCACGAGGCAAGATCCTCTTTTTATGCAGATTTTATATATTTATCAGCCAATTCAATCATTGAACAATATTTTTTACATTGCTACATTACTGTGCATTCATAATAGAAAATGAGAGATGTTTGTTGTAGATCCTTCCCTTAATTTATAATGTGTTTACAGTAGGATGGAGAACATATTAGTAATGACTCTAATGACTGCTAGATCCTATATTTAAGCATTTGTAATGACACTAATGAATGTTGGGTCTTATATTTAAGAATTAGTAATGACAGTAAGATTGTATGCTTTTGATCCATGTTTCTCTCTTCATCTAGGACTATCTAGACATATTGGTTCAACAACTAGACATAGTGATCAAGAAGTTGGACGTATTGATGGACAAGTTTGACGTAGCGATCGAGAAGATGTGATCTAAATGACATGGACAACTTGACGTACTGATCTTTTGGTTAGTTAGTAATGAATGTATGGTCTATTTTGGTTAGCATGTGGTGGTTGCTATCGATGGATTGATGATCCCTGTTGGTTAGCTTATGGTGGTTGTTGCTATTGATGGATTTCGATGGGCTCTTTTGTAACTATTGTGGTGCTTGATGTTATCGCTGGATTGCTGTCCTAATGACTGATAGATATTATATTTAAGAATTTGTAATGACACTTCTATAAGTGCTATATATCTACATATGACTATGAAATGTCTACTTTTATCAGATTGTATGCTTTTGATCAAGTTGTTCAAATGTCTATAATAAATGAATGCTATGATGAGGTTGCTCCTATACTAAAATGTCCACAATGTATGGTTCCTGTAAGCTGAACAGAAGTTACAGAAATGTCTGTAATTGAAGTTTTTGAAATGAACTAAAATGAAGTTGCTAAGCACAAGTTTAATTGATGTTTCCTAGCACAAGTTACAGAGAGAGGTTACTTTAGAGGTTGCTGTCTATTGCTTTAGAGGTTGCTGTCTATGAGGACACAAGAAGTACTGATTAGCAACTATGGCATGGCAAGTAGTCAATTTTGGACAATTGTAGTCTGGCATTGTAAATTGGCAAATGTTGTTACAAAAGACTCCTTCTAAAGCACAATGCATATGCATAGCTAATGAGTACTCTCATGGCTAAAAATGGTAAGTTAATTACATGTACAATGTTCCTATATGCTATATCGACACTATCATCATTCCTGGATGACTTATTATGCTTTGTGGAGAAGCCTCCTATGTACCAAGAACAAAACACCAGACATTCATCTGCCAAATATGAATTTGCAATCGAAGCTTCTGAATATGCTTTGTTGCGAACGTATGATTTTAATTTCCCTGAGTACCTGCAACAAATTTAAAATAATGTCACATCAATAAAATATTTATAAACTACACATGTAGTATTTATAATCAGTACCTCTCAATAAAATACATCCATCGATAATTAACTAGTCCACCAATCTTACATTCACCTGCTAGATGGAATACTAAATGAATCATAAATGTAAAAAATCCAGGAGGAAAAATCATCTCCATTTTGCATAGGGTGATTTTAATTGATTGTTCCAAATAGTTCAACTCATCCACATGAAGAACTTTTGAACATATCCCTCGAAAATAAGAAAACAACTCAAACACTACCACTATGATATCATCTGGAAGAATGCCCCTCAAAGCTATAGGCATTAGTTGCTAAATCAGTACATGACAATCATGTGTTTTGAGACCAACAATCTTACCTTCACCAACATTAACACATTTTGATATGTTTCTACAATAACTATTAGGAACTTTAATGTTTCGGATAACATCACATAATGTTCTTCTCTCACTTTTAGACATAACAAATATTACTGGTGGCAAGTGCAACTTTCTGAAGGTTTTTGTTTTGGGTAGAGGTCTTCTCTAATGTTCATATCTACCAGATCTAGACGAGCTTGTAGGTTATCTTTTGTCATTCCATCTAAATTGAATATTATCCCATAAAATTAGTCAAACACATTCTTCTATATATGCATCACATCAAGATTGTATCTAAGAATATTATCATCCCAATAAGGCAATGTGAACAAACTACTTATTGACATGTAAGTTCTTGAATCCTTGAAATTACCAAGCGCAATAATATCGCCCAAAATCGGACGATCATAATAGGTTGTAGAGCTCAACATCCCAGATGGATTAAACCCGTCAGTAGCCAAGCAAAACCAAATATTATGAGATTCTCATGCAAATTCTGGGAACTTTTCATCAAATCTCTTCCACACCGCGGCATCAGCTAGATGTCGTAGTGAACCATCCTTAGTGCGCTGCTCATCATGCCATCTTAGGAGAGGTGTTGTTTGTCTACAAATAAACAATCTTTTCAACCTCTCTTTAATAGGAAAGTATCGTAATACTTTGCAAGGCGTTGCTTTCATTCTTTCCTTCTTTTTTAATACAGACTCGGGTCTTTATCCTTCCACCTTGAAGCCTTACGGGTTGTGCAAAAATCATCCTCCTTTTTTTCGTTCCAATATAACTGACAGTTATTCGAGGACACATCAATATTTTCATATCCTAGGCCAAATTTAGAAATATTTTTGTAGCCTCATAAAAGTTCTTGGGTAGATCCTTTCCATTTCGAAGTGCAATATGAAGAACCTCAAGTAGGTCACCAAAAGATTTATGTGACCATTTTTTCATGGATTTCACATTAAATAGAAGCACAAATAGAGTTAGCTCATTCAATTCACAACCAGTCCATAGAGGCTTTTTCTAAATTGGGTACTTTTACCGGTGCTTGACCATCCACCATTAGTGTGTCATCATACATATGTCCAACAACTTCTTCCATCAACAAAACAAAACAAGCAGCTGTGATTAGCACTCCTATCAAGATCGAGTAGTGCACACACGCACGGGCGACAAAATCAAGTTGGCTAGTCTTTCTTTGTGGTTGGCCTTATGCCTTGCCCCGAGGCACTAGTAGTGCTTGTGTGCAGGCTGCAGACTTCAGAAGACAAACAGAGACGAGAAGCAACTAAAACCAACTAGGGGCAAACTTTGCGAGTCGCAAAAATACAAAAGCCTACAAAGTTTGGTGAGAGCAATGTGTGTCTTGCACATGCGAAACAGATGAACCAAACACCTATCAAGCGAAGTGCTCAATGCTACAAAACAGCGACACACAAATTGAGGTAAGCAGCCGGCAGAGAAATTCACACAATCATTAAGGCAAAGCAACACATGCTAAGAACAAATAACATGGATGCAAATCGAGGGAAAACATGATATGCCGGCTTTAGCGTCTCAAAATACTTCTACAACAACCTAGCACATCAATCGATGTGTGCGCAGACCATGTGCATCGACGCTAGTGTTGCCTCAAGAGACGAGTCGTGCACACCCTGTCTGAGCGCACAACAACTTCGATGCACGTTGTAGCACAGTGGCCAGGAGAAGTCACGCGTGCACGCGGGCAAAACCAACGACAAAATCAATGGGTAGTTGGTGTGGACATGGTGTACCTTGTGCGATCCAGATGTGAGTGTATGCTTTGAAGCACGTGCAACGATGCACACTGGTGGTGACTGCTTCCGTGCACGAGCCAACAACGCTGGGAAAAGAGCCACCGGGTGGCGACTACTGTAGAAATGAGACCGGATGGAAGATTAAAGTAGCAATGGTGGCAACTTGCATAGGAGAAAAGCACCAACCTGCCTAGATCTTTTCATTTTTAGCATAAAAGGCATGTATTTTTCATTTTCAAGATTTTTATCCGTTTTAGAGCATATTTTCCATGTAAAGCATATAGATATCCAAGTTGCATGTTTTACTAGACATTTAAAATATAGAAAAAGCAATCAACCTACATATGATAGTTACAAGACTGAGTAGTGACCATGTTTTAGATATTTAAAGCATAAAAGCCACATTCAATGACAAATATCAGATATATTCAAAAGAGCTGAAATAGCATGATCATAGACAAATGTCCAAAAGCATATAAAAGAAGGTGCATGTAAAAGCAGTTAATCATATAACAAAAGCTCATGAATGTGTGTGAATGCAACAAATCATCACATGGACACACAAATGCAAAGAAAGCAAGAGAAAACAAAAATCTGAAAGTATCCAACTCAAAAGGATAACAAGTTACCCAAAGTTCTTACCTTGATCGATGTCCCCAAAAAGGATATACTGATTAAAGATCATGGGGTAGAGGCTAGAGAACCATCTCCAAGTCCATGATCCGTATGTCCACAAGGCCTCGATCTTGCAAAAATCAAGGGTAAAAAGAACGACAAAATCGTCCGACACTAGGGTTAACAAAAGAACTAAACCAGTGCTGAGCCATCTGCACTAAGGTAGGGTAACCAAAAGTAGTGAAACAGTTAGGATCAAACTACGACTCGCTCTCAAAGCACGGTCCATCAAACTGCCTAAATCTATGACCACGGGGTCCAAAGCTGTATTGAGAATGATCTGGTGCTCTGCCAGAACGGTAACCACCCTCCGGAGCACGGGCATGAAATCCATCTCCCTGACCACCACCTACACGACACGCCCTGACATATCACCTCTTACCACACAAAGGAACCTTCTATCTACCACCCTGCTGGTAGAATAGCTCCTACCTAACAATAGCCTTTCTAGTCCTCTCAACCCGCTTCCTCCTGAAGCAAAACTCCTCAAGATGTCCATCTCTATGACAAAACTCCTCGAGGTGGCCTTTGAAGGAATATCTTTGGCATTGGAGGGTCTAGGTAAAGGATTAAGATGAGTGTACCGGTGTTTGGACTTAGGAATCCATAAGAGCTTTTTGGATGGAGCTTTAGGTGGAGTATCCATCTTGGATTTATCTTCCTCATGGGTAGTGGGAGAGGTAAACATGGTCTTACCCTTCTCATGACACTCAGCTCTCTCAAAACCCAATCCCAAAGTTAAATCAGCCTTGTCGGCACACATCTTGGTCTTAGCCAAGAGTAAATCCATCATTTCTATGCCTTTAGAGCATTTTTCAATCACGAAGAGAATATACTCATTTTCATACAGTAGTTTCTAAGCTTGCTGTCTAGTAAAGCTGAGTTTGTCCTAAAAGATAGTGTAGGTGGAACATTCTGGCTGAACATCTTTCGAACTCCTAGCACTCTCCAATCTAGCCACTAATTCCTTAACATTATTGTCTCTCGATTCAATACTTTCAGTAAGCAAGGGACAGTTTAGACAAGCATCTAAGGGAGATGATTTAGAGTCCTCCACAATGAGTTTCTTCTCTACAACCTTAAGTTGACCAATGACTTAAGCGTGCACATAACACAGCTCGACAAGCTCACTTGTGAGAACTAAACAAGACTCACATTCAACATCATTCAAATTAGACCTAATCATGCTATGTTCAATAGAAGAAAATTCATATTTAGGTCTAAGTTCTTTTAGTTCACGCACAACTTTAATGAGTAATATATCCTGACCAACCAAAGCATTAGTCACTTTATCAACTTTAACTGAAAGTTCATCATAAGATTGCATTACCTTAGTGGAATGTAGCTCGCTATCGCTGTTGTTAATGCTATCGGCCCTGAAGCAAAGGGTGGTGAAGTCCTTCTTCTTCTTCTTTTCTCGTGGATCGTCCTCTTCTGAGCTATCCTCCTCACTGGATGATATGTTGATGTCGCTGAGGGCTTCCATAAAATCTCTTCAGGATTCTTTAGCTGCTCTCTTAGCTATCTTTTCTTTGTTCTTTCCGTGGAAGAGTTTTTTGCCTCTCTTGCGGTGTGTGTGGTCACTCTCATCTCTCTTCTTGAGCTTCGGATAATTAGCTTTAATATGTGAAGTATCACCATACTCAAAACACCCACGACAACCACCTCTCCTCTGATCCCATCTATCATTGTAGAACCGAGTGAACTTCTTGACAATGAGAGCAAGCTCCTCATCGTCAAAGGTGTCCACTTGGTCTTTTGTGACAAACAAAAGCACAAGTGATAGAAGAACTAGATGAAATACCTCTAGATGAGGTGCCATTGCTAGAACCAGAAACTAGCACCATAAACTATGGTAAAGAGTTTCCATGTCCTAGACGTAATGCTTTGACAATCTCAGTGGACATGAGCTTACTGAAGAGCTCATCGCAAGTCAATGTGTGGTAACTTGCTGAATCCTCAATGCTAGAGATCTTCACCTCCCATATGCTATGATCCAAATCATAGAGAAGTTTGATCACTCTATCGTGTTCTAACTAAGCTAGAGTCCTAGTGGAGCGCAAGTTGCTCACAATGCACTCAAAGCATGCAAAGATGGCATCTACCGATTCACCAGGCCCTTGAACAAACATTTGATATTATTGGTTATATGTGTTTTTATGCTTAGCCTTAATCTGGGTAGAGCCCTCATGAAAAATAGTCAAAGTGGAGCAAATCTCCCGAGTAGTACGAAGGTGTTGGATCCTATCGAGCTCATTCTGACATAGACTTGTGAATAGTATGTTCCTAGCTTTACAATTAGAATCATATTGTTGTCTTTCAGTCTTAGTGGTACGAGTATCCAGGATCGTATATTGGGAATCAACAATATCCCAAATTGCACTTCCTTGGCTTTGAAGATAAGCCTCCATGTGCACCTTCCAATATGCATAATCTTTTCAACCAAACAAAGGAATTGTTGGGGGAAAATATCTCATCTTCGGGGTTATTGCCGAAGCAACATAAAGGCAGTCATCAGGTTCGAAGGTTCTCAGAAGATCATCTTCGAAGAAACCCAGAACCCCGTTCGAAGCACAAGATAGGCATTGGTTCGGAGTATGTCTTCGAACTAAAGCCCTTCAAGATCTTTTCTGCCAGCTAAGATGGAAGACTTATCTTCTTTCTTATTAGATTAGTCTTTTACCATTTTAGCCCTATTAAGGAAACCGAATAGTTTCCTTAATGTCGGTTGTAATAGAGGGGTAAATAGGTCTTTTCCTTAATGTTTGGGCCTATAAATACCCCCCATTTCACCTTGTAATAGGGACCGAATACAAGTTATTCAATACACACTTTCGAACTATTCTAAGTTATTATCCTTTCGGAGGCTTAGAACAGTTTGCTTCACAAACACTTCGTTTGTTAGTTTCTTTTCTACAGAAACCTGTTAGCGTAATCTTTTACGCCAACAGTTGGCGCCGTCCGTGGGGAACCTAGTCTGAAAAACTTCGTTCTCTACCAACTTCTTACATCATGCCTCCTAAGCGGAGCGCACCTCGCAATCCCACTCGGAGGTCCTCTCGGATCTCTGGAGAGATACCCTTCGACACAGTTGAAGTCGGAGGGTCTTCGGCTTTCCCTCTGCAAACTCCGGAAGGGGCTTCTATTCCTCGGACATACGAAGCCTCTCCGCCAACCCCTTCCATACTCCGACAGCCCGGAGTCCCTTCTCCACCCTCTATCCCGATTCGAACTGATCCTACCAGTTCTCAAGACCCGGAAGGTCCTTCCGGAGGAGATGAAGATAGCCTTGGAGATATGGCCACTCAAATGGCCAACCTTCAAGCTGAGGTGGCTAGATGGCGACAAGAAGCTGCGAACTGGCTTCGCTCTCAAGCCATCCCAACTATCCCAGAAGTGCCCGAAGACGATGATATTGATTATCCCGAAGCCCCGGAGAATGCTTCCTACGACAATGAATCTCCGTTGCATCGTGAGCTGCAGAAGGTTCGCTTTGATCCAAAGTTTAAAACTTCAAAGCTCTGCAAGTATGCCGGAGATGAAGATCCCGGAGAGTTCGCGCGTTCTTATGCCCTAGCGATTGAGGCTAGCGGCGGAGTCAGAGACACTATGGCGAAGTGCTTCCCGTTAGCTCTTCAAGGAGTGGCGTTGAGATGGTTCTGGTCTTTAAAGCCAGGATCAATTAATTCATGGTCACAGTTGAAAAGGAAGTTTATAAGTAACTTTCAGGGCACCTTCGTGCCTCCTATGTCAACAGGAAGCCTTTTCCAAGTGAAACAGCTCCCCGGAGAAACATTGAGGCAGTACTTTAAGCGCTTCGCTCATACGAAGTCGCAAATTCGGGGGCTGTCCACATCCTCAGTGGTTGATGCGGCTCGGGAAGGCGTCAGTCATCAAGGCCTTCTGGATAAACTGCATCGGAAGAGCATCTCCTCAGTGTCACAGTTGATGTCATATTTCGAGGAGTATGCGAGGTCAGAAGAGGGTTGGCTTCGGAGGACTGCTGCTACTTCGACAATATTGCAAGAAGTTAAAGCAGAAGTGAAGACTTCAGCACAGCCGCAGGAACCAGTCTTCGAAGTGCAACATGATCGAAGAAGAGGGCAAAAGCACCCTCGCTCTGAAGTCTTGAATATTGCACCCCCACAGAAGTTTGCACCAAGAGCTCCACAGTCTGCGGGGAACAAGGCCAGCGGCTGGAGGCCGCCAGGGAAAACGGCTGGCAAGGGCCAGACCCTTTTTTGCTGTATTCATGGAGAAAATCGAAGCCATGCAACTGACACTTGCAAGGCTATCCTTACCCTAAGGGGAGAGTACTTGGAGAGAACTTCGGGTACGAGGCAGTACCGACCGAAGTCCAGCAGCAACGCGCCCAGAGCCGGTCCAAGCTGTGGCGCGGATAGAAAATTTTGATGCTGCAAGGCACCCTCCGGTGGCCAATGTTATGCCACCTCCGAAGCAAGAGGAAGGGCAAGATAGAGGAAAGAGAGTAGTTCTCCCTATCTCCGGAGGAGGTACCCTCGGAAGCATGTCCAAGAGACAGCGCAGAGAGTACGTTCGGGAAGTAGGTCATATTGGAACTTCGTCATCTACAGCTGCAATGCCGGAGTGGTCTCATGTTCCGATATCTTTCTCTGCGGAGGATGCAGCTGGTATTAAGTTCCCGCACAGCAGATCCATTGGTTATCACTGCTGATATTGCAGGGACTGAAGTCCGAAGGGTGCTAATTGACGGAGGTAGTTCGGCAAATATCATTTTTGTGCAAGCCTTCGATCAGTTATGCATTTCCAGGAAGCATCTCCTCCCAGCGGCTCGTCCTCTGCAAGGCTTCGCAGGACCTCCGCTTGATGCACTTGGCCAGATAGGCCTGGAAGTTACCTTCGGAGAAGGTTTATTAGCCCGGACTGAAGAAGTTATCTTTGATGTGATAGATGCCCCGTATGCTTATAATGTCTTCGGACGGGGCATGTTGAATCAGTTCGGAGCTGTGGCGCATCACAACTACTTGTGCATGAAGATGCCCACTCAAGCAGGAGTCTTAACAATCTTCGGAGATCAAGCCATTGCTCGGAGGGCAGAATATGGTCACGGTCCCCCTCTTGATCCGAGGCAAGTAAACAGTGTGCAGGATAATGATGAAATTTTTTCAGCCTCCTCCGAAGCTTCGAAGAAGTCTTTTCCGAGACCAAGTCCCGAAGGAGAGATTGCAACGAAGGTCATTGTTAAAGATGGTAAAGAATACACTTTTCAATTCGGTAAAGATTTACCTCCTGAAGTTGCAACCTCCTTGGCAAAGGTCGTGGAAGAAAATTTGGATGTCTTTGCTTGGTCTGACGAAGATATCACCGGAGTCGATCGGGATATCATTGAACACAGTTTACTTGTAAACCCGAAGGCCCGGCCTGTTCGACAAGGGCTCCGGAAGATGTCCGCAGAGAGAGCTGCTCTAGCTAAGGACGAAGTTGAAAAACTGTTGAAGGCTGGGATTATCAGAGAAGTGGCTCACACAGAATGGTTAGCCAACCCAGTCTTCGTCAGGAAGAAGTCTTCCGGGAAGTGGCGCATGTGCATTGATTTCACATCTCTGAATAAAGCGTGCCCACGTGACCCCTACCCCATGCCCCGAATTGATCAACTGGTTGACTCCACTGCAGGTTCGGAGTTATTAAGCTTCCTTGACGCGTATTCTGGTTATCATCAAATATGGTTGAAGCGCGAAGATGAAATCAAGACAAGCTTTGTAACTCCTTCGGGAGTCTTCTGCTATGTAAGAATGCCCTTCGGCCTGAGAAATGCCGGGGCTACTTTTTCAAGATTAGTTGCTAAGGCTCTAGGTCATCAACTAGGTCGCAATGTGGAGGCCTATATGGATGATATTGTAATAAAGAGTGCTTTAAAGCACCAACATAGCCTAGACTTAGCAGAAACATTCAATAGCCTTCGGGCATGTGGGATCCGTCTTAACCCCGAAAAATGTATATTCGGAGCTAAGGCTGGAAAGTTGTTAGGGTATTTAGTTTCAAGCAGGGGAATTGAAGCTAGCCCTACTCAAATAATTGCGCTGCAGAAAATGGCTCCTCCGGAGAATTTAAAGCAAGTGCAAAAGCTGACTGGACGTCTGGCCGCACTTAGTAGGTTTTTATCAAGGTCTGCGGAGAGGAGCTTGCCAATATTTAAAGCTTTGAAAGGGTCCGAAGATTTTGCATGGACACCGGAGTGTCAGAAAAGCTTCGAAGATATTAAAGATTATCTCAGCAATCTTGCTACACTCACGGTGCCTATTGCGGACGAAACCCTACTCCTGTACCTTGCAGCTACAGGTTCAGCTGTCAGCGCAGTCCTTGTCAGAGAAGTGGATTTCAATGGGAAGTTGGTCCAAAATCCTGTTTATTTTGTATCCGAAGCATTATCAGGAGCGAAGACAAGATACTCCGAACTTGAGAAGTTCGTTTATGCTCTGATAATGGCTTCGAGGAAGCTAAGACATTATTTTTTGGCTCACAATGTAATTGTACCAACTTCGTATCCCTTAGGAGATATGCTCCGAAGCAAAGATTCCACTGGAAGGATTGGAAAGTGGGCAGTCGAGCTAGCACCTTTCGGCATATCTTTCTTGGCAAGGACAGCTATCAAATCCCAAGTCCTAGCAGACTTCGTAGCAGAGTGGACTCCACCTGCGAATTTGACTCCGGAGAAATCAAATGACGGAGTTTGGACTGTTTACTCCGATGGGGCTTTCCAAGCATCCGGAGCAGGCATTGGGGCAGTGTTGATTTCACCGTCAGGGCAAAGAGCAATGTACTCCGCAAGACTCAACTTTAAGTCTACCAATAATATAGCGGAGTACGAAGGGATTTTATTGGGACTCCGGAAAGCACGTGCTCTAGGGGCTACAAGAATAATTATAAAGACAGATTCTCAGATAGTAGCAGGGCACGTAGACAAAAGTTTTCAAGTTCGGCATCCACAGCTTGCCAAGTACTTAGAAGAAATTCGCAAGATCGAAGCACACTTCAAGGGTATTTCCATTCGGAGTATACCAAGAGCTGAAAACGTGCAAGCGGACATTTTAGCGAAGGCTGCAGCCGGAGCTGTGGATGTGCCTGAAGAAGCTTTCTATGAGGAGCTCAATATACCTTCGGTGCCACAAATTGCCTCTGCGGAGATTCTTTGCATTCCTAATGCAGATTGGAAAGATTCGATCATAGAACTCTTGCAAGGAGGAACAAATTTGCCCGAAGAGCCCCAGTTGTCAAGATTAAAGCTCAGAGCCAGAAACTATCAGTTAATCAACGGTATATTATACAAGGCCGGAGTATGTTCCCTCTACTCCGATGTATATCTCAAGCCGAAGGCCAAGAAATTCTTCGAGAAATTCACGAAGGCCTTTGTGGAAGCCATTTAGCCCCTAGAGCTCTGGCAGGAAAAACACTTCGCCAGGGGCTTTATTGGCCCACAATAACAGCTGATGCGGAGAGCTTGGTCCGCACTTGTCAAGGATGCCAGTGGATGGGTCGACGGAGTCATCGCCCACCAACAGCTCTTCAAGTCATTGCTCCGGTATGGCCCATGGCCAGATGGGGTATGGATCTAATTGGTCCCTTTCCGTTAGCAAAGGGAAATCTGAAGTTCGCAGTGGTAGCTATTGAATATTTTTCTAAGTGGGTAGAAGCAGAGCCCTTAACAGCTATCACTTCGAACAATGTACAGAAATTCTTCTGGAAGAACATTATTTGCCGGTTCGGAGTGCCTAGATATCTCACAGTTGATAATGGAACACAGTTCGACGCAGAACCCTTCAGGAAGTTTTGCGAAGACCTAGGCATTCAACTATGTTTTGCTGCAGTGAGACATCCTCAGTCGAATGGAGCCGTAGAGCGAGCCAATGGAAATATTTTATCAGGGCTAAATCGAAGAATAGTAGGATTATCAAAGGGACTGTGGACCGAAGAGCTTTCGAAGATTCTGTGGTCCATTCGGACTACGCAAACAAGGTCCACAGGTTTTACTCCGTTAGACTACTATTCGGAGATGAAGCTATGACTCCAACGGAGCTCAAAGGGGGATCATTTCGCAGCACCGAACCGGACATTGAAGAAGAAAGACAAGCTTCGTTAGATTTGTCAAAGAAACAAGACTTCGGGCTGTAGCTAATTTATCAAAGTATCATCAGCAGACGAAGACTTGGTATGACCCGAAGGTTAAGCTCAGTGAGTTAAGGCCGGGTCATCTTGTTCTACGAAGCATTATAGCACCAGGGAAGTTAGGCAATAAATGGGAAGGTCCATATCTAATTGTCCGCTCAGGGCGCCCTGGTTCATTTAAATTAGCTAATTTAGAAGGTGAAGAGTTAGCACATACTTGGCATGCGGAGCACCTAAAGCGATACTTCGCATAAGGGCTCCTTGTAATTCGCTTGTAATCACCTCTAAATTAATAAAGCATATGACCCTGATAGTTGCCTTCCCCTCATAGACTTCCAGCTTCCGAGTGGACGCACTGGAACCGCGGGGTCGACCGAGAGGGAAGTGTCATTAAGCTGGGTTGTATTTTCGGACTTCGAACCCATAAAGTTCGAAGCCTCCGACGTGGTGGCTGACATAATCCGGAGCCCAGGCCAACGGCTTGTAGGCATCCGTAAAAGAGCCCAAAACCACATTCTACGGAGTCCAAGCCATTGGCTGGTAGACTTCCGTAAAAAGAGCCGAAGGTGGCCAAAATCTACGGAGTCCAAGCTGCAGCTTGCAGACTTCCGTAAAAAGAGCCGAAGGTGGCCAAAATCTGCGAAGTCCAAGCCATTGGCTGGTAGACTTCTGCAAAAACAGCCGAAGGTGGCTAAATTATACGGAGTCCAAGCCATTGGCTGGTAGACATCCGTAAAAAGAGTCCAAAGAGACCATTGCAAACTCCGAACCATTGGTTCGTCAGAGATCGCAAAGACAAGCCGAAGGTGGCTAAAGCAAAACAGCATTTGAGTCATGAGCTTCGAATGTCTGTTAACATAGTCCAAAGTGACAAATTTCTTAAGACACTAAAGTGTCCTGGAAGTTATCTCAATTGATTTCTTTCATAAAACAAAGGTATTAAGTTACCATTCTTCTGACTGCAAAAAGTCGAAGACATTTCATAAGATTTCAAAAGATCTTTAAATGACAGAGGGGCTCCGAACCCCCAAAAAATTGTACTCCGAAGTTTTTTCTTTGCGCATAACCATCTTTGAATACATTTCGAAGTTGCTTATACCCAAAGAGGGGCTAGTAAATATGGAGACAATTTTAAATCGACATTCACTATTAAAACAAACGTGTTTACATATTACACTATGAAAAATTGGTATCTATACCAAGAAGGAATCGGAGACCTCTTCGGTCCCGAGAGCTAGGGGTGGAATGACTAGTTCCAACATCAGAAGTTCTAAGAACTTTACGTTTAACTCTCTTCCTCCCCTTCGAAACTCTAAAATCCTTCTGCTCTTGTTGAAGCTCGGCCCAAGTTCGAAGCCGCTCGGGGCTTCTTTCCCAGCTTCTAAGATCTTCAGATCTTTTATTTCGAGCTTCACCTTCGTCTTCAGACCATTAGTGTCTTCAGAAGACGAGGTGTTTGCGTCAACTTCTTTATCTTCCTCTTTAATATAAGACAATACGTCTTTGATTACTTCGGGCACAATTACGCCGGAGTCATCTCGAGGAATAAGAAATCGAGGACGCTTATAACTCTTTAGAAGTTCGAAGGTGTTCCACAATGAGCGAAGTTCAGTTGTTAAGCTCTAACACTTCGATATCTTCCATAAGAGGCAAAGCCTAAAAATATGACAAACAAGACTTTCATTGATAAATGTTTACAAGCATGAGCTTTACATAATCAAAAAATCCTAAATAATTCCTAAACCTGCGGGTTCGGAGGAGGCTGACTGCTTGAAGCTTGACTCCGAACTTGCTTCTGACGTTGGCCTTCATCGATCCAAGCCTTGATCGCAGAACGACCTTCGGCTCTCCATGAGGTTTGAAAGGCTCGCCAGGCGGCAGTCACGCCTTCGGAAGGATTCAAAAGCCGCTCGTCGTCGAAGGTAATGGAACCCTCTGCGCTCGGAGTGATTGTTCGGCCCAAATCCTCGTAGTAACGAAGTAATCCGAGGGCAGACACTTGTCCGGAGAGTTCTCCATAACGCATGCCTGCCGTCTTCATTTGCTTCGCTGCTCCTTGGATCCTCTTTAACCGGCGCAGCAGAGTCACATTGTCATCCGAAGGAAGTGATCCAGTAGTACCGAAGTACTCCAGAACACTTAGCATCTGTTCGATGACCTCCGTAGCCACCTTCTCCGACTTAAGCTTTTCTTCAATTAGCGCATCCTTGCTCGAAGTCGTTTCTGCCAAAACTCCGGAAATCCTAGCGTTCTCCGTAATTAAATCTTTCTTCTGGTTTAGGAGTTGGCTAGCTTCCTCTTGGAGCCTCACAAGTTCGGACCCAGCACTAGCATGCTCCGACCTCACCTTTTCAATTTCGGCCCGAAGCACGATTCTTTCTGCTTCGAGCTCCTTATTAACAGCCTCCAAGCCCTGTCTGGCCCTGCGCTCCGCTGAAATTACATTGTCCATTTGAAGTACTCTAGCTTCGGAGAAAGATAAGTTGCGTTTCAGAGCTTCATTTTCTTCCCGAAGCTGAGCAATTTCATTTTCGTTCGATAAGGCTGCAGCGCGGGCCAAGACCGCTTGCTAAGAAGAGAAAAAACTGAAGTAAGAAATTATTCATTTATAATTTGCTACTGGTTCGAAGATGTACTTCGAACCCAATATAATTTGCTAAAGATATCGGTTCGAAGGTGCTCCGTACCTGATAAGCTGCTCTTTCCAAAGCAACATTAAGCTCCGAATTCTTCGCCTTGCTTAATTTTGCTACTAGCTCTGTCTCCCCGACTTCCCGACTCACTCGACCTAAAGGTTTCAGCAAAGTCCGAAGCCCTCTTCTTTGCTCCAAAAAAGGAGTTAAAAGAGGGAGCAGAGCCGAAGCCTTTTGATCTTCCCTGCTTGGCGAAGCTCCGGAGTGTTCTCCTGAGGTCCTTGGAACTTCTGAAGATGGCCCCCCCTCAGTTGATTCACTTTCATCTGTTGACTCAGACGAAGTCGATCCTTGAGTAGGGAGAGGCTCTATATGTCTTTTACCCCTTCCAGGCCCCTGTTGAGTAACCTCCGGGTGTGGCTCCGAAGTTGTCGAAGGCCTTTGAATTGTGTCTTCGTGATGTACTTCTACAGCAGGAGGCTCTGCAAAAACAAAAATATTATACATTGTATAATTTTGCAGAAATCGATAAGAATTATGTGAAATTTACCTTCGACATTCTCCGGGAGATCGAGCACTGGACTGCTCGAAGGATCAAAGGTGAAGTCATCATCTGAATCCACAGTTAAATTTTCCGCTGTCGGAGCATCTCCGTGAGCAGTCCTTTCCTCCACAACTGAAGTTGCAGGAACTTCGACTTCATCTTCACCCATAGGGGCTTCGATTTGCTCCTCTTGAGTATCCGGAGCTCTTACTTCTTCAATGTTAGCTTGGGGCTCCGGTATACCTGCAGTATCTTCAATGTGAATATTTCGTTGAGCTGCATCTTCATCAATCAATCTCACTAATAATATACCTTCATCTTCTTTAGAACCGGAGATTGAGGTTCTTGAGCTCGAAGGCGCAGGATTCAAAGGTGCGAGATTTTTTGGCTTCCGAGCCACCTTCTTCACCGGAGTCCTTGCGGAGCTTGAAGCTCCGGCTTCAGCCATTCTTTTCTTGGGTCCTTTCTCCAGAGGCACCCAATCCATCAGAGGGGGCGGAGTTAACTCCAACATTCCCCATACTCTGTTAAACCTTTCCCAACTCCCGACCAATTTAATTCGCCATTCTTTTTCAGTCGGAGTTGGGGCACCCAAAATCTTCTCCGAAGCCCTTACAATTTGCTCTGAAGTAATAGGGGCTGAAGAAGCTAAAAAATAATTCAAGTTAGTCTTTCTTCGAAGTAAATATGTACAATGCATATTGGTTTCGAAGTTACCTGCAGGGCTCGAAGTAAAATTGATCTTGCGAAGACCGCCTTCCGAGTCATCCTCGAAGACGATAGGCCAGTTGGCCATCAGCGGAGGAATTTGCAGTCCGAGGAATTCTTCGGCTAAGTCCCGCATGCTTAACCTTCGGCTAATTTTCTGAAGCAGGTTAAGACGAGCTTCGAGCTGGCCTTCGTCAGGCTGCACTAAGGCTTCTTTCCGGAATTGAATTTCTTTGAGGGGCCCAGCCAGAGGACTGCTCGCTCCAACTTCGGCATAGAACCACCTCAGGACCCAATCAGTGTACCATCTAGCATTGATGGCCTTGGCAGGAAACTGAAGGGCATATTCGTCCCGAAGCCTAAAGTTGATAGAGCCGAAGGATACTACCACTTTTTCACCTCCGGAGCCTACGAAGGTCTTCGGCTGGCAAGTTGCTCTATGAAGTGCTGCGAAGATTTCTGCCCTCCCCTCACAACCTTCGGCTCTCAGCGCCCATTCAAAGATAGCTAACCTAGCTACTGCATTCGGAGATAATTGAGGGAGGGTTACATGAAACAGATCCAATACCTCCGCCAGGAAGTCTACAGCAGGAAGGCCCAAGCCAGCTTCGAAGAAAGCTTCGAATACTACTACTTCTCGGGTCTTGGTGATGGAATCGATTCTTTGCCCGGTTTCCGAATCATAACTCCATTACTAATTTTTCCCCCTGCTGTGATTGCCAAAGACTCTCTCTTGCAGGTAGAAGGCCCCAATTCAAAGATTGATCCAAATATTTGGTCGATGGCGGGCACAGACCTTGGTCATCGGCGATTTGGAGATTTCTCCCCCCTGCCGCCATGGATGTCGCCGCCCGCATCGGAGGTGCCACCGCCAACGCTGCCGCCGCTGCTGCTGCGGCCGCCTGCTGCCGAGCCAAAGCTGACGGAGGTGCAGATCCCTTGGTCTTCACCATCACGATCGCTGGATTGCTCTGAGGAAATGGAGGCTAGGGCTCAAGAACTCCAAGGCTAGGGCTCAAGAACTCAAAGGGCTCAAAAGTTTTTGATTGCTAGAATGCGGTGAAAAGGTAACCGGGTAACTTCTAGGCCCTCTATTTATAGCCTAGACTTCACTTTCTTACCGTTAATCCATGTCGTTTCGCATTCCTGCCGTTACTTCTTTTACGAAATTAACGCCTGCTACAGTTTCCGTTGGAAACAGAAACTAACGGCTATTTTTTCTAAGTCTAAAAAGACTTTCGAACTTCCTAAGTCAGTTCTAAGATAGTTCGAAAAGTAATTACCTTAAGACTGATTCGGAGTTCATATCTTCATGCATTTCGGAGATAAAATAAAAACCAATAACCCCTATGATTGGTTATCTTTTCCTTTCGTATACTGCTTTCCTAACGTTACAGGTCAACGGAGAAGCGTATTCGAGGGGCTACTGTTGGGGGAAAATATCTCATCTTCGGGGTTATTGCCGAAGCAACATAAAGGCAGTCATCAGGTTCGAAGGTTCTCAGAAGATCATCTTCGAAGAAACCCGGAACCCCGTTCGAAGCACAAGATAGGCATTGGTTCGGAGTATGTCTTCGAACTAAAGCCCTTCAAGATCTTTTCTGCCAGCTAAGATGGAAGACTTATCTTCTTTCTTATTAGATTAGTCTTTTACCATTTTAGCCCTATTAAGGAAACCGAATAGTTTCCTTAATGTCGGTTGTAATAGAGGGGTAAATAGGTCTTTTCCTTAATGTTTGGGCCTATAAATACCCCCCATTTCACCTTGTAATAGGGACCGAATACAAGTTATTCAATACACACTTTCGAACTATTCTAAGTTATTATCCTTTCGGAGGCTTAGAACAGTTTGCTTCACAAACACTTCGTTTGTTAGTTTCTTTTCTACAGAAACACTGTTAGCGTAATCTTTTACGCCAACAGGAATTTTATTGTGTCTATCCATAGCACCTACGGATCACAAAAATCAATTACGGTCAACTCGTGATCTAACCGGCTCTGATGCCAACTGTAGGACCGAAACAGGCGACTAGAGGGGGGTGAATAGGCGCCTTAACAAATTCTTTCGAATAGATGGCCTCTTCTTAACACCCAACGCACCTCTAAATACAAGAAGCGGAAGCAAATAGATTCATAAATCACATATGAAATTAGTATTATCACCCTATTGTATGATATGATGTGAAGAGATAGTCCAAGATATCACAAGCAATAAAAATAAATAGGAAAAATTGGATCCATGCCATTACAATTTTGTGACTTTGGAGAAATACCATTACAATTCATGTATTTAGATTCATGCCATTACAAATTCAGAGAACTCCGAACTATACCATTTCTAAATTGAGATAATTCAAAAATATGATATTACAACTTTAGAGAAATCCAAAATATGCCATTAGATTTTGTGAGAGGTACAATTTCGAAATGTCATATATCTAAAAATATGAATTGTAGTGGCAAAGTTCCAAAGCATGGTAATTGTAATGGAATATATCTAAAACCCACAAAATAAAATAGCCTCCAAAAAAAACGGTGTCCTAATTGAAAAGACAGCAATACAATACTTATAGGCAGACTAATTCTACTCAAATATTAGAAGGACTTATCAAAACGTATTTCAATATTCTACTTGCATTTCAACCGATCACTCAGATTTCATAGATATTTATTCGCCACAAATTTAATAAGCTGTAGAAATAGTTGAGGATGTTGATGAAGCGTCTAGATCAGTGAATCAGTTGTGTGCACGCTTCATGATAAGAGACAACACTTGGCGAAGAAATGCAAAAGCAGCTAACAACAAGAACAAATGCGGGTCACACAAATCTCTATTGGAACAAAACAAAACAAGCTGTTATGATTAGTATGCGAATCGAGATCGAACAGTGCACACATGCATAGGAGAAAAAAATCGAACTGGCTAGCGTTTCTTCGGGGTTGACCATGTGTTTTGTTCCGAGGCACCAACAATGCCTATGTGCAGGCTGCAGAGTGCAGAAGACAAACAGAAACGAGAAGCGGCTAAAACCAACCAGGGACATGCTTCGTGAGGCGCAAAACTATCGAAGCCAGCAGAGTTTGGCGAGAGAAACGTATGTATTGAACACGGGAAACAACAGATGAACCAGACACCTACTAGGCGAAGTGCTCGACGCCTAAAAATAGAGACACGCAATTTGAGATAAACAGCCGGCGGAGAAATTCACACAAGCATCAGGGCAAAACAACGCAGGCTAAAAAACATGCGCACAAATAGAGGGAACAATTGCTACAACGCTTTGGCGTATGAAAATACTTCTACAACAACCTAAAACATCAATGGACTTGTGCGCCTGAGTGTGTGCTCTAGCGCTGGTGTTGCCTCGAGCGATGGGTCATGTGCACCCTGTCTAAGCACATAGCAGCTTTGACGCGTGTTGTAGCGCAGTGGCCGGGAGAAGTCACGTGCGGGGAAAAACCAATGACATAATCCATGGGTAGTTGGTAGGGACACAACATACCTTGCACGATTCAAATGTGGGCGTCTACTTCGAAGCACGTGCAACAATGCACACATGTGGTGAATACTTCCACGCACAAACCAATAGCGCTGGAAGAAGAGCCACTGGGTGGCGACTATAGAAATGAGGTCGACTGGAAGATTAAAGTAGCAGCGGTGGTGACTTGAAAAGGACAAAAGCACAACCGAAACACAAATTTGATTAGAAAATCGCACCAAGGAGGTATCGACCGATAGGAAATTTCTTTTTCCTAGCTAGTTGCTCGGCCAAGGGTTGAAGATGAGAGGTTGGTCCCAGAGTGGATCTGCAAAATACAAATCTTTCCAACCAAAGGTTGAGGAAGGCAACATGTTCACAAGATTCTACAAGGCCAATTTTCTTATTATGCTTCAAGATGTACTTGCTCCAGCCACCGGTGGATTTCACATCAAGATGATGGGTCAACTTAAATCGAAGAGAAAAGGGGTTGCAAGGAGAGACAATATTGAGAGAAGTTAAAGCAAAGACATCTAGCAAAGAAAGACTCATCAGACCATGGCCAAAGACGAAAGCGTTAAGGGCATCGGTCCAGAAATAACAAGCGGCAACAAGGAGTAGTTCGTTCTTGTAGGGTTCAGCGAGAGAGAGAGATCGATGCAATGGCTGATGCCAATTTCATCCCAAGATAAACGATTGACAGCCGATAACCTAAGGTACCAATCACGCCAGTCGGGAAGAGGAGAAGGGAATGCCCTAAACTATTGTTCCAATCAGAAGGGGACATGGAGGAATGCTTAAAGGGGATCCTATTGGTCTCGGTGTTTATAATATCAATGGTATCGGGGTTACCCATTGGACCTAGAAAATAGTATGTCGGGTATTCAGCCATGGGAATCAAAACTTTGTTCCGCAAGTTCTACAATGAAAGAAAGTAAAGAAACCACAAAGACAAGGGAATGCAGTGAAGAAAAAAGTAGCGGACAAACAAAGAATGCCAAAGGCAATGAGGAAAGAAAAGAATGTTGAAGACCTTCCTCAGGGATCGCATCCGTGGTGCCCATCGACAGAATCACTGAAGTATAGAATCGGTGAAGAAGATGACGAACAGAAATCTCAAACAATGGCAAATAGACGGTAGCCGGCTCGGAAGACTGGAAGGATGAAGAAGCACTGTGCACATAGAACGTAAAAGGGAGAAGTGGCCAGCGACTCTTTGTAGGGAGAAAAGTGACCCCTCGCCATCCGTGTCAAGCCGATCGAAGAGGATTTTGTGGGACCATATCCAACATTCGACAAAAGGTAATCATGGGTACGGTTCTCGAAATGCCAGAAAGTTTGGAGGTCCAGGATCGAGGGGATAAAATCTTCAGCCTAAAGATACTAGCACAGGACGACATCATGGAATGAGATACGTTACAATACTACGATATCCATCACAATCGTCCATGGCCGAAGAAGGAAAATGTGAAAAGAAGAAGACGAAGAAAAGTCGATTCCCTGCATATTATAGTATTAGAATATGAAGGGTTTCAGCTATTAGTAGTAAATTTGAAAAGATATTACAGAAATACTTCAAAAGGACGTGGTGGCAGATGGGTGACTGTTGGGGGAAAATACTTCATCCTCAGCTTCATTCAAAATCTCTGAAGATAAAAGGAAGTTAGAAGCCCTGAGCTCTGGAGGTCCTAATAGCCATCAAGGCTCCGCTACCTCCAGAGCATTCCAAGACAGAGGTTTCCACTAAAGCTTCGGCATGACAAAGAATCCCGAAGCATCTTCACCAGACGGGGCACTGCCAGCAAGGATGGAAGAATTTCATTATCGATGTTGGCTTGGTCTTTTACCTTTTTAACCCTACGAAGAATACTAAACAATATCTACTAAGTCCATTGTAATTAGAGGGTAAAGAGGTCTTTTCCCAATCTATGTTGTCTATAAATACCCCTCTTCGTTTTGTAAGGGCATCGAATATTCAGGTATTCAATATACACTTCGAACTATCTTGATCTATTACCCAATTCAGAGGCTTAGAACAGTGTGGGATCAGAATGGCGACTAGAGGGGGGGTGAATAGGCGTCTCAATAATTTCTTGCGAATGTGATGGCCTTTTCAAATAACCAAATGACCCTCAAATATCATAAAAAATTTAGTGTGAACCAAATAGTACACAAACCGTGCAAAACTAGGTTCAAAATATCAGTTTAGAGCAAATCAGAGTTTGGAGTGTCGAAATACTTCTATCGGTAACTGATTTGCCGATTTACACTTTATTGATCGGTAATTGAAATACCGACAATATATTGTCGACGGTTGAAACTTCGATTTAGAGAAGAATTCACAATTAAGTTCCAGAAACTTCAATGAATAACTTTGAGTTTGTTCTTATTAAGTTTGCACACTTTGAAGTGTGATCAGATCAGAGAAGAGAGTCAAAACAGCATTTTCAAAATCTGATTCAAAAATTCAAAAAGAAATAGCATTTCTGCAAAACTGCATGAGGATGAATAGTATTGCTGAAACACAACTCAAATATAGAGATTCAATAGATTGGGATCAGAACATGAACAAATTTGATTTGGTCTAGAAAACAAGTTTCAGTTCTTAATTATATTAATGAATTTGAATTATAATTCTAAACAAAAAACATATTCTAGATTGACAAAACTGAATTCAGAATCACTACTGACATTGCGTATACACTCAGAACAGAAGTAGATGATAAGATTCAGAGAAGAACCAATTCTGAACAAAAATATCTAAACCTCGGAATTGAATCCAGAATATCAGCTTTAATTTAATCAGATCACAGATTCATCCAACCTGACATTTGAAACACTTCAGCAATAGTTCATGAACTTTTCAGGATACTAAACAATACATCGGAATTGCTTCAAAAATAGTTTAGTTTCAAATCAGTGCTTGAAATCAGGTTTGAACATTCAAATTAACATGTTCTGAACATGAACAGTATTATTAGGAATCTTCAGGACATCACAGTGTTACTAAAATTGTAAATTGAATTCTAGAATAGAAAATTCAATTTCATCACTGCAAATCAACCAGTCCTAAGAGAAGATATCCTTCAGACAGATTCAGAATAGTTAATTTGAGCTCATCAAATTAGTAACACACATTCAAAAATAATAATGAAGATTCTTGACACACATCCGAAGACAAAAGTTGAATAGTATTTTGATAAGCATAAACCGAATTCAGAGAAGACAGCACATGACTACTCAATTTCACAGAAAACTATTCTTTAATAACCCTAAGATATCACCACTGAAACAGTAAGAAATGTCAAATAAACATAATCTAGTCTGAGTTGATTTGTAGGACATCACTTGTGACGACAGAAACTAGATGTAAAGATTGAAATGAATCCAAACTACTGAAACTACTCAATCACTATTTCAGTTCATTCAAACAAACAAGCAGAAAAGTTTAGACTGAACACATTTATCACCATATTAAGCACTAAGTTTCAGCAACTTAGGAACATGTTTAGAAGAACAAACAGTGAAACATCTCTTGAAAACAGAATTCATGTACTGTTGAAAAACAGTCACTCATGTTCAGTTCTATCTCTAATCTGTAAACCACAGGATCAACAAACCCACTCAAAACTAAATCAGGAGATATCCAGATCGTTGGATTCACAACTTACACAGCCATAGCTAAACCAGAAGTAATGATTCAGACAATCACACATGCATCTCAAGATAATCAGAATCATTAAAACAGAATACAAGTTGTGATAGAATTCTACATACAAAAATTTCTTAGCAGAATCAATAAGCACGTATGAGAAATCTGATTGATTAAAGACTTCTACAACTTTTATCACAATTTATTTCTACTTAACAACAATCATATTCATAGGACACAACATAATTTTTGTTGAAGAACAAAATCAAACAAACCTTGGAACTATTTCTGATCTGACAAACTCTCGAAAACAAAGTATCAATATAATGAATAGTGGAGATTCAAGGATCAAAAGTACACAACATAGAAAAGCATGAAATTCCTTACTCTGAACAGTCCTGCCGATAATCCTGTAGCCAATCATGAAAATCCCAGTGAATCACTGTAGCGCGTCAAAAATCTCATCCAAAACAGAGTTTTCTCTTGTGTTTGTGGATTAAAAATGCTGTCAAAAAGTTCAGCCATACTTGGGGGATAAGATCCCTTAAGTAGGCAGCTTCTAGAAGCTAATTATACACAATACCCCTTGGGCAATTTCAGAATTCAATATTCTGAAAATTACCCTAATAGTCTCGAAAGAAAAATTACAAATAGACTCCACTTTTAATATATATTTTCAGAGTAGAACCACTCTAAAAATATACCAAAAGAATACACTATAAAACTGAAATATTCAAACTAATACTAACCTCCTATTTATTGAATTAACAAAAAACATTTAATGTTTCGACGGTTTTCAGCAAAAACCGACAAAGCCTCCCTTGATCGTCGACGACCGTCGTCGGTCCACGAACTCGACTGCCAGCAAGTCTCTCCCTTTCTCGATCCCTCGAGCCGCCTTGTCACTTGAACTGGCTTCCCTTTCACTGACTCGATCGATGCTTCGTATTGACCAATCTTCAACTCAGGTCTTGTTCGACCTCCATGGGTACATCTGAGTCCACTCTCGACTTCGACTGACACCCTCGACCATCTGACATTAGACTCCCTATCTAACCCTGACCCTTTGCCATCGACAGTTGACGAGTAACTCAAGCCTGCACACACGAGACGAACATAGACACACACACATATCCAATACACCCAGACATAAACCCATGATGTCACCATGTCAATCACTCATCATTACCTTGAACCATAGTGACAAACCTCACTATGTTCCTCAATCTCCCCCTTGATGAGTGCATTGACAACACAAGATCAAAAAGTAGTGTAAAGCAAAGATTCAACACACAAGTGACCATGAAAGTTCTAAAGGGAGCAAAATTAGGAAACATGTCACTTGACAAGAATGTATGAAAGAGCACAAAACTACGTCAAAAGCTCCTCAAAACCTTAAAAGATCAACAAGTTATATCAAAAGCTCAAGAACTCTCCCCCTTTGGCAATGCAGACATCAAGATAGCCCCATGAGTTGAGGGAGTAAAGTGACCATGCAATGCTTCCAGAATATGATTAAGTCCAATTACAGTACAAACACTTCGTAACAGATTGCTATCACCTTGTTGGCTGCCAGTGAACCCTCCATTAATCTACGTAACATATTTCTACCTTCGTACTATATACTGCAACACTTAGTAATTCGGTATCTAGGCTGAATTGGCACTCGATCTTAACTTTGCTGCAGGTTTGCACGTTCAGAGCCCTCCTTCATCGAAGGTTTCTCGATCTAGGAAGCTGGTTTCGGAGGCTGCCAGAGCACCCTTTGGTGAATCCCTTATTCGTCCATCCGTGCCGGATCCGTCACGCTATTTTGGGTCTGGTCAAGTCCTGCGCGCCGGAGCTACTTCGTATTAGGATCACTTTGCACCGGGGCCATGCTAGAACATACCACACCGCATCGGACATTGTCGCGCTAGCGCTCTGCATTGGACTTTTTTGTGTCGAGAGGCTTCACACCGAACTCTATCGTTCGGGAGAAATTTCACGTCGCGATCTATTCGGGGCCTATCTTCGGCCAGATCGATCTGAACGCCGAAGGCTACCTTCGGCGCACTCTTCGCACCAGACGCCGAAGGCCCATTTCGGTCACCTTTCGAACGGTACACTCTGAACCAATCAGGCTTCGTTCAGCCGATTGGGTTATTTTTATCTATATATTTCGGCTAATTGGATTATTTATGTGTGATCTGATTACCTGGCGACTCCACCCCCCTTGCCACTATTAAAGGTAGTCGAAACACGACGTCAGTGTTGTGTTACGCTTAGGCTTGTTCCTAAGTATCCACATGCTTTTGGATCATCAAACTGACCCAAGTACGCGGTGACTTTTTCATGTCAACACACGGTTAATGGCCTACTTCGAGCAATATGTCAAGTCAGAAGAAGGATGGCTTTGGAGGACTGCTTCATCTTCATCAACCTTCCTCCATGAAGTCAAAACTAAACCGAAGGCCTCCATCACAAGTGTCTCTCTTCGAAAATAATCAGCATAATGGACGAAAAGGACGGAAGCATCCCCGCTACGAGGTTCTAAATATTGCCCCTTCTACTTCGAAATTTCCTCCTAAATATCTACAGGGTCAAGGCAACAAGGCTAGCTGCTCAAGGCCACTAGGGAAGCCGCCTGGTTCAGGCCAGGCCTTCTTCTGATGCATGCATGGTGAAAATCGAAGCCACGCCACTGATACGTGCAAGTCCATATTAGCTCTACGGAGCGAATATCTCGAGAGGAGTTCTAGTCGAGGCACTACTGACCGAGCTTCTCCAATGACATCTCCGGATCCAGTGCAGGTTGTCAGGTGTGCAGACAGTTTCGAAGCCCTGATGCAGCCTCTGGTGGCCAACGTTATGCCACCACCGAAGCAAGAAGACACCCAAGATCACAGGAAACAGGTGGTCCTGCCCATTTCCGGAGGGGGGACCTTGAGCATCATGTCAAAGCATCAGCGGAGGGAATACGTACGTGAAGTAGGGCATATTGGGACCTTGTCATCAGCGGTAGATATGCCTAAGTGGTCTCATGTGCCCATATATTTATCCACAATTGATGCGACTAGAATTAAGTTCTCACATGCAGACCCTCTTGTTATTTCAGCTAGGCATTGTAGGAACCGAGGTCCGGCTAGTGTTGCTCAATGGTGGAAGCTTCGTGGACATCATCTTCATCCAAGCCTTCGATTAACTATGCATCCAACGGAAGCATTTACTCCTAGCGGCCTGTCCACTACAAGGCTTCGTAGGCCCTCCTCTCGATGCCCTCAGCCAAATAGGCCTCGAGGTTGCTTTCGGAGAGGGGCATCTGGCCAGATCGGAGGAAGTTATCTTTGATGTCATCGACGCCCCTTATGCTTACAATGCTATCTTCAGAAGGGTAATGCTGAAACAGTTCAGGGCTATAGCACATCATAATTATTTATGCCAAAAAAATGCCCACGCAAGGAGGAGTATTTGCTGTCCTCGGTGACCAAGCTGCAGCGCTGAGGGCGAAGTACGAACATGGCCCACCCCTCAATTCCTAGCAAGTAAATAATGTGCAAGAGCATTCAGAGGATGCTTCGGTGTCAAGAGTCCCTTCGAATGTCCCCTCCCTCAAGCCAAGCCTAGAGGGTGAAGTTGTAACGAAGATCATCACCAAGGAGGGCAGGGACTATCCCATTCAATTCAGCAAGGAGCTGCCTCTAGAAATTGCCACGTTGCTAGAAGAAGTGGTTCAAGATAATCTCGATGTCTTCGCTTGGTCAAAAGAAGATATCTCTGGAGTCGATCGAAGCATCATCGAGCATAAACTGCTCATCAACCCCAAGGTTCGACCTGTTCACTAGGGGCTCTGCAAGTTGTCAATAGAAAGAGCAGACCTCGCCAAGGCAGAGGTAGACAAATTACTAAGAGTCGGGATCATCAGGGAAGTAACCCACATGGAGTGGTTAGCCAACCCCATCTTCATCAAGAAAAAGGCCTCCTGCAAATGGCGCATGTTCATTGATTTCACCTCTCTAAATAAAGCATGCCCACGTGACCCCTACCCCATGCCCTGCATCGATCAGCTCATTGATTCTACAGCTAGCTCCGTGCTCTTGAGTTTCCTTGACGCGTACTCCGTATACCATCAAATATGGTTAAAACGCGAAGATGAAGCCAAGACAAGCTTCATAACTCCTTCTGGAGTCTTTTGTTACATCAGAATGCCCTTCGACTTAAGGAATGACTAGGCAACTTTTTCAGTTTAATTGCTAAAGCTCTAGGTCACTAGATAGGCCACAATATCAAGGCCTATATGGATGACATTGTAATAAAGAGTGCTTTGAAGCACCAACATAGTGCAGTACTTACACATGCTCGTAGGCTCTCAAAAGTTTTTGTTAAGTGCACTGCAAAGAATGGCTCCGCCAGAAAATTTAAAGAAAGTCCAGAAGCTTGCTGGATGCCTCGCAACCCTTAGCAGATTTTTTGCAAGGTCCGTGGAGCGGAGCCTCCTGATATTCAAAGCTTTGAAGGGGTTCGAAAGTTTCACCTGGAATCCGTAGTGCCAGAAGAGCTTTGATGAAATTAAGGACTACCTCGGCAATCTCGCAATGCTTAGTGTGCCCGTTGCAGACAAAACTCTCTTTCTTTATCTTGCGGCAATAGGCTCCGTTGTCAGTGCAGTACTTGTTTGAGAAGTGGACTTAAACCGGAAGCTGGTGGAGAACCCAGTATACTTTGTATCGAAAACTTTGTCTTGAGCCAAAACACGATACTCTGAACTCAAGAAATTCATTACGCCTTGGTAATGGCCTCACGGAAGTTGCGGCATTACTTTCTAGCGCACAATGTAATTGTTCAAACCTCATACCCCCTTGGAGATATGCTCCGAAGCAAAGATTCCACAGGAAGAATTGGGAAATGGGCTGTCAAGCTAGCCCCTTTTGGTATTTCTTTCACATCAAAAACAGCCATTAAGTCACAGGTGGTGGCTGACTTCATAGTGGAGTGGACCCCCATGTGCAGTATGGTCTCCGGAAGAATCTAGTGAAGGTGTGTGGACCGTGTACTCCGACGGGGCTTTCTAGGCATCGAGAGCTAGCGCCGGAGCAGTCATAATCTCGCCATAAGGGAAAAGAGCGATGTACTCCACAAGGCTCAACATTAAGTCCACCAACAGTATTGTGGCGTACGAAGGGATCTTGCTCGGCCTCCATAAAGCGCACGCACTTGGTGGCGCGAGGGTTGTCATAAAAACAAATTCTTAGGTTGTTGCAGGACATGTTGATAAATGTTTTTAGGCTCAGCATCCACATCTTGCAAAACATTTGGAAGAAATCCACGAGACTTAAGCCACATTTAAAGGGATTTCTGTCCAGAGCATTCCACGAGCCGACAACAAACAAGCGAACGTCTTGGCTAAAGCTGTAGCCAGAGCCCTAGATATCTCGGAAGGGGCTTTTTATGAATAAGTTTTCTCCCCTTTGGTGCCACAACTACCTCTTGCTGAGGTACTTTGCATACCGAGCAGTGATTGGAGGGATCCAATAATGAACTTGTTGCAAGACGAGGCTAATTTGCTTGAAGGCCGAGAGTTTTTAAGTCTACAATCGAGGGTACGGAATTATAATATTATCAATGGTATATTATACAAGGCCGGAGTATGCTTTCCACTGCTCTGATGCATCTCTCAACCCAAAGGACAAGATATACTTCGGTAAATTTACGAAGGCTTGTGTGGTAGTCATCTAGCCCCTCGAGCTCTAGCAGGAAAAACACTTCGCCAAGGGCTTTATTGGCCTACTATAGTAGCTGACGCTGAGTCATTAGTCCGCACTTGTCAGGGATGCTAGTGGATTGGAAGACAGAGCCATCGTCCCTCGACACCTCTTCGAGTTATCACTCCAGTATGGCCAATGGCTCGATGGGGAATGTATCTCATTGGCCCATTCCTAATGGCAAAAGGCAGTTTGAAGTTTGTAGTGGTATAAATTGAATATTTTTTCTAAATGGGTCAAAGCCGAGACCCTCACCGCTATCACTTCTAAAAATGTACAAAAATTTTTCTGGCAAAATATTATTTGCAGATTCGGAGTACCTAGGCAGCTTACAATTGACAATGACACCCAGTTTGATGTCGAGCCTTTAAGAGAATTCTGTGAAGGCCTTGGTATCCAAATGTGCTTTGCAGCTGTCTGTCATCCCCAATCCAATGGAGCCATCGAGCGAGCTAATGGTATTATTTTGTTTGGCTTAAATCAAAGGATAGTAGGGTTGGCAAAGGGGTTGTGGACCGAGGAACTCCCAAAGATTTTTTTGTCCATCCGGACCACTCAAACCAGGTCTACAGGTTTTACTCCATTTTGATTGTTGTTCAGAGACAAAGCCATGATGCCGACGGAGCTAAAAGAAGGTTCTCTCTGCACCACGGAACCAGAAGTTGACAATGAAAGGTAGACTTCGCTTGACATTACCGAAGAAACAAGGCTTTGAGTTGTTGCCAATCTGACGAAATACCAACACGAGACGAAGACATGGTACGACCCAAAGGTAAAGCTTAATGAACATAAGCTAGGTCATTTGGTACTCCCAAGCATAATTTCTCCAAGAAAATTGGGAAACAAATGGGAAGGACCATACATCATCTTGCGTTCAGGACGCCCTAGATCTTTTTAATTAGCCAATTTAGAAAGAAAGAATTAAAACATGCATGGCATGCAGAGCACCTTAAACGTTATTTCGCTTATGGGCTCCTTGTAATGTGTTGTAAACACCTTTCTAAATAAATAAATCTTATGGTTCGAATTATGCATACCTCTCAAAATGATTCCTACCCCTGGTGGACGCACTAGGGGGACAGAGCTAATTGTAGAGGTAAGCATCATTCATATGAACCCAGTCAACGGACTTCAAGTCACCGGCTCAAAGCATCCGTAATAGTGGGAAAGCACCATGAAAAATGGATTAAGAGCAATTGGCTTGAAAGCATCCGAAAAAAAGTCGAAGGTGACCATGAAAAATGGATTCGAAGCCATTGGCTTGAAAGCATCTGGAAAAGAGTCGAAGGTTACCATGAAAATGGATTCTGAGCCATTTGCTTGAAAGCATCCAGAAAAGAGTTGAATGTGACCATGAAAAATGGATTCCGAGCCATTGGCTTGAAAGCATCCAGAAAAGAGTTGAAGTTGACCATGAAAAACAGATTCCGAGCCATTGGCTTGAAAGCATCCGTAAAAGAGTCGAAGGCGACCAAAATTACAGATTCAAATACATCCGAAAAAGAGTACTAAGCTACCAATTATGGATTCTGATCCATTAGGTTTGAAGAATCTTATGAGGTCCATAGCGACCATCAATTTGGATTTCGAACCACTGGTTCGAATTATCTGTTTAGTACAATAGGAGCTCTGATCGTGTAGGGTCGAAAAACTCTATGAAAATTGTCCATTGAACATAAATAAGCAATTCCCAAGTAAGCATGCTAGGCGTTGTGCGCGACCGACCTCGTTTGATAATCGAAGGCACCCACCCACAAAGAGGGGCTAGGAGTTAAGGCACAATTTCAATGCATTTCAACAATTTATATTACTCAATCGATTATATTACATTATGAAAAATCGGTGTATAAACCAAGAAGGAAGCGAAGGCCCCTTCGATCCCTAAGGCTAGCTTCGGGGTTCGCCTGACCTCGAGGACGACTCGTTCCTGAGCCCGGAGTCTTCAGAACATTTGTTTTAATCCGCTTCCCTCTTTGCGAAGCCATGAAGTCCTTCTGCTCTTGCTGGAGCTTAGGCCAGGTCCGAAGTCTTTCGGAGCTAGCCTCTGCTGGATCTTCGTCAGACTACTCCTCTTCAGACCAGTCAATGTCCTCTGAAGATGAGGATGTTAAAATTAAAACTTCCTTCTTTTCTTCCTTAATATAAGAAAGCACTTCTCTACAAATATACGGTACAACCTCTCCGTTACTCCCTCGAGGAATAGAAAATCGAGGACGCTTGTGATGACTTAAGGCTTCGAAGGTAGCCCACTGCTGGCGGAGCCCTTCGTTAACCTCTAGTACTTCAAGGTCATCGTCCAGAAAGTATGACAAATCCTAAAAGCATTCCAAATAAGTCTTTTTCATACATTGAAAGTGTGAAACCAAGGGTGGTTTCAGTCTGGATGATGAGTGATTGATAAGGATGAGCATTTGAGTGGTTGAGAATGGTTTGAGGTCATCGAGGTGCTCGATGTAAAAATGTTGATTGGTTGCCAAGGTTTTCGGTGGTGCGTCGCGTTCGTGTTTTGGCTTGTCTTGTATGTGCAGGGAGGAGATGCTGACCAATTGTCGACAGCGGGTGATCGAGGGTCAAGCGGGGAGCTTGATGCTGGAGGATCAGGGAGGCCGAGCGAAGTTGGAGAAGATCTCAAGAGTGCACGAAAAGATCAAGCAACAACAAATGGACGGTTTGCGTGGAGTTGTCTTATGTGTACCGGAGGAGATGCTTTGTCGACTGCCAATGGTGGATGGCCAGGGTGAGACAGGGAGTCACGAGCCGGATGGTCAAGGATACCAGTTGGAATCGAAAAGCGATCTCAGGCATACACATTGAAGACAAAAGATGAGAGGTTTTATCGGTTTTTGCTGAAATCCGTCGAAACTTTAAATGTTTTTGTTAAATTCAATAAATAGGAGTCTAGTGTTAGTTTAAATATTTCAGTTTTATAGTGTATCCTTTTGGTATAATTTTTAGAGTGGTTCTACTCTGAAAATATATTAAAAGGAGAGTCTAATTGTAATTTTTCTTTTAGGACTTATAGGGTAATTTTCAGAATTTGCAAATCTGAAATTACCCAAGGGGTTATGTGTAAAACAGTCTTCTAGAAGAAGCTTACTTAAGGGATCTTATCCCCTAAGTTGGCTGAGACTTTTGGGAACCTTTTGACAGAATTTTATACACAAAAATGAGAGCAAAACACTGGTTTGGATGGATTTATGACGAGCTACAGGAGTAAATCGGCAAAGGCTTTGATGTACTACACGATGGGGTTATGTTTCCAGCGCAGGTAACTTTTGTGGCTTAATTCGATTTTGTGAGCACTTTTCTGGTAAATCCAGTGCAGAACTTGTGTTAGATGTCTATGTAAATTTTGTTGAGGATGTTTTGAATGATCCATTTTCGAAATTTTCAACTGGTTCTGTTATTCTGTGTGATTCTTTTGCTGATCCCAAGTAGTACATCTGTTTCTTTTTAGAGCAGTTCTGTATTTTTCAGATTAGAGCAGAAACCCCTTAAGGTGTTTGAACAAAGGGTTAATTTTTTCCGTGCCATTACAATTTTTACGGTTTACCAATATGCCATCGGTGTGTCACTGATAGATGGGGGCCGCCACAGTCACTGACAGTGGCATATAGGCAATTTCTAAAAATTATAATGGCATGTGTGAACATGGTGGACTTCTGGATCATATTTTTCCTCAAACAAGTTTTTAATCCGAAAAGACTATTCATCATCTTGAGCTTTTCTGTTGTTTTTTGCACCACCATCCAGAAACAAGTTTGATTTGCTTTTTCTGGTTGATTTGTGTGCTGCTCTTCCTGATCTACTTTCAGTGTTAGATCAAGAGTATCCTCTTCAAGTTTTTACACAAGGGATCATCTGAGGAAGAGGAGAGCACATCCAAGAAATCAATTCAGAATACAAAAGAGGATTGTTGCTACTGCTGATCTCGTGCTGTGACTACTGATTGAATTGATTTCGTTTTCTCCTTTCTGGATATCTTGAATGAGTTACAGAGATGTGTTTGGATGAATCTTAGCAGTAGATGATGTTTGCTAGATTGCTACAGAGTTCGCTAGCAAGTTCCAGATTTGGTCCTGATTTCACGAGACTTGTGAGCAGTACTTGTGCATGTCATCTCTGCTGTTTTGCTGATTCTTTTTTGGTTCCACTGTTAAGTTTCACTTTGTGATAAATCAAGAGTCATTGAAATACTGCTTGAGTCTCCAGTTGTGTGAGAAGAATTTAATTGAGTGTTTCACTGCTTTTGTCATTTTGTGCATGGACTGTCTGAGATTATTCTGATAGTCTTTGTGTCCAGGAGCATTTTGGTTGAAAGAATGTTATTCTGTCAAGAAAACTTACTTGATCACAGAGCAAGTTTATTGTTCATTTGTGAGTTTGCTTGGTCTGTGCAGCAATTTTTTCTTTCAATCTCTGCTGTTCAGGATTATGTTCAGAATCTTTCAGTCATTTGGTATCTTAGTGTGAGTACTGTTTGAATTGTGACTCAGTACTTGTGTGCCTTCTCAATACAATTTCAAATCTGTTGCCAGTCTTCAACTGTTCATGAACAAATGCTTTAAGCTCTATCTTTACATGTTCAATACTGATAGAAAGTAAACTTTTCACAGAATACTAGCTGTTTTACATATTTACAAGTGTTCTGTAAATAGGATAAACCTTTTATACAGCTTCAATTTATTCTGTCAGCTAATATTCAGAGAGCATTTTTTGGTATCTTGACTGTTCACTGTAATTTTCAATTTTCAGTATCCTTTTGCTAGTTCATTCTGTTTTAGTTTCTTATGAGCGCCCAAGATCTTCTCTGAAGCCCTTATAATTTGCTCCGAAGTAACAGGGGCTGAAGAAGCTAAAAAAATAAGTAAATCAAGTTAGCTTTTTATCCGAATGAATATGCATAATACTTGTTGTCTTCGAAGTTACCTACAGGGCTCGAAGTCACGGTAATCTTTCGAAGACCGCCTTCCGAATCCTCTTCGAAGACGATAGGCCAGTTGGCCATCAGTGGAGAGATTTGTAACCCGAGGTATTCTTCGGCTAAGTCTCGCATGCTTAACCTTCGGCTAATCCTTTGAAGCAGGTTGAGACGAGCTTCGAGCTGACCTTGGCCGGGATGCACTAAGGCTTCCTTCCAGAATTTGATCTCTTTCAAAGGTCCGGCCAGAGGGTTACTCGCCCCAACTTCGGCATAGAACCACCTCATAACCCAGTCAGTGTACCATCTTGCATTGATGGCCTTAGTAGGGAATTGCAGGGCATATTTGTCCCGGAGCCTAAAATTAATGCTTCCGAAGGAAACCACTACCTTTTCACCTCCAGGACCTACGAAGGTTTTAGGCTGACATGAAGCCCTATGCAGTGCAGCGAAGATCTCTGCCCTCCCCTCACAGCCTTCGGCTCTCAATGCCCATTCGAAGATAGCCAGTCTAGCTACTGCATTCAGAGATAATTGAGGGAGGGTGACATGGAATAGATCGAGTACCTCCGCCAGGAAGTCTACTGCAGGAAGGCCCAAGCCGGCTTCGAAGAAGGCTTCGAATACAACCACTTCTCCGGGCCTTGGTGACGGAATAAGCTCTTTTCCAGGCTTGCGAATCATCACTCCGGTACTGATCTTCCCATCCACTACTATTGTTAGCGATTCCCTTTTACAGGTAGAAGATCCCAGTTGGAAAGACTGGTCCAAATACTTCGTTGATGGCGGGCAGAGACTTTGATCATCAATACTTTGGGGATTTCTCCCTCCTGCCGCCATGGATGTCGCTACAGATGCCGGAGGTGCCGCCGCCAATGTTGCTGCTGCTGCTGCAGCCGCCTGCTGCTGGGCCAAGGCCGACGGAGCTCCAGATCCCTTAGTCTTCACCATTGCGGTCGCTGGATTGCTTTGGGGAAATGGGGGCTAGGGCTCAAAGAACTCAAGGGGCTCAAAAGATGTTTGATTGCGAGAGAGCAGTGAAAAGGTAACCGGGTAAGTTCTAGGCCATCTATTTATAGCCTAAACTTTACATTCTTACCGTTAGCCCATGCCGATTCGCATTCCTGCCGTTACTTTTCTCCGAAATTAACGCATTCTACAGTTTTTGTTAGGAACAGAAAACTAACGGCTATTTCCTCTAAGTCTAAAAGACATTCGAACTTCAGAGTCTGTTCTAAGATAGTTCGAAAAGTAGTTATCTTAAGACTGATTCGGAGCTTACATCTTCATATATTTCGGAGATGAATTGAAATTTAATAACCCCTATGTCTGGTTATTTTTTCCTTCCGTATACTGCTCTCCTAACATTACAGGTTGAACGGAGAAGCGTATTCGAGGGGCTACTGTTGGGGGAAAATATCTCATCTTCTGGGTTATTGCCGCAACAGCATGAAAGCAGATAGTGGATTCGAAGGTTTCCAGACGTCCATCTTCGAAGATACCCTGAGTCAAGCTCGAAGTACGAAGATAGGCATTAGTTCGAAGTACATCTTCGAACTAAGGTTCTGCGAGATCTTTATTGCCAGCTAAGATGGAAGATTTATCTTTTATATCATTAGATTAGTCTTTTACCATTTTAGCCCTATCAAGGGTACCGAATAGTTTCCACTATGTCGGTTGTAATAGAGGGGTAAATAGGTCTTTTCCTTAATATTTGGGCCTATAAATATCCCCCGTTTCACCCTGTAATAAGGACCGAATACAAGTTATTCAATACACACATTCGAACTATTCTAAGTTGTTATCTTTTCGGAGGCTTAGAACAGTTCTCTTCACAAACACTTCGTTTGTTAGTTTCTTTTCTACAGATACCTGTTAGCGTAATCTTTTACGCCAACAATATGGTTGAAGGATATTGTTTCTTCACATTGGTTAATTGCTGTTGAACAGTTCTATACTCAAAATCTGAAACTTATAAATCTTTTTAGTATATTTTCAGCAATTAGGTCCTGTTAATAGTCTTTGGTTGTTTCAGCAGATATAGATCTGAGCTTTAAATCCTGACTAATTAGACAAATCTCTCAAGGTTTGTTCTGGTTATGAAAGTTTATTCGGAAGATTGAATTCCTCATGTGAATCAAAACTGAATATGAAAAACTCTATTCACTTCCAAATTTGTTTTCAGAATTCATATCATTGCATCTAAAATCAAATTGTGTCAATATATTTCAGCTTCAAAAACTTGAGTTGAATTTCTGAGTGTATTTCTGATTTTCTGAAACCTGTCGGAGATTCATTGATCGACACCTTCCTGTTGACTGATCATTTGCCGAAATAGCAGATGTAGTTCGGAATTTCAAATACCGAAAATACAGATCAACTTTTCAAACTCCGATTTGATCTGAACTGAATTTTGAAACACGTTTTTTCTCTGATTTGCACTATTTGTTTCAGACTTGAAATTTGAATTTTGTAGAGGTACGTTGGGTTGTTTTGAACAGGCCATCATATTCGCGAGAAATTGTCGAAGCGCCTATTCACCCCCTCTAGTCGCCATTCTGATCCCACAAAAAGCAAGACAGGAATACAAGTTTTTAGATAATAGGGTCCTAAGGAGAGCTAGACCTTCATGTACGAAGGAGGTATGCTTGTCGAAGGCATTGCTGGAGGCAGCGTTCGTGCCTGCTTTTGACGATGGCCTTTGTCAATCCATGCCTTCACCGATGTATGACCTTTAGCTTTCTAGGATGCTTGAAAAGCCTCCCAAGCTGCGGCGACATTGGGTGAAGGGGCCAATAGCAGATTGCCCGCAAAACTAGCGGGTGCCATGCCCACGTATGACGCAACAGAAATTCCGATGTCCTTGAAGTGGCGAAGTACTCCGAGTACGGCTACTTGTTTGGAGATCTCTCCGTACCAAGTGCCTAAAGTCTTCATGGTCTTCGCCGCTGCTTGGATCATCTTCAGCTTCTGGTCCAAAGGTTCATTCACCGACGACGAAGAAGCACAAGATGTCCCAAAGTATTCCAAGACGGCCTGAAGGATGTCCATGGTCTCGGAGGCCGTAATGCTGCACTTTACCCATTCAGCAATCAAGGCCTCTGATGAAGTCCGCAAGTCACAGACCAGAGTGTTGAGCTCGAATGTCTTCGTCATGACGACAGTCTTCTGAGCAAGTAGTTGTCGTACCTCGTCGGCTGAACATTGACGCTCTTCCCGAAGTTGTACGACTTTAGCTCCAGAGACTGCTTGCGCCTCTCGAAGCCTATCGACTTCGGTCAGGAGTAACACCCACTCAGCTAGAAGCTCTTCATTCATAGCCTGCAGCTTTGCCTTCGTGCTCCGCTCTGCACGAACTATCTCCTCTAAGTTTGAAGCCGTGCCCATAGAGTCGGCAAAGCTCTCTTGGAGGGACGTTACCTTCTATTTGAGACGGTTACATTCGCAGTCGTTGGAAGTCATAGCAGCAAGGGAAAGAACGATGTGATGCCCAAAAAGAAAGGTGAGTATGGTATGTACGTCGAAATAAACTAACTTATGTAGGTGTATCATACCTGATAGGCGGCCCATTCAAGGACAGTGCCTAGTTCCGACCCTTCAGCCTCGCTTATCGCTAAGACCAGCTCGGTCTCACCCACCTCTCGGCTAACCCAAGCCAGGGGCTCCAATAAAGGCCGAAGCTGTGGGATCGGAATGACGACTAGAGGGGGGTGAATAGGCGCCTCAACACTTTCTTTCAAATAGATGGCCTAATCAAATCACCCAACGCACCTCTAAAAACTCAGTTCCAAGTTTTAATTCAATCAGTACAAAAATTGAGCTCCATAAGATATAAAACCACCAATAAACTTTGTTTCAAGATTTTTAATCAACAGATATCAAAACACTCACACAAGAGATCAATTCAAGTATGTTATAGTGAATCAGTACGTTTCAACTCAATCTCAAATGAAATCACTGTATTTTTGAAATTTGTCGGACAATGAATAGTAATGGTGATTCTCAATAATATTCAGCATTCATGTTTTGAAACTCATTGTATACTTCAACTTCAAAACCGAATTGACTTTCACTCACAATATATAAAACTTGTCAAACTTGCTAGATTCAGAATTTTCAATATGATGAACAACATGTTCAGAATTCTTGTAGTGTACCCGACAAGGTAATTACTGTAGCAAAACCGACAAAAATCAGAGCTAACTAATTCAGAACAGGATCTTCACCTCACCAAATACAATTCAAGCATTCATACTAGATAGGTTGATCAGAAACACAATTAATCCTCAACTCAGGTTCTGAACAAAACAGCACTAAACTGATTTCAGACATTTCCTCAGATCTCAAGCTAAAACTGATACATATTCAAACCAAACTGACTGGATTTGATTCAAACATTTAAACTTAGTAGCAACAAATATTGACACGATACTGAACCAGAACAGAACCAACTCAGTAAATACTGTTCACCGTCTAGAATTCAAAGAGATTCTTCAGCACAATACAACTGCACTAACAATTTTCTTCAAAACAGGATCAAAAGGATAATCAGCAACAAGACTAGAAGCAAAATATTCTGATTCAAAACATCACTTATACTTTTATTAGAACTCAAACCAGAAAAATCATTTAGATACCAACTTCTGATTTGGCACTTCCATGCTGTGAAAAACTTTCAGATCAGAAACTCAAGACATATATTGTTGATTGCTGCTATACTGCAAAAACTGAAAACCAACCTTGAAAACTTGTATATCACCCAGTAAACAGACATGCTAATTGCTGAATTGTATATAAAAAGGGACATGAACCAGTAAGCAAAGATTATCAAAACTTGAGGATGTACTTTTGGGGTTCTAATGGTCAAGCACTAACACAAACTCAAGTAAAAAGATCAGAAGAGCTTTCAGGACTCAACACAATCAAAGCAGAACTGGTTTGGAGTATAAAACATCAGAGCAAAAATCTAGACTGAGATAAACTAGAACTGTACCTAGAAGATTGTTCAAATCAATGCTCTATCAACCTGACCAGATCAATTTTTATCCATTCACACTCATTCAATCACATATATATGAACCACATATGAGCAAAAGGGTACATACAAGCTGTAACCAAATATTTTCAGTGTTCTAAATAGAAACTACATGTGAAAACTGAACCAGTTCGATGATCAAAACTCATCAGCATGTATAACAATCAAATCCAGTAGAAATCACACACAAATATAGTTTAGATCATCACGACTTCACACAAAAACAGATGGAGAACTTACTCGTTCAATTTCTGATGAATTGGAGATGCATGACGAGGAATAGTGTTGTCGGCACACTCTATCGCTGGAACGGCAACTCCTTCCGATCACTATTCATCGTCATTAGTTCATCGCTCGACAGAATTTTCTGATTTTGAAACGAATTTCTGAAGAAAATTTTGATCCAATCACAAGGTTCTGTTCGGCCAGCATAAAAACAAACTAGAGACAAGATCCTCAAAATTTTTGTTAGTTGAATCACTGTAAAAAGAACTCAATCCTCATATAAAAAATTTGTTCATCCTTCTACCATGAAATCACTCAAGAAACACTACAATGATCAGGCAAAAACATGATGAACACTTGATGAAACATTTCATCAAACATGTGGGGAGCAAAAACTAAAACTGAACCACTTTTCATAATAATTTTTCCAGCACTGTGGTGCCTAATTTGAGCAGCAAAATAATTCAGAAGACATCACAGAAACATGTTGTAACTTCCGAAAATGGATCATTCAAACTATTCCCAACAAAAGTTACATAAACTTTAACATCAACTTCTGCACTAGATTCTCCACAAAACATAGCAAAAAAACGATCACAGCCACAAAATAAACTCTGCGCTGGAAGCATTATTACCAGGAATAGTGTTTTGGAAAACACTACTGCAGATCCGAAACTGGCTGGAATTCCCTATTCATCATCACAAGCTGATGCAAACTCAAGTTATCCCCCCATGTTGCTCTAATGGTTTAGCCAACATGGGGGGATAATATCCTACCAACTCCTCTTCTAGAAGCCCCCATTTGACACATAGACCCTTAGTAATTTTAGAATTAGCAATTCTGAAAATTACCCTATAAAACCTTAAAAATTTTCAATTAGACCTGTCCTTTTAATACATTTTCAGAGTAAAACCACTGTAAAAAATATATAAAAATGCTACACTACAAAACTAAAAATTTAAACTAAAACTAGACACCTATTTATTGAATTAACAAAAACAATAAATGTTTCGACGGTTTTCAGCAAAAACCGACAAAGCCTCTCAACCCTTCGACTCGTGACACCGCTTCGCGACTCCGAGCGCCAGCAGGCCACTTCTTCTCTCGATCCCCTCGAGCCGCCTGAATGCTTGTCCTGGCCTCCCTCTCGCGATCCCGGTCGACATGCCGTCATAGTCAGCCGTCCATCCAAGTCTCACTCCATCTCTTCGTGCACTCTTGAGATATTCTCCAACTTCGCCCGGCCTCCCTGATCCTCCTGCATCAAGATCCCCGCTCGAGCCTCGATCACACGCCGTCGACAGTCGGTCAGCATCTCCTCCCTGTACAAACAAGACAAGCCAAAACAAGAACGCAACGCACCACCGAAAGCCTCGGCAGCCAAACCTCCATTTCACATCGAAACCATCTATGCACTCAAACCACTCTCAACCACTCAACCACTCAGATGCTCATCCTTGTCAATCACTCATCATTCAGACCGAAACCACCCTTGGTTTCTTAATCTCCCCCTTGATGAGTACATTGACAACCTAGAAGGAAAGACACGATGAGGATAGCAAATTACGCGCACAAGTGACCACAAAAACTCATAAAAGAGCAAAACATGTCACTTGGTAAAAGATCTCCCTGCTTGGGCAAAAACCTTATGCAAGGCAAATCAAAAGCATCAAAAGGGCATCACATCAAAAGCATTTCAACATGAAAGCCAACTCCCCCTTAACCAAGCAATCCAAAAGCCAAAGCATCAAAACATCATGTAGATCATTTCTCCCCCTTTGACAATGCAGGCATCAAGGATATAAAAAGATGCAAAGAAGGGAAAGAGGGTAAAGCATAGATGTGAGCTTCTGAGACATGAGCAACTGCAATTACAGTACAAACAAGTATTCGCCTTGAATATCATCTAAAAGTATTGTATGACATCCTCAAATGAATACCATCTAAACAAAAGGCATAAGTAAGCATTTTTAGATTTTAGTAAATAAAAGCATCACCACTCAGACTAGTATACTAAACATGTCAAGGCATGACATACAAAATCTAAACAAGCACACACTAGATAAGCATATCCCACTTCAAGGTGCTTCAGCAAACATGATATGCAATAAATTTTAAATTTCTCATTTTTCTGCCAGGGGTTATTTGCATTTCAACCTTATGCTAACCGACCTTTGCTAAGCCTAGGTTGACACCATCAGAAGCTTAATGAAATGGTCTCGGCAAACACTACAACGTCCCGGTTCTTACCAAAGTGCTATGGTAAGCCATCCAAAACAAAGTAGTGCGACAAAGCAAACCCACCTGGATCTTTTCAAATTTCAGCACACAACAGCATGAATATCATTCATTTTCATTTCATTTTCATTCATTTTTTCATTTCATTCATTTTCATTTTCATTCATTTTTGATGAAATCAAGTTGCGTATTAGCATCCAAGATAGAAAGGACCTAGATATCAAGTGTGAAAAAGCTAGCAAAAGCACTCAACCCATTCAAGCTAGTTTCTGGACTAAGCAGTGACCATTTTCAAATTTTCACAAATAAAAGCCATGCTCATGACAATTATCAGACGATGACATGCCAAGTAGTCAACAGTACTAAAGACAATAGATCAAAGGCATAACAAAGCATGTACTAGTAAAAGCAATTAATCATATGACAGAAGCTCATGCAATGCTACACAGCTCCCCCTCAAAACATGCTAGTATCTCTCGGATGCTCAGTGAGAGGGTGAGATAAAAATTGTTTTGGAATCCAGCAGCACAAAACTCGTGAACTAGGCAATGTAGAAGACTGACCATGCACAGGAGATAAGCCATGATAAAAAGTGTGTGGTCTAGCAATAAAGCGCGAACCGGGAAATCGATGAGGTCTCCCATCCTATCGAGCATCAAAGCTCTTATATGTGATCTATCACCATATGATGCATGGTGTACACCACGAGGGGCAAAATCACTCTCAAAACCATGGTGCCTCTCTAGAGCCACTTCCTTCACCGAAGCCATCTCTCGCGCCGGAGCCACCTCCGCTTGATTTGATTCTGCAAACATAAAGGTATGTATCATTATTTAAATGTTGTAGGAAAAAAATGAAGCTAGGCTCGGTTGGTAAAGGTGTACCTCAACCACCCTGCTGCCAAACGAGCACCGGACTACTCGGATGTTCGAACATCCGAGTGAAGTCCTCGTCTGACTCCTCAAGAGATTGGACCGAAGCAATGGTCATAGAGGTTGCCTCAACTATTGCAACCACCACATCATCTGAGGAGAGACCCTTTGTTTCCAGGGTTTGAACCCTATTGGCATAAAAGATTACGCTAACCGGTTCTTTAAAGTTAAGAACTAACAAACAAAGTGTTGGCGTAAAAGATTACGCTAACAGGTTTCTGAAGATTAGAAACTAACAAACGAAGTGTTTGCGAAGTGAACTGTTCTAAGCCTCCGAAAGGATAATAACTTAGAATAGTTCGGATGTGTGTATTGAATAACTTGTATTCGGTCCCTATTACATGGTAAAACGGGGGGTATTTATAGGCCAAAACATTAAGGAAAAGACCTTCTTACCCCTCTATTACAACCGACATAGTGGAAACTATTCGGTACCCTTAATAGGGATAAAATAGTAAAAGACTAATCTAATGAGAAAGAAGATAAGTCTTCCATCTTAGCTGGCAAAGAAACTCCCGGAAGAGTCCAAGTTCGAAGATATACTCCGAACTAGAATTCGTCATCATACTTCGAACTTGATTCAATGTATCTCTGAAGTTATATGCTGGAAGTCTTCGGCTTAATCACCAGTCTTTATCTTGTCACTGCAATAACCCTGAAGATGGAATATTTTCCCCCAACAGTAGCCCCTCGAATACGCTTCTCCGCTAAATCTGTAATGTTAGGAGAGCAGTATACGCAAGAAAAATAATCATGCGTAGGGGTTAGCAGATTTAAATCATCTCCGAACTATGTGGAGATGTAAGCTTCGAATCAGTTTCTAATAAAATTACATTCGAAGTATCTTAGAACTAACTCAAGAAGTCTGAAAGCCTTTTTAAACTTAGAAGAAAAAGGCATTAGCTTCTTTCTTCTAACGGAAGTTACGGAATGCTTTAATTTTGGAACAAAGTAACGGCTGGGAATGTGAAGCGACACAGACAAACGGTAAAAAATCAGGATTTGGGCTATAAATAGAGGGCCCAAACCCTTCTTGAGTACCTTTTCACTGCTTTCGTGCAAACAAACCATCACCCGAGTCCTAGCCTCCATTTTTCTTCTGAAGCAATCCGTGAGATCCAATGGCGAAGACTAGTTTCAAGGGCCCTGGAGCAGCTTCAACCCTGGCCCGGCAGCAGGCTGCGGTAGCAGCGACGGCTGCAATCTTGGTGGCAGCGACTCCAAATCCTTCAGTGGCGACAATGGCGCTGGTGGGATGAAATCCCCAGAATGTCGGCTCCCAAGACCTCTTTCCAGCCTCAACGAAGTACACAGATCAGTCTTATCAATTGGGGTCGTCAACCTGCAGAAGGGAATCTCTTGCGGCTGCAGTAGAAGGCAAAATTAGTTCGGGGGTGATGATTCGCAAACCTGGGAAGGAAATCATTCCATCACCGAGACCCGGAGAAGTGGTTGTTTTCGAAGCCTTGTTCGAAGCTGGCTTAGGGCTTCTGGCAGTTGATTTCTTGGCCGAGGTATTGGATTTGTTCCACATTACTCTCCCCCAACTTTCTCCGAATGTTGTAGCACGTCTCGCCATCTTTGAATGGGCGTTGCGAGCCGAAGGTGGGAGGGGAGGGCAGAAATCTTCGCAGCATTGCATAGAGCTTCATGCCAACCGAAGACCTTCGTAGGCCCCGGAGGTGAAAAAATGGTAGTGGCCTTCGGAAGCATTAACTTCAGGCTTCGGGACGAGTATGCTCTCCGATTTCCTGCCAAAGCTATCAATGCCAGATGGTATACAGACTGGATCCTGAAATGGTTTTACGCCGAAGTTGGGGCAAGCAACCATCTAGCTGGACCTCTGCAAGACATCAACTTCCAAAAGGAAGCCCTTGTGCATCCAGATCCAGGTCAGCTCGAAGCTCGCCTTAGCTTGCTTCAAAAGATCAGTCATCGGTTGAGCATGCGAGACTTAGCCGAAGAATTCCTCGGGCTCCAAATCCCTCCTTTGATGGCTAACTAGCCAATCACTTTCGAAGAGGATTCGGAAGGCGGTCTTCGGGAAATTTCTTCAACTTCGAGTCATGCAGGTAACTTCGAAAACAACATACTCTATGTATATTTATTCGAAGAATTAACAAATTTAACTCATTTTTCAGCCTCTTCAGCCCCTATAACTTCGGAGCAAATCGTACGAGCTTCGGAGAAGATTTTGGGCGTCCCAACTCCGACCGAGAAAGAATGGAGAATTAAATTGGTTGGTAGTTGGGAGCGATCCAACCGAGTATAGGGGCTACTCGAAGTGGTTCCACCCCCTTTGGTGGATTGGGTGCCTTCGGAGAAAGGGCGCAAGAAGAGGAAAGCTGAAGCTGGGACTTCGAGCTCTGCCAAGACTCTGGTCAAGAAGGTAGCTCGAAAGCCAAGAAATCCTGCACCTTCGAGCCCAAGAGCTTCAATCTCCGATTCTCAGGAGGATGAAGGCAGGTTCCTTGTGAGACTGATTGACGAAGATGCATCCCAAGGAACTGCACAAATTGAAGAACCTGCGAATGTGCCGGAGTCTCAAGAGAATCTTGAGCAAATGAGGACTCCGGCTGTTCAAGAGGTTTTACCTCAGGACGAAGCTCATGTGGATGAGAGTGGAGTCAAAGTCACTATGGCTTCGATTCCGGATGAAGCAACAACGACTGTTCAGGAAAATGTTCCGACAGTCGAAGATTTGACGCTTGATTCGGACGAAGATCTCGCCTTCGATCCGCCAAGCAGCCCAATGCTTACCCGTCGCCAAAATGTCGAAGGTAAACTTCGAATAATTCTTTTATCTTTTTTTTAAATGCGAGATTATACAATGTATAATACCTTTGCTTTTACAGAGTCCACTTCTATGGAAGAGGTCCGTCCCGAAGATACAATTCCTGGACCTTCGACAACTTTGGAGCCAACCCCAGAAGCTGCTCTAATGGGGCCTGGAAAAGGCAAAGGAAAAATGAACCCCCTCCCTGCTCCGAGGTCAGGATCAACTCCGTCTGAATCAACAGACGAGAGCCAATCTAGTGAGGGGGGTCAGTCTCCCGAGGCTCCGAAGACCACAGTTCAACACTCCGGGCCTTCGCCAAATGAAGATGATAAGCAAGCCTTAAGCATGCTCCCCCTTCTAGCTCCTTTCTTAGAGCGAAGAACTGGGCTTCAGACTTTGCTCGAGTCTTTGGATCGAGCTAGTCGCGAAGTTGGGGAGACGGACTTGGTGGCCATCTTGAGTGAGGCGGAGAGCTCGGAGCTTAATGCTGCCATGGAACGTGCAGCGTACCAGGTACGAAGTATCTGCAAAATAGAATCAAATTTATATACAAATAATTTCTCACCTTGACTTTTTCTTTTCGCAGCAAACAGTCTTGGCTCGAGCTGCGAATATCTCCAACGAACGTGGGATCATTCGCCTTCGAGAAGAGAATGCAACTCTTCAACGAAATCGGACTATCTCCGAAGGTCGAGTGGCCCACATGGACAATATGTTTTTAACGGAGCGCAGGGCCAGACAAAGCTTGGAGGCTGCAAACAAGGAGCTCGAAGCAGAAAAAATTGTGCTTCGAGCAGAAATTGAAAAGATGCGGACGAAGCACGCTACTGCGGGGGCCGAGCTTGTTAGACTCCGAGAAGAAGCTAGCCAGCTACTGAATCACAAGAATTCTTTAACTACGGAAGCGGCTAGGCTCTCTGGAGTAGTAGAAGAGCTAACTTCGGTGAAGGATGAGCTAATTGAAGATAAGCTGAAGTCTTAGAAGGTAGCTACGGAGGTCATGGACCAATTGCTAAGCGTTCTGGAATATTTCGGTACTACTGGGACACTTCCTTCGGATGACAACATCTCCCTACTGCGCCGATTGAAAAGGATTCAAGGAGTAGCGAAGCAAATGAAGACAGCAGGCATTCGTTACTGAGAAATCTCCGGACAAGTGGCTGCTGTTGGCCTACATCGCTATTACGAAGATCTGGGTCGATCGATAGCTCCGAGCGCAGGAGAGGGCCCAATTACCTTCGATGACGATCAGCTTCTCACTCCTTCCGAAGGTGTGTCCGCTGCTTGGCAAGCCTTCCGAACTTCATGGAGAGCCGAAGGTCGCTCCGCGATCAAGGCCTGGATTGACGAAGGACAACGCCAGAAGCAAGCTCGGACCCAAGCTTCAAGCAGTCAGCCTCCTCCCAACCCGCAGGTTTAGAAATATCTTAGGATCTTTGACTATGTAAAGCATTATGCTTATGTACATTTATGAATGAAGATTTCTTTATCATGTTTTTAGGCTTTGCCTCATATTGAAGATGTCCAAGTGTTAGATGTTAACGACGAACTTCGCTTATTATGGGCTACCTTGATATCTTAAAACTTCACAAGCGTCCTCGATTTCTAATTCCTCGAGATAGTTTCGGAGCAATTACGTCCGAAATAAGTAAATACACATTATCTTGTATTAAAGAGAAAGAAAAAGAAGTTAACTTGGAAACTTCGTCTTCTGAAGACATTAAATGGTCCGAAGACGAAGATGAAGCTCAAAGTAAAAAGCCTGAAGAACTTGGAAGCTGGGAAAGGAGCCCCGAACGGCTTCAAACTTGGGTCGAGCTTCAACAAGAACAAAAATACTTTAGAGCTTCGAAGGGAGGCAAAAGAGTTAAACGTAAAGTTGTTAGAACTCCCGGCACTGGAACTAGTCGTTCCAACCCTAGCTCTAGAGATCGAAGAGGTCTTCGATTCCTTCTTGGTATAGATACCAATTTTTCATGATGTAATCATATTTGTTTGAATAATGAATATCAATTTAAAATTGTCTCCCTATTTATCAGCCCCTCTTTGGGCATAAGCAACTTCGAATTATATTCAAAGATGGTTAGGCGCAAAGAAAACTTAGGAGTACAATTTTGGAGGTTCGGAGCCCCTAAGTAATTTAGAGATCTTTTAAAATCTTATAAAATGTCTTCGACTATTTGTAGTCTGAAGAATGGCGACTTAGCACCTTATGCTCTTGAAAGAAATCACTTGAGATAACTTTCCGGACACTTTAGTGTCTTAGATAATTTGTCACTTTGGACTTTCTTAATAGACATTCGAAGCTCATGGCTCAAACTCTGTTTTGTTTTGGCCTCCTTCGGCTCTTTTTTTTGCGAATTTTGTCAAACCAGTGGTTTGGAGTTCGCAGTGGTCTCTTTGGACTCTTTTTACGGATACCTACAAGCCGATGGCTTGGGCTCCGCATTATTTGGTCTCTTTGGACTCTTTTTACGGATGTCTTCCAGCCGGTGTCTTGGACTCCGTATTTTGTGGTTTTCGGGCTCTTTTACGGATGTCTTCAAGCCAGTGGCTTGGACTCCGGATTATGTCAGCCCACCACCTCGGAAAATATGATTCAAATTAGTGACACTTCCCTCTCGGTCAACTCCATGGTTCCAGTGCGTTCACTCGGAAGCTGGAAGTTTATGAGGGGTAGGCACTATCTAAACCATATGCTTTATTGATTCGAAAAGTGATTACACATGATTACACATGATTACAAGGAGCCCTTATGCGAAGTATCGCTTTAGGTGCTCCGCATGCCACGTATGTGCTAACTCTTCACCTTCCAAATTAGCTAATTTAAAAGAGCCAGGACGTCCTGAACGAACAATTAAGTATGGACCTTCCCATTTATTTACTAATTTTCCTGGCGCTATAATGCTTCGCAAAACGAGATGACCCGGTCTAAGCTCATTGATCTTAACCTTCGGGTCAAACCAAGCCTTCGTCTGCTGGTGATACTTTGATAAATTGGCCACAGCTCGAAGTCTTGTCTCCTCTGTTAAATCTAGCGAAGCTTGTCTTTCTCCTTCAATCTCCGGTTCGGTGCTGCGAAGTGATCCTCCTTTAAGTTCTGTTGGAGTCATAGCTTCATCTCCGAATAGCAATCTGAATGGAGTGAAACCTGTGGACCTTGTTTGCGTAGTCCGAATGGACCATAAAATCTTCGGAAGTTCTTCGGTCCATAGTCCTTTTGCTAATCCTACTATCCTTCGATTTAATCCTAACAAAATATTTCCATTGGCTCTTTCTACAGCTCCATTAGACTGAGGATGCCTCGCTGCAGCAAAACATAACTGGATGCCTAGATCTTCACAGAACTTTCTGAAAGGTTCTGCATCGAACTGTGTTCCATTATCAACTGTAAGTTGTCTAGGCACTCCGAACTGGCAAATGATACTTTTCCAAAAGAATTTCTGTACATTGTTCGAAGTGATAGCTGTTAAGGGCTCTGCTTCTACCCACTTAGAAAAATATTCAATAGCTACCACTGCGAACTTTAGGTTTCCCTTAGATACTGGAAAGGGACCAATCAAATCCATACCCCATCTGGCCATGGGCCATACCGGAGCAATAACTTGAAGAGCTGTTGGTGGGCGATGACTCCGTCGACCCATCCACTGACATCCTTGGCATGTGCGGACTAAATTCTCCGCATCTGCTACTATCATATGCCAATAAAGCCCCTGGCGAAGTGTTTTTCCTGCCAAAGCTCGAGGGGCCAGATGTCTACCGCAAATCCCTTCATGAATATCTCGAAGGATATCTTGGCCTTCGGTTTGGGATATACATCGGAGTAAAGGGGAACATACTCCGGCCTTATATAAAATACCGTTGATTATTTGATAATTCCTAGCCCTGAGTTTCAATCTTGAAAACTGTGGCTCTTCAAACGAATTTGCTCCTCCTTGCAAAAGTTCCATGATCGAATTTCTCCAATCTGTACTTGGAAGGCAAAGAATCTCTGCGGAGGGAATTTGTGGCACCGAAGGTGTACTGAGCTCCTCATAAAAAGCTTCTTCTGGTATATCCATAGCTCCGGCTGTAGCTTTTGCTAAGATGTCCGCTTGCACATTTTCTGTTCTTGGTATACTCCGAATTGAAATACCCTTGAATTGTTCTTCGATCTTACGGATTTCTTCTAAGTACTTTGCAAGCTGTGGATGTCGAACTTGAAAGCTTTTATCTACGTGCCCTGGTACTATTTGAGAATCTGTCTTTATTACAACTCTTGTAGCCCCTAGAGCACGTGCTTTTCGGAGTCCCAGTAAAAACCCTTCATACTCCGCTATATTATTGGTAGACTTAAAGTTGAGTCTTGCGGAGTACATTGCTCTTTGCCCTGAAGGCGAAATTAAAACTGCTCCAATACCTGCTCCGGATGCTTGAAAAGCCCCATCAGAATAAACAGTCCAAATTCCTTCACTTGGCTTCTCCGGAACCCACGTTGCAGGGGGAGTCCATTCTGCTACAAAATCTGCTAAGACTTGCGATTTGATTGCTGTCCTTGCGAGAAAGGATATGCCGAAGGGTGCTAGTTCAACTGCCCACTTTCCAATTCTTCCAGTGGAATCTTTACTTCGGAGCATATCTCCCAAAGGATACGAAGTTGGTACAATTACATTATGAGCTAAAAAATAATGTCTCTACTTCCTCGAAGCCATTATCAGAGCATAAGTGAACTTTTCGAGCTCGGAATACCTTGTCTTCGCTCCTGATAGTGCTTCGGACACAAAATAAACTGGATTTTGTACCAACTTCCCATTGAAATCTATTTCTCTAACAAGGACTGTGCTGACAGTAGAGCCTATAGCTGCAAGGTAAAGGAGTAGGGTTTCGTTCGCAGTAGGCACCGTGAGTGTAGCAAGATTACTGAGATACCCTTTAATATCTTCGAAGCTTTTTTGACACTCCGGTGTCCATGCAAAATCTTCGGACCCTTTCAATGCTTTAACGATGGGGAAACTTCTCTCCGCAGACCTTGCCAAAAACCTACTAAGTGCTGCCAGACGACCAGTCAGCTTTTGCACTTGCTTTAAATTTTCCGGAGGAGCCATCTTCTGAAGCGCAGTTATTTGAGTAGGGCTAGCTTCAATCCCTCTGCTTGAAACTAAATACCCTAACAACTTCAAAGCCTTAGCTTCGAAGATACATTTCTCGGGGTTAAGACGAATCCCACATGCCCGAAGGCTATTAAATGTTTCTGCTAAATCTAGGCTATGTTGGTGTTTTAAAGCACTCTTTATTACAATATCATCCATATAGGCCTACACATTGCGACCTAATTGATAACCTAGAGCCTTAGCAACTAACCTCGAAAAAGTAGCCCCGGCATTTCTTAAGCCAAAAGGCATTCTTACATAACAAAAGACTCCCTGAAGGAGTTACGAAGCTTGTCTTGATTTCATCTTCGCGCTTCAACCAAATTTGATGGTAGCCGGAATATGCGTCAAGGAAGCTTAATAACTCCGAACCAGCAGGGGAGTCGACCAATTGATCAATTCGGGGCATGGGGTTGGGTCACGAGGGCATGCTTTATTCAAGGATGTGAAATCAATGCACATGCGCCACTTCCCGGAGGATTTCTTCTTGACAAAGACTGGGTTGGCTAACCATTCTGTATGAGCCACTTCTCTGATAATCCCAGCCTTCAACAATTTTTCAACTTCGTCTTTCGCAAGAACAGCTCTTTCTGCTGACATTATTTGGAGTCCTTGCCGAATAGGCTGGGCCTTCGGGTTTACAAGTAAACTATGTTCAATAATATCCCGATTTACTCCGGTGATGTCTTCGTCAGACCAAGCAAAGACATCTAAATTCTCCTCCACTACTTTTTCCAGGGAGGTGGCAACTTCTGGAGGTAAGTCTTTACCAAATTGAAATTCATATTCTTTACCATCTTTAACAATAATCCTCGTTGCGATCTCTCCTTCAGGGCTTGGTCTTGGGAAGGATTTCTTCGAATATTCGGAAGGAGCAGAAAAATTTTCTTGATTATCTTGCACGTTATTCACTTGTCTTGGATCAAGAGGGGGGCCGTGACCATATTCCGCTCTTTGGGCAGTAGCTTGATCTCCGAAGATAGTAAGCACTCCCGCTTGCATGGGCATCTTCATGCACAAGTAATTGTGATGTGCCACAGCTCCGAACTGATTTAACATGCCTCTTCCGAAGATGACGTTGTAGGCATACGGAGCATCTACAATGTCGAAGATTATTTGCTCTGTCCTGGCTAACAATCCTTCTCCGAAGGTAACTTCCAGGCCAATTTGGCCGAGTGCATCAAGCGGAGGTCCTGCGAAGCCTTGCAAAGGACAAGCTGCTGGAAAAAGGTGCTTTCTGGAGATGCACAATTGATCGAAGGCTTGAACAAAAATAATATCTGCCGAACTCCCTCCGTCAATTAACACTCTTCGAACCTCAGTTCCTGCAATGTCAGCAGTAATGACAAGTGGGTCTACATGTGGAAATTTAATGCCAGCTGCATCCTCTGCAGAAAAAGATATTGGCACATGGGACCATTCAGGCATAGCAGCTGCAGATGACGAAGTTCCAATGTGCCCCACTTCTCTGACATACTCTCTTCTCTGCCTTTTTGACATGCTTCCGAGAGTACCTCCTCCGGAGATGGGGAGGACTACTCTTTTCCCTCGGTCTTGCCCTTCTTCTTGCTTCGGAGGTGGCATAATATTGACCACCGGAGGGCGTCTTGCGGCTTCGAAGTTTTCTATCCGCGCCACAGCCTGGACAGGCTCCGGGCGCACTTCAGCTGGAACTCGGTCAGTAGTACCTCGACCCGAAGTTCTTTCTAGATACTCTCCTCTCAGAGCAAGTATAGCCTTGCAAGTATCAGTTGCATGGCTTCGGTTTTCACCATGAATACAGCAGAAAAGGGTCTGGCCTTTGCCAACTGGTTTCCCTGGCGGCCTCCAGCCGCTGGTCTTGGTTCCTGATGGTTGCGGAGCTCTTTGGGAAAACTTCTGCGGGGGTGCAATGTTCAGAACTTCCGAACGAGGATGCTTTTGCCCCCTACGCCTGTCATGTTGAACCTCGAAGCTAGGCTCTTGCTGCTGTGCTGAAGTTTTCACTTCCAATTTCACTTCTTGCAATATCGACGGGGTTGCAGCGGTTCTCCGAAGCCATCCTTCTTCTGACCTCGCATACTCTTCGAAATATGACATCAACTGAGAAACATAAGATATGCTTTTTCGGTGAAGTTTATCAAGGAGGCCTAGATGAATGACTCCCTCTCGAGCTGCGTCAACTACTAAAGATGTAGTCAACCCTCGGATCTGCGACTTCGTATGAGCGAAGCGCTTGAAGTATTGCCTCAACGTCTCTCCAGGGAGTTGCTTCACCTGGAAAAGACTTCCCGTCGACATTGGAGGCACGAAGGTGCCTTGGAAATTGCTTACGAACTTCTTCTTTAGCTGCCCCATGAATTAATTGATCCTATCTTCAAGGACTAGAACCACCGCAATGCCACTCCTTGAAGAGCTAAGGGAAAGCATTTTGCCATGGTGTCCCGCACTCTTCCACTAGCTTCAATTGCTAGAGCATAAGAACAGACAAATTCTCCAGGATCTTCATCTCCGGCATACTTGCAAAGCTTCGAACTCTTAAACTTCGGATCGAAGCGAACTTTTTGCAGTTCAGGATGTAACGGAGATTCGGTATCAAAGGAGGCGTTCTCCGGGGCTTCAGGATAGATAGGTTCGTCGTCTTCAGGCACTTCCGGAATAACTGGGATGACTTGAGAACGAAGCCTATTTGCAGCTTCTTGTCGCCATCTCGCTACTTCAGCTTGGAGACTGGCCATTTGAGCGGACATATCACCAAGATTGTCTTCATCTCCTCCGGAAGGATCTTCCGGGTCTTGAGAACTGTAAGGATCAGTTCGGAGTGGAACTTGAGGTTGAAGAGGAACTCTGGGTGGTCGAAGTATAGATGGAGTTGGCGGAGGAACTCTGTATGCTCAAGGAATGGGAACCCCTTCCGGAGTTTGAGGTGGAGGAAACATCGAAGGTCCTCCGACCTCAACAGTGTCGGGAGATGCCCCTCCGGAGGTCCGAGGGGACCTCCGAACAGGGTTACGAGTTGCGCTCCGCTTAGGAGCCATGATGTAAGAAGTTGGTAGAGAACGAAGTTTCTTGGACTAGGTTCCCCACGGACGGCGCCAACTATTGGCGTAAAAGATTACGCTAACAGGTTTCTGAAGATTAGAAAATAACAAACGAAGTGTTTGCGAAGTGAACTGTTCTAAGCCTCCGAAAGGATAATAACTTAGAATAGTTCGGATGTGTGTATTGAATAACTTATATTCGGTCCCTATTACAGGGTAAAACGGGGGTATTTATAGGCCCAAACATTAAGGAAAAGACCTTCTTACCCCATCTATTACAACCAACATAGTGGAAACTATTCGGTACCCTTAATAGGGCTAAAATGGTAAAAGACTAATCTAATGAGAAAGAAGATAAGTCTTCCATCTTAGCTGGCAAAGAAACTCCCGGAAGAGTCCAAGTTCGAAGATATACTCCGAACTAGAATTCGTCATCATACTTCAAACTTGATTCAATGTATCTCTGAAGTTATATGCTGGAAGTCTTCGACTTAATCACCGGTCTTTATCTTGTCACTGCAATAACCCTGAAGATGGAATATTTTCCCCCAACACAAAGTGTTTGTGAAAGCGGACTATCTCAAGGCTCCGAATAGGATAATAGCTCAATGTAGTTCGAAGTTGTGTATTGAATATCTGAATATTCGATGTCTATTATAGGATGAGAAGGGGGGTATTTATAGGTAAAAACTCTAAGGAAAATACCTTTTTACCCCTCAATTACAACCGACATCGTGGAAACTATTTCGGTACCCCGAATAGGGCTAATATGGTAAAGTATGTTCGAAGGAGGTAGATAAAGTAGATATCCTATCCTTTTGGTTGTTTTCCACTTCGGAGGAGAAGCCTTTGGAGGGTCTCTTCGGACCAGAGTCTAGACGGATCCTCTGACTTTAACTCTTCCAGTTTGGAGACAAAGTATTGGACTTGGAGATTATGATTTGTCTTTGTCTTGAAATCTTGAAGATCCCGGGAATGAAGTATTTTCCACCAATAGTAACCCCTCAAATACGCTTCTTTGAATAACCTGTATAGCAAGGAGAGTAGTATACGCAAGAAATATTTTCATACTCAGGGACTTAGAAAAAATTCAAGGTATTATAATCATTCGAAGTGATGAGGACATCACTTCACATGATACACACATGGAGCCTCTACCTACAATTCAATTACAAGGACCAATCACATGCGCCCGTGCCCGTCGCTTGAACCATGAGGTTAATTCTTTCCTTAGCAACTATGTTAATATTTGTTTAGGACGGGATGCTAGTGAATACTAGTGATATTTTGTTGCTTAGGAACATGGGAGATGGAATAGAAGAGTTGGAGTTGGAGACGGAGTCGCACGGATGATTTGAAGTCAAGAATTCGCTGGTTCGGGCTACATCGACCACCATGCACCAAAATGGGCATAACTTCCTCATACGAAGTCCGATTGGCGCGTTCTTGGACTTTTTGGAAAGCTAAGGAGAAGACGGATCGTTTGCCGTTGGTTTCGTATAATTTGGAGTCTCGAGTCGACCCGTGTATTTAAAACAGTCCTGCGTGACAGAACTGTGCCGTGTTGGGCCATAGTCTGAGTCTGTTCGCCTTCCACAGGCTGCCCACGCCCTATATAACTCACTCCAGCCGCCGTTAGGGTTAGGTTTTGCTTTGTTTGCATCTACACTTGTGTGTTTAGATCCCGCCTCTTGCACCGGACCGATTGACTGCTGCATTGGCGTTTGTGAAACCTCACCTTATCATCGTTTGTCTGTGATTTGACATTCGACTTGTATCGTTCCTGTTCTTGCTTGTGTTCTTGGGTTCGCTTGCAGGAATTAGCCTTCGTGGCGAGGTCAATCGCATTCTGCGTGGTTGATAACCAACGGAGACAGTGGTGTAACAATTGCAAGATTTTGATCTGTCGGACCGGAGCCTTGGATCGCCAACGTCGAGATTCTCCACCAACCCAAGTTATCCTTTACCTAGCGGAAGATCGGGACCAATCCCCCATCAGTTGGTATCAGAGCTCAGATTTCCCGTTAGGTAATCTTGATCTGCTTTTGTTTTTACCTAGAGTCCAGAAAACCGCACAAAAAAAATTCCCACCGAGAACCCCTTTGTGCCTTGCGATTTTAATTTCAGTTTTAACTTTGTTGAGTTCATGTTCTTGGTCGAGTCTTGTTGTTGGTTTAGTCATTCCTCTGTGTCGTTTGAGTAGTAGTTGTTCTTGTGTCTCAAAAAAAATTCCCCGCCCAAACCCCCCCCCCACAACCCTATTTTGATTTCCACATCGAGTCTTTGTGACCCCCCTTCGGTAAAACAGGCATAACTTTTCGCTCGTTTGGCAGAAAAATCTGAAATTTTTTGAGCGTGTTCCTGACCCAATTTGGGTGGGTACCCTAGGTTCCCCTGTTAGCCCTCACCAAAATCACCAAAAAAAATCAGGAAGATAAAGAAAAAATTTGGTCAAAGTTTTTGCTCGCCGGTCAGCGAACTTGTTGAATTTTTGTGAGCCACATCCCACCTCAATTGTAGGTGCCAATTTTTGTGGTTGCATCTCTGGTCATCCTTGTTCAAAAAAAATAGAGTGAAAAAAAGGAGAAAAAAATATATATATAAAAAAAGAGAAGCGGTCCTGTTAGTTGCTTGTCCGATCCCTTGTCCGAACTCTTGTCCGATCAGTGGCTGGCAGTGGCAGTTTCTGCTTTCCAATCCCTTGTCCGATCTCTTGTCCGATCCCTCGTCCGATCTGGAGAGTTAGTTGCTTGTCCGATCCCTTGTCCGAACTCTTGTCCGATCTCTTGTCCGATCAGTGGCAGGCAGTGGTAGTTTATGCTTGTCCGATCCCTTGTCCGATCTCTTGTCCGATCCCTTGTCCGATCTGCAGAGAGCTGATTTGGGCCTGTTTTTGCTTCCATTTGAGTTTTGGGCACATAGATTCCCTCTATTGCTTGAATTTTCACATTGGGAGCACTAAGGCCAGCAACTTTGACGAGTACTAGGGAACACTTATTGAACTTGGTTTAACTGTTATTACTATCGCTAATCCTTGCTACTCACTTGCCTTCCAAGCTACACCTTTCTCTTGGTCAGGACAGGTTCATTTTTTGCAATTGCACACCACCCTCCACTTGGTTCATCACCTGTAGGCCGGTGACCTCACTGCGGTGTGGTAAGAACACTTGCAAGCGTGGGTAAGGTGCTTGACAGATTTGCTTCCACCACACATCCACCAACCCACCTAGCTGTTTTTCCATAAGGATTATTCTTTGTTGTTTTGTCTTTTCACTAACATGGCAGCACTTATTGTACAACGTGTTTTGAGCACTCACATGGAGCAGGACGACCAGGCACAACGGAATAATCTGTTTCAGACCTTCTTCCTCGTCAAAGACCGTCGTGTACGTGTCATCATCGACAGCGGTAGTTGCAACAATTTGGTGAGCCAGGACATGGTAACGAAGCTTCAACTTCCCACACGTGCACATCCACACCCTTACCACGTGCAATGGTTCAACAATAGCGGTAAGGTCATGGTAACACAAACTGCTCACATCGAATTTTCCATTGGTACATACTTCGGAGTTGCTGATTTTGATGTAGTACCAATGCAAGCATGTTCTCTATTACTTGGTAGACCTTGGGTATATGATACTGATGCTACACACCATGGTAGGAGCAATAAGTACACATTTATGTATAAAGGAAAGAAAGTTACATTGCTACCTATGACTCCTGCTGAAATTGTGAAATTTGAACAAGAAAAACGTGCTAGGGACGCACAAAAGAGCAAACAACCTTCTGAAAATCAGCAAGTAGCTAAAACACTTTCGAGGCAACAAAAAGATAAAGTTGCTTCTCCTTCTTCATCACAAGTTATTAATCTGAAAGGACGTGTCATGCTTGCAACTAAAACTAACCTTGCAGTACGTAGTTTTCTTGGTCTTGCAGGTTTCTACCGGCGTTTTGTGAAAGATTTCAGCACCATAGCCGGCCCTTTACCTGAGTTGACCAAGAAGGGAGTCACTTTTACTTGGAAACCAGCACAAGCACAAGTTTTTGCCACACTCAAGGATCGCCTTACACGTGCACCTCTACTTCAGCTACCCGACTTCAGTATGCCTTTTGAGTTAGAATGTGATGCTAGTGGTTTTGGAATAGGAGGTGTGCTGCTACAAGGAGGTAAACCCGTGGCATATTTTAGTGAGAAATTGCATGGTCACAGTCGAATTATTCTACCTATGATAAGGAATTATATGCCTTAGTGCGTGTGCTTGAAACTTGGCAACATTACCTTTTGCCTAAGGAGTTTATTATACATTCTGATCATGAAGCACTAAAATATTTGAGAGGGCAAGCTAAACTGAACCGTAGACATGTTAAATGGGTTGAATTTATTGAATCTTTCCCATACATTGTGAAATACAAGAATGGCAAAGAAAATGTGGTTGCTGATGCATTGTCTCGTAGGATTGTTCTTTTATCTCAACTTGATATCAACGTTCCAGATTTGGAAAGTTTGAAAGATTTGTATGTTGTATATAAAGAATTTGCTGAACCATACACTAAATGTAATGATGGGAAAGGTTGGAAAAAATTTCATGTTTATGACGGGTTCTTGTTTCATGCTAACAGGCTATGTGTTCTAGATTCGTCCGTACGTTTGCTGTTGTTGCAGGAATCACATGGCGGTGGGTTAATGGAACATTTTGGGAGAGAAAATACTTTGGCCCTGCTGTCCAATAATTTTTATTGGCTAAAGATGCGGAGAGATGTTGAACGATTTGTGCAGCGTTGTGCCACATGCCATAAAGCTAAGTGCAAACTTAACCCATATGGTTTGTATACTCCACTTCCTGTTCCTAGTGCACCTTGGGAAGATATTAGCATGGGCTTTATTGTGGGATTGCCTAGGACAAAGAGGGGGAGAGACTCCATATTTGTAAGCGTGGATAGGTTTTCTAAAATGGCACACTTTATTCCCTGTCACAAGACCGACGATGCTTCACATATTGCTGATTTGTTTTTCAGAGAGGTCATCCGCTTGCATGGAGTTCCCAATACCATCGTTTCAAATCGTGATGCTAAATTTTTAAGTCATTTTTGGAGGACGTTGTGGCATAAGTTGGGGACGAAGCTGCTGTTTTCTACTACTTGTCACCGCCAAACGGATGGGCAAACAGGAGGTCGTCAACCGCACATTGTCCACCATGTTGAGGGCTGTTTTGAAGACCAACCTGAAGCTTTGGGAAGAGTGTCTACCTCACATTGAGTTTGCATATAATAGGTCAGTACACTCCACTACTAAGGTAAATCCGTTTCAAGTGGTTTATGGCTTTTATTCGCGTGCTCCTATTGATTTGCTACCATTACCACCATCTGAAAACTTGAATTTTGATGCTACTACACGTGCTGAATTATTGCTTAAGATGCATGAAACTACTAAAGCAAACATAGAGAAAATGAATGAGAAATATCGTGCTTATGGTAGTAAGGGTAGAAAAGAGATAACATTTGAACCGGGTGATCTTGTTTGGTTGCACTTGCGCAAGGATCGTTTTCCTGATTTGAGAAAGCCTAAATTGATGCCACGTGCTGATGGTCCTTTCCGTGTGCTTGAGAAGATAAATGATAATGCCTATAAACTTGAGTTGCCTGCAGTTTTTGGGGTTAGTCCCACATTTAACATTTCGGATTTAAAGCCCTATTTGGGAGATGACGATAAGTTTGAGTCGAGGACGACTACAATTCAAGAAGGGGAGGATGATGAGGACATCACTTCACACGATACACACATGGAGCCTCCACCTACAATTCAATTACAAGGACCAATCACACGCGCTCGTGCCCGTCGCTTGAACCATGAGGTTAATTATTTCCTTAGCAACTATGTTAATATTTGTTTGGATGGGACGCTACTGAATACTAGTGATATTTTGTTGCTTAGGAACATGGGAGATGGAATAGAAGAGTTGGAGTTGGAGACAGAGTCGCACGGATGATTTGAAGTCAAGAATTCGCTGGTTCGGACTACATCGACAACCATGCACCAAAATGGGCGTAACTTCCTCATACAAAGTCCGATTGGCGCGTTCTTGGACTTTTTGGAAAGCTAAGGAGAAGACGGATCGTTTGCCGTTGGTTTCGCCTCATTTGGAGTCTCGAGTCGACCCGTGTATTTAAAACAGTCCTGCGTGACAGAACTGGGCCGTGTTGGGCCATAGTCTGAGTCTGTTCGCCTTCTACTGAGTCTGTTCGCCTTCCACAGGCTGCCCACGCCCTATATAACTCACTCCAGCCGCCTTTAGGGTTAGGTTTTGCTTTGTTTGCATCTACACTTGTGTGTTTAGATCCCGCCTCTTGCACCGGACCGATTGGCTGCTGCATTGGCGTTTGTGAAACCTCACCTTATCATCGTTTGTCTGTGATTTGGCATTCGACTTGTATCCTTCCTGTTCTTGCTTGTGTTCTTGGGTTCGCTTGCAGGAATTAGCCTTCAGTGGCGAGGTCAATCGCGTTCTGCATGGTTGATAACCAACGGAGACAGTGGTGTAACGATTGCAAGGTTTTGATCCACCGGACCGGAGCCCTGGATCGCCAACGTCGAGATTCTCCACCAACCCAAGTTATCCTTTACCTAGCGGAAGATCGGGACCAATCCCCCATCACGAAGTGTCTCCAACATCGGAGGTGTATCGGACTCAAGCTTTGAACTTGAATCTTCGTGTGAAATATTTGCAAGGAAACGGACCGTTGTGAATGTGGAGCATCGCAAGGAGCCGTTAAATTTTAGCCGTTACCCCTCAAATAGTAGTTAGGATTTTTTGAGAAAGTAACAGACACAAATTTTACTGTGGGTTCACACCTTTTTACCTTCTTATCCCACCTGTCAGTGGCAGAAGTTGAATCTGCAAGTATGAACGCATATGTGAACCGTGCTAATCGAAGGCAGAGTGTTTATAAAAGGAGGAATCGAACGACGATGAGAAATTTTACAGAGCTCCAGTTCTAAGCCTCCACATTTTCACATTCAAACTCTCTTCAACACCTTTGAGCAACCATGCGATGGCAAGGACCAGTGCAAGAGTGCCGACGGCGATGGGGACTCTGGCGCAGAGGCAAGCGTGGGCTGCATCTGCAACAGTGGCAATGGCGGGAGCACTGGGAGTTCTATTGCCCAAGAATCCGCAAGAACTCCACCTACCATCGAAGAAACCACTGAAGCAAACTTTCTTCCTCGGGAAATCAACGTGCTCAGCGGAATCCATCGAGGAAGCTATAAATGGGAAGCTAGGTTTAGGAATGAGGACTTGAGTTCTTGGGACAGAAGTGACCCCGGCGCCAAGTAGCGGAGAAGTCGTGGTCTTCGAAGCCTTTTTTGAAGCGGGGCTGGGCCCTTAACAAGATTAACCGTCTTCGAATGGGCCCTTCGAGCTAAAGGATGTGAAGGGAGGTCCGAAGTCTTTGCAGCTACTCACGAAGCATCGTGCCAACCGAAGCCACAAGATGGGCCCAGAGTGTCAACTTCCAGCTCCGAAAGGAGCATTTGATGAATTTTCCAGCGAAGGAGATCAATGACCGGTGGTACTCCGATTGGATACTCCGGTTGTTTTATGATGAAGTCGGTGAAGACTCTAGCCATGCGGGGCCCCTGCAAGAGATCTGGTACCGGAGGGAAGCAGAGGTGTCTCCAGACCCAAGCTTGCTTTCAACGCGACTTGGGTTACTATCTTCGGTGGCCAAGCGCATGAGTATGCCGAACTTGGCCAAAGAATTCATTGCCCTCTGGATACCTCATCTTTGGTCCGATTGGCCTATTGTGTTTCAAAGTGCTTGAGAGGGAGAGCTTCGAAGCCTGGGTAAGCCTTCGCATCTTCTACATTAACATTGATTAGAGAACAAATAGTATCCTCAATAGATTGTTTCTTTTTTTCAGCAGCTTCATTGGCATTAGCTCTGGAGAAGATAGCCAGGGCTACAGAATGGGTGCTCGGAGACCCTACTGTAGTGGAGAAGCAACAGAGAGTGGAACTGGTTGGGAGGTGGGAACGCTCCAACCTAGTGTGGAGTGCTCTCGCGATGGATGCTCCTCGTCTGCCGGACATTGACTAGGTGGGAGCAGTCTCTCGGAAGAGGAAAGCTATCGCTGGGACCTCCAAGAAGGCCATGATGACTCTTGTAAACAAGGCAACGAAGAAAACCAAACTCCCTTTGCCTCCATCATCTCCGGCTTCGCTCGATATTCGGAGCTCCTCTTTGGAGGTGAGTGGAGAAGAAGAATTAGATGTTCGCATGGGAAAAGAACTTGAAGATTATCTGCTACATGGCGACGAAGATGAGTCTCAGGTCACAACCGAGGACCCCCTCGGGAGACTGCGGAAGTGGTGGTGGTGACCCACCCTGAACCTACCAGAGTCGAGCCAGAGCCAGAGAATCCTAGCTCGCCGGTGATCGGAGTAGTAGCAATGGAGGCCAGGGATTCGACGTCTACTACTCTAGCACAAACATCAGGGGAGAAACTCGACGAGTACCTCAAAATGTACGAATTTCTGGGGGACCCTGAAATACTTCCTCAAAATATAGATGGAGGTATGTCTCCAAACCTTTTCCTCGAAATTCCTGAAATGACTTCCCTACATCAATAATATTTCAATGAATAGTTAATGAATACCTTGCATTTTGTAGATGCTTCGAGGAGTAGCATAGCTCCGACCAAGGATGGAGCTTTGGCTCCTCTCGGAGGTGAGGCTTCGGAGGATGGAGCTTTGGCTCCTCTCGAAATACCTAAAGGAGCAACTCCGACTGAAGTAGCGGCTCCAACTTTTGTGTAAGGGAGAGGTAAGGGCTAGACTTGTCTTGGGCCTCTCCCTTCTTTAACAACAACACCCTCATCGAATGATCCTTCGGTAGGAGCATCGGAAGAAGATCCTGCTAAAGACGATCAATGAGCCCTATCATGGCTCCCGCTATTGGCTCCGTTCTTGGATCAGCGGACAGGGCTCCGGGTTCTTTTGGAACCTTTAGCGGACAAGAGCCAAGAGGTCGGGAGCTCCGAGATGGTCTCCGTTCTGAGCGAGGCCAGTGGACCGGAGATTGACTTGGCCCTCGAAAGGGCTACTCTCCAGGTATGCAATAGATAACAAGGACATTTATTTAATGGAAATTACATCGTACTCACTTTGCTTTTTTGTAGTAATTCGTCCTTGCTAGAGCGGCAGCGACTTCCAACGAGCTTGAAACCAATCGGCTCAAAAGGAAGGTTACAGCACTTCAAAATATCCTCAAGGGCTCCGAAGACAAAACTCTACAGCTGGAGGAGCGGAGGGCTAAGGCCATAACGGAGGAAGCACTCCGGGCAGAGAAGCAAACTTTCGCTAAACTCACTTCTTCAATGGAAGAAATTAAAGCGGAGCGCATGGTGCTAAGGGCCAGGATCGATAGGCTTCGGGCAGCGGAGGTGGTTTCCAGCGCTGAACTAGTAGAGCTTCAAACTTTACTCAAACAAGCATTGGTCCATAAGAATTACTTGATGTCGAAGACAACTGAGATCTCCTCCGTTTCCTCCGAGCTAACGAAGGCCGAGGAGAGACACCTCGTGGTGGTTGATCAAACTCTGGATACCCTTAGGGGTTTTCTAGAATATTTTGGCATGGTTTGCCCATCTTCTTCATCCGCAACTGATGAACCTCTTGATCGGAAGCTCAAGATGATCCAGGCGGTGGCCAAAATGATGAAGGGATCCTGGACACGTTATGGGGAGATCTCCGGGCAAGTAGCCGGGATCGGGGTCCTTCGACAACTCGAAGCCATCGGGGTCTCTATTGCTATGGTGAAGGGTTCGACGCCGACAAGCTTGGCTGATGAAGGCTTGCTGCGACCAACATTGGACGTGGATTTGGCTTGGGAAGATTTCTGGGCGACCTGGAAAGCAAACAACGAAGTTGTAGCCAAGGCTTGGATCGACGAAGCCCGTCGGCAGAGGCTGGCTCAGACGAAGCCTCTGACTCCAGCTCCGACAACTGCTCTACCTACCGACCCAAAGGTCTATCTTCTAGGGCGTTTTAATTATGTACAAGAGATCTTGTAATTCCCTTTTATTTTAATGATTGAAAAGTTTATAAATGAAAAGTGTTCGCTTGAATGTTTGTTTTAGGTTTTGCTTGATACTTCGGATCCTGAGCTCGAAGTATTAGAGCTTAATGAAGGGCTTTGCTAACAATGGTTTATCCTTGAAAGCTTGAGGCCTTACAGGCTCTCGCGATTTTTAGTTCCTCGAGCGGAGCAAGGGGACATAGCACCCGATGTTTGTAGCGAAGTTCTTTCTTATATTAAAGAAGAGGATAAGGTAGTAGTATCTTCATCCTTAGAGTATGTAGATTGGTCTAACTAAGAGTACCAAGTCGAACACCCAATGGAGGCTAGCTCCAAAAAGCTTCTATCCTGGGCTGAACTTCAAGAAGAACAGAAAAAGCTGCATGCTTCGAAGAAGAAAAGCACTTGGACCAAAAGGAAAGTTTTGAGAACTCGAGGCTCCGAAGACCGAACTGGTCCTAGGGGTAGTTCTAGAGGTCGGAGGGGTCTCTGCTTTTATTTAGGTTTAGATAATTATTTTTCCTAATTACGATGATTGTAACATGATTATCCAATTAATATGAATTATCTGAGAAGCATCATTGTATCTTACTCCCCTGCCCCTCCTTGTGGGTAGGGGACCATATGTAGTGCAATAAGGTCCGTCGAACACAATGTTCGGTATAAGAAAATGGTGCTTCGCAATAGTACTTAGTAATCATGAATTTAACTACTTCGTAGAGTTTTTCGAACTGTTCGTTCGTACTATGATATTCATAATTTTTGGAGCTGAGTTTATACTTATATGCTCCGATATTGGTCACTTAGGACTTATGAAGTGTTTCATTTGGTCGGAACCTTGAAACCTTATTACTTGGTCGCCTACCACTCTTTTACAGATGCTTCGAACCCAGAGGATCAGAAATCTGTTGTTTTATAGTCCTTAGACTCTTCTATGGATGCTATCAAGCCGCAGCTTGAAATCCGTAGGCTTTGGGCACCTTTGGCTCTTTTACAAATGCTTTGAACCTAGAGGATCTGAAATCTATTCTTTTATAGTCCTTAGACTGTTCTACGGATGCTATCAAGCCGAAGCCTTGAATCCATAGGCTTTAGCCACCTTCGGCTCTTTTATAGATGCTTCGAACTCGGAGGATCGGAAATCTATTGTTTTATAGTCCTTAGACTCTTCTATGGAGGCTATGAAGCCAAAGCCTAGAATCCATAGGCTTTGGCCACCTTCGGCTCTTTTACAGATGCTTTGAACCTGGAGGATCAGAAATTTGTTCTTTTATAGTCCTTAGACTTGAGGAGCCATGCTGAAGAGCATGGGCCTCATGGCTCCAGATGTGATGAGTGATTGTCAACGGAAGTCAAAGGTGACATGAAGAGGAGAGAAGACCTGCTGTGTCTGGGCCACATGTGACTCAGGTACATGGGCAGCGAGCGACTGTCAAGCAGAGGTGCCGCAAAGTTGGGCTAGCCCAATCCGGGTACATGGGCTAGGAGCAGTAGAGGATCCACTGGCTGTTGACCGGGATTAACTCAGGTACACAGGCGGCGAGCGATTTCCGAGCTGAGGGAGCTGCGGAATTGGGCCTGGCCCAATCTAGGTACCCGGTGCGAAGACGATGGACGCTTTGTCAGTTTTAGTGCAAAATAGATCACTGATCTCGGATCTGACCATTCTGAGGCAAAGCCGTGGCTGCTACGAAAGCCCCACTTCAGGATAAGTCATCTGTATTTAGGAGTTTACTATTTTTCCTTTAGGCCCACACTCTGTCAGTCGAGTCTGTAAAAATATCCTAAGGGAATTTTGGTATTTTCCAATTTATTTCAGTGTCTGTAAAAACCTAAGGGTCTTTTGGTATTTTTCCTAGGCTATTAGGCTGCCTATAAATAGGGCCTCAATCCCTAGGGTTAGGGTTACCCATTCTGTAATCCACTTTAATCCTACAAAAAGTTTGGGTCATTTTGTTTGGCTTTCCTCATTCTTCTCCCTGTGAGCGCTGCTGCCATCGTAGACCTTTTGTTCTTCACGAGTTCATCAGGTTTTGCTTTTCCTAAATCAGCAAACAGACGTCGTAGTGGATTCTTTTACATGTTGTCTCGTTATGCGTGCCTATTTTTGATTATCTGTGTGAAATAGCTTCTACTCTCCTATAGTTCTTCCCTGTCATCTGTTTTTTTATTCCTTGTGTAGTTTGTAGAAATTTCTTCCTTGTTGCGTGTGTACTCTTGCCTCGTGTTGCGCCTGGTTTTAAGAAAAGCTATTTTTAGCATCTACGGCTAGGCTTTAGGTTCTTATTTTTATTCTCGCCAGCGTCTCTCGTATGTTCTTTGGGCAGATTTTTTCCTCTGGTTGCTGGTTCATTTTTCAACAGCTAGCATAGCTAGCCAACAGCTCATCCACGCAGAGTCTAGCCGGCAGCGCTTAGCAGTACCTAGGCTGGCAGCTAGCTCCGTACAGAGGCAAAGCCTAGGCACTATCACGCACATCAAAACCCGATGCTAGAGGTTTGAATATTCAGCGGCAACAGTCATGTGTCAGGACGTAGGCATAGGAAGACGTGTTGAAGCTAGGCCATCAAGCAAACTTCGAAGTACAGAGGCAAAGCCTAGGCACTATCAGCGCAAAGCTTTATTTTTAATTTGTTTCTGGGCACGATTTTTGAGGCAGTGACTCGAGGTGTGTATATACCTCGTAGCAGGCTTTGCTATTGGAGTATGAGTGTTTCAGAGCATGCAACTCAGCTTTCATACTGGCTTCGAATTTTTCCTCTTGCATGCTTCTATTTGGTGGTCTTCACTTCGAAGGCTGTTTTTTGAACGGACATACGTCAACGAACCGAAGTCATCTTCGGTGCTCATGGACTTCGAAGGACAGAGGCTGCCATGGCTGAAGCACTACAGACTTCGATGAATATCTCACAGACTTCGAAACGGTCACAACAGGCTTCGATACTGCGTGTTCAAAGCAGGCTTCGTCAAGTACCGAACAGGAGACAAATCTGAACAGTAAACCTTCTTCTCTTTTTTACGTACACTTAAATTAAAATGCCTGTGATGATGTACTTTCATGAAGCTTGAATACTCATGTCTTGGTTACCTGTTAATCTACCTTCGAAAACTGTGGTGGTGTCTTTTCAATTAGGACACCAGTCATTTTTAGGCTAGATTATTTTAAGCACATGTGAACTGTTTCTTTTCTACTGGTTGTTTGTTGAGGTGCATTGGGTGTTGGGAGAAGGCCATTGATTCGCAAGAATTTTTAAGGCGCCCATTCACCCCCCCTATGGTCGCTACTTTCGGTCCTACAATTGGTATCAGAGCCTGGTTAGGGTTTTTCCATACCTTAACCGGTTCTAAACCCAGGTAGTGATCATGACTTCTTCTAGAAAGGTCCCGTCCCTGGAAGCTTTTGGCTATACTTATTGGAAGACTCGCATGCGAGCCTATCTCATGTGCCAGAGCTCGGACATTTGGGACATTTGTGTTCACGCTACTTTCACCATATTGCCTATTGCTGAGCGTACATCTCCTGATATAATCGCCCAACATCAGAACAACAACAAAGCAGTGAACATTTTGTTTTCTGGTTTAGGTCCCACTGAATTTGAGCGTGTGAGCCATCTCTACACTGCTAGAGAGATATGGGCTACCCTCTAGGCACACAATGAGGGGACAGCCTAGGTTAAGGCTCGGCTCTATCAGACCTACCGGCGTGAATATGAAAATTTCACATAGAAGTCAGGGTGAATCTGTTGAAGCCTTGTTTGGTCGTTTTCAATCGATCATCAACAAGCTTCGAGCCAACAAGGCCGAGGGAGTTTAGCTGGTCTCAGATCATGAGCAGGCGCTCAAGGTTCTCCATACCTTGGACCCTAAGATCTGGGAGATCAAGGTATCCTCTATCATTGAGAGCACATCTTATGATATCTTGACAATTTCAGAGCTATTCAGCAAGCTCAAGACCACAGAGGTTAATATCCAGTTGAGATCAAATCTCACTGGCTCTGGATCAAAAACCCTGGCCCTTGCTATACCCTCTGCTGACTCCTCTTCTGTGAGATGTGCTGGGTTCTCCTTGATGTCTATCACTAAGGACCAGCTTGAGTCACTAGGAGATGATGATCTGTGTCTGTTTAACAAACGGGTGCGTCGTGTCTATGATAAGTGAATGTTCAAAAGATACGACACAAAATCCAGATGCTTTGAGTGTGGTGATCTAGGTCATTTCATTGCCGACTGCCCCAAGCGCAATGGTCACAAGAAGGGTACCGGTGGTGGCTCCTACGACTCCAGCAAGCACGACAGCTCCTCCTTCAAAAAGGGCAAGCCCAAGACAAGATTCTTCAGAAATGCCCTGAAGGACTACCGGCGTGAGAACAAGAAGCGAGACAATGCCTTCTTCGCCGAGATGGAGAGAAGCTACTCCAAGCAGTATTCATATTCTTCCTCGTCATCAAGCTCAAGCGATGAGGAGATCGTGATCAAGAAGGGGAAGGACAAGGACGATCCGGCAGACCTCTGCTTCATGGCCTTCCGGGACAGGCCGAAGAGCCACTCACATCAACGCCGAAGATCTCGCAAGAGCTTCTACTCAATGGCTCTTAGGAATAAGGAAGAGGAGGGCTCCCCCGATAACTCCGACGATGACGACAATGAAAAGGTATCTTCTTATGAACGTGAAATCATTGATTTACTTGAAGAGAACCGTCAGGAGTTGAGATATCGAGAGAAACTGTTTAGAGGGGCTAAGAAGAGAATAGATGAGCTTGAGAGTTAGCTTGCCGTGGCCAACGGTAGGATTGAGAGTCTATCTTCTTCCCCTTGCTTCGGTGATAGTAGTGAGTGCCCAAATTGTGAGGTGTTACTGTGTGACCTGACGACTCTGAAGTCGAGGTACACAGAGAGAGTAGATGAGAGGGACGCTTTGGCCACTGAGCTTGAGAGCGCTCAGCTTGAGCTGAAAGATGCTCATGCCACTATCGTCGTGCCCTGTGTAGACTATCCATCCCATCTAGCTAGTTTAGCTGAGCTGAAAGCCAAGGGTGATGAGCAGTTGGGTGAGTTGGAGAGAGTTAGAGCTGAACTGGAGCAGACTAGGCTAGCGCTTGAGACATTGTCAGTTCCACCCACTATTTTTGAGATCTGCTTGTCTCTTAGATTGGAGTTGATCAAGCTAAAAGCTGAGAAGTCTATCCAAGTCGAAAGAGAGTGTGAGACCTGCTTGTCTCAGGTGGAGGTAATAGCTTCCTTAGAGAGGAGCTAGCTGATGTTCAGAATGAGAACTTTTACCTCCATCAGATCATGAGTTGGGTGAGTGCCAGAGAGCCACAGCTCAACATGATGATCCAGTAGTTCAAGAGGCAGGATGGGTTTGGGGTAGGTTACACCTATACCAAGGCTGATTTTGAGAGTGCCATTGCCGAGCAGTGGAGTGGAGTAAAATGACTCCTGAACAGAGATATCCTAAGACTCACTCCACTAAGTCATTCCAGGCTAGTCAGCCCAAGGATGGAGTGTTTCAAGAACAGCCTAAAGCTCCACCAAAGAAGCCCATCTAGGTACCAAATCCCAAACATCTCCACAGTTCTCTAGACTCTCTACTTGGACCCTCTCACACCAAAGAGTCTACACCCAACACCAACAAACCCAAGAACCCCAAGCCTCAACCACATTCCAAGAATCCCACCGACCACTATGAGTACTGTCAGAGAGACGAGCATCTTGAGGAGTTTTTCTTCAGGAGGAAGCGGGTTGAGAGAGCAGAGAGAGCTCGTGGTGGGCAGGAGCAGTTCTACCAGCAGGGTGGTAGACTGAGAGTTCCTCGACACAAGGAGAGGCTAGAGGCCAGGCCACATCATGTAGATGGTGGTAGAGGAGACAACTTTCATGCCCGTGCTCCTAAGGGTGGTGTTCGCTCCGGATACGGCTTTGGACCTCGTGGCCGAGACTTTAGGCAGAACCTGAGGACCGCGCTTTGTGCTGCGCTTTGGTCTAGATTCTTATGATTCTTTCTGCGTTCCTTCTTTTGAGCAGATGGCTCGATACTGGTTTAGCTCTTTTTCTAAACCTGGTGCCGGACCATTTGCTCCCTCTTACGACCAGTGATTGTGCAGGATCGAGGACTGGAGGACGTGTGGATCATGGATTTAGGATGCTCTCGCCACATGATGGGACATCGCAGATGGTTCTCCAGTCTCTCTCCCCCGAGCTCCAAGGAATACATCACCTTCGGGAACAGTGGTCACGGGAAGGTACACGGCATTGGCTCAATTCACATCTCTGACCATTTCTCTTTGAAGAATGTTGCTTTGGTTGGAAACTTGAACTTCAATTTGATTTTTGTTTCGCAACTTCTTGAGGATGGTTTGGAGGTTCATTTTAAGAAGGGCATGTCTCGTGTGGTTGATTCTAGAGGGTCTTTGATTCGCCATATCTTACCCTTCCGTAAGGTTTTTCGGATTGACTTCTCTAGTTCTTTTGGCCCATCTCGCTGTTTGATTGCTGGATCCTCCTCTGAGCTTTGGAAGTGGCATAGGAGGTTAGGCCATTTGAGTTTTGATCTGCTAGTCAGATTAAGCTCTATGGACCTCATCCGAGGATTGTCCAAGCTTAAGATAGAGAAGGATCTAGTTTGTCATCCCTGTCGTCACTAGAAAATGGTTGCCGCTTCTCACTCACCTATGACTCGGGTGATGGCTTCGTACTCGGGAGAGCTGTTACACATGGACATTGTTGGTCCATCTCGGGTACGCTCAGTCGGTGGGAAGTGGTACACGCTTGTGATCGTTGATGATTTTTCTCGATTCTCGTTGGTTTTCTTCTTGGAGTCTAAGGATGAGACTTTTCATTTTGTTCATGACCTGATTCTGAAGCTGAAGAACAAGAACAATGGTCGGATGTGAGCAATTTGCTTTGACAATGGCTCTCAGTTTAAGAACTCTCAGTTCATCAACTTCTGTAGTGATCAGGGTCATGATCATCATTTTTCTGCTCCTTACACTCCCCCACAGAATGACATTGTGGAACAAAAGAACCGCACGCTAGTCGAGATGGCCAAGATGATGCTCGATGAGCATAGGACTCCTAGGCGTTTTTGGGCTGAAGCCATGAACACGGCTTGCTATCTGGCCAACCACATTTTTCTTAGAGCTTACTTATGTAAGAATTCATATGAGTTGCGGTTTGGCAGATAGCCCAAGGTGAGCCACTTGCGAGCGTTTGGCTGCAAGTGCTTTGGGATCCAGAGCAGTTCAGCGTGATCACCCCTCAGAGCTCATCATCGGTGATCTTTCTGAGAGAACTTTGCGCTCTTCTATTGACTCACTTGCTGTGTTTGCTGAGTCTGCGTTTGTTGTCTCTTTTGAGACCAGAGACGTTTCTCATGCTCTTTCTGATTCGAACTTGATTAATGCCATGCAAGAAGAGCTTGAGAATTTTGTCCGCAATCGGGTTTGGACACTGGTTGAGCTGCCACCCGGATGCAACCCCATAGGCACCAAGTGGGTGTTCAAGAACAAGCAAGGTTAAGATGGGGTTGTGGTGCGCAACAAAGCTCGACTAGTTGCCCAAGGTTTTTGCAAGAAAGAGGGTATTGACTTTGAGGAGACTTTCGCCCCTATTGCCCGTCTTGAGTCCATTCGCATTCTTTTGGCTTGTGCCTCTTCTAAGGGGTTTAAGCTTTTTCAAATGGATGTCAAGAGTGCTTTTCTGAACGGGTACATAGAGGAGGAGGTCTGTGTTAGGCAGGCCCCCGGTTTGGAGAACCCTAAGTTTCCTCGACATGTTTTTAACCTGCAGAAAGCTTTATACGGTCTGAAGCAAGCCCCCAGGGCTTGGTATGACCGGTTGAATCAGTTTTTGTTAGGGAAGGGCTTTGTGATGGGTTCTGTGGACAATACTCTTTTCTTGCTCAAAGATGCCTTAGACTTCTTGATTGCTCAAATTTCCGTGGATAATATTATTTTTGGTGGTTCTACTGATGCGCTTGTGTCCATGTTTTCTGAGAAAATGCACAGTGAGTTTGATATGAGCCTCATGGGTGAGCTCAAGTATTTCCTAGGCTCCAGATCAAGCAGACCAAGGATGGCATGTTCATCCACAGGAGTAAGTACATGGGGGACATGTTGAAGAAATTCGACTTTGGTGGAGAGCTGAAGCCTCAGATGACCCCAATGGGTACATCTGGGGGCCTAGACAAGGACGAGAGCAGCATCAATGTCAATGAGAGAGAGTTTCGAGGGATGATCTGTTCACTGATGTACTTGACGGTGACGAGGACATACATATAGTTTGTTGTGGGACTGTGCGCGTGCTTCTAGTTTTTTCCTCGCGCGTCTCATCGGCGAGATGTCAAGCGCATTTTTAGGTACCTTACCTATGCGCCCGATCTAGGTCTTTATTATTCCGCATCATCGTCTCTTGATTTATCTGGCTTTTCGGACGCTGACTTTGGTGGGTGCCGGTTGGATCACAAGTTGACTTCCGGTAATTGCCAGTTTATTGGTTCTTCTCTTGTCTCTTGGTCTTCTCGAAAGCAGTCTGGAGTTGTGCTTTCTACCACTGAGGCTGAGTATGTAGATGCTGCTAGCTGCTGCTCACAGTTGGTTTGGATGATTTCCACTTTGTGAGATTTTGGGTTGTTCTTTCCTACCAGAGTCCCTTTGTTCTGTGTTAGCACTAGCGCGATTAGTGTAGGGAAAAACCCATGTCTCCATTCAAAAAACAAACAAATTGATGTGTTCTTTCACTTTTTGAGGGATCAATATGAGAGAGGTGTCATTGACCTTGTTCATGTTGATACTCATCATCAGTTGGCTGACATTTTCACCAAACCCCTAGATCAGTCTACTTTTGAGCGTTTGCGAGGGGATTTGGGTGTTGTGTATCCTTTTTAGGATATTTTGAGTCAGTTTTCTTTCTTCTTTACTCTTTTCTTGAGTCTTTTTGTGTGTGTTCATATCATGCTTATTCACATATCACACTTTGAGCCTGCTTTTATTATATGATTGATCTGCTTTACTTATTAGCTAGTATATGCTTTTGATTACCTATCAATGATCATGCTTTGTTTCAGTTCACATGATATGTATGATATCTGTCATATGCATTGCTTTTATGCTTTAAAACTGAAAAATGATCACCATTGCTTCTGGTAACTAGCATGTGTACGTTGAATGTTTTTGCTATCTGTTACATGCCTTGTAGCTAGATCCTCACTTAGATGCAGATATGCAACTTGGACATCTTTATGCTTTAACATGGAAATGTGCTATAAAAATGATAAAAATCAGAAAAAATGAAAAATCCATGAGGTCCGAAGGCTCCGAGGGGCGCGCCGACATCTTCGTAGCTCTTCACGATGCCAACTATCAGCCGAAGCCGAGGCATGGTGTAGACCGTGTCAAGAGGGCTTTGGCCTTCAGAAGCGCCAACTTCTAGCTCTGGAGGGAGTATCAGGATGCCTTCCCCAGCGAGGGCCGCCAACAGAAAATGGTACTCGAGGTGGGATCAAGAGTGGTTCTGCGCCTCCATTGGCGCGAACTCTCCCCTTCGGAGTACCAACGCGCTCATCTCTTACAGGCGTGAAGGTGTGGTGAAGATGAGCCACAACACCCTTCGCTCGAGGATACTGCTCCTTCGGAAGGTGGCTTCGAAGATGAGCATGAGGGACCTCGTGGAAAGTTTATCACCCTTCAGCTCAGCCCCCTTTCCGCACTCTTGGCCGGAGGGCCTCTTCCAACCTTCGGGCCCAGGGGGACTAAATAAGGTGGCAACAGAACGCCTTGGTAAGACTTTGGAGCCTTTTCACTTTCATACTTCGCCAAATAACTTTATCCTGACTTGGAATCTTGATGAAGCTGCTCTTGAAGTTAGGACTCAGGAGGAGGCCATCATGGCGACAGAGCGTGTTGTCGGAGCCCTAACACCTGAGGAGCAGGCCCAACGTCTTGCTCTGGTGGGGACTTGGGAGCACTGGAACAGAGTGTGGACCCTGCTCGGCGTCGAGGGTGTCCAGGCTCTACTATACTTCTCCAATCTTGTACCCTCGGCAACCCGCTCCAAGAGAAAGAGGGTGGACGATGATGAACCCGAATCTTCGAGGGCTCGGTCGGAGGTCACTGCGACCGAAGCCTCTACTCCAGAGGAGGCAACTGTCGCGAACCCAGGAACCGGAGTGGAGAGAATAGGAGCTCTGGCAGCAGTTACCGAAGTGGTGGCGAAGCCTGCAATGACGACGACTTCGGGCGCAGAGGGTGATGCGCCAACTTCGCAGCAAAACGAATGGGGGGCACACATCGACCCTTCTACCTTTGAAGAGATCTCCGATGAAGGTAAACACTTTAAACATACTTCTCTTCTCACATGTGGATATTGACTTGAACTTTTTTGAAGAAGACGATGCCAGTGCGAGGTCCACCGCACCGAAGCCAGCGGAGGCCTCCGACAGTATCAGTAGTAGTAGCAGCAGCAGTAGTTCGGAGTCTGATAGTTCCTCGTCTGAAGAAGACAGAGGCAATGGTCGCGATGAAGGGGACCCCCAGGACGACGAGCACATCGAGGTGGTGGACCGGAGCCCGGCTCCACTGAAGCCTGTGTAGGAGGTTGAGGTAGAGGAGATTGTCCGGCCTCTGCAGCCGAAGGGGGCCGTGACGGAGGCGGCCATCCATGACTTTCATTAGGGTTGCGCGGCTGCAGAGGCAGGAGGCTTGGTGGCTCAACTCAGCCGCTCGAGCCTAATTGACCTCTTCATAAATGCAAACAAAGCCCTCATCCAGGTAAGCGAAGTCCTATACAGCCTTTGAGTCATGTTTGCTCTTCAATCAACACTTATGATTTTCTTGAATTCTTTCAGCCCTTCGCACTGAACGCTGCAGCATCAACCTCTGCGGACAGGTAGATGACGCACTTAGCAGAGGAGAGGAACACCCTCCGACGCGAAGTCTCGGTGGAAGCTGAGAAGCAAAGGCAAGCCGAAGCCTCAGCGGAGACGGCGAGGGCTATGGAGGATGCCAAAGCTCAGCTGGCGGATGAGAACTCCAAGCTTCGCCAAGCCGGCCACTGCCTTCAAGACTTTGTCGTTGCTAACATCGACAAAGCCACTCTGAGCTTGACCGAGGTCCTTGAACAAATAGGGACCGAGTGTCGGGCTCCAGACTTCGGCCTTCATGACCCAATTGGAGACCGCATCGATTTATTGAAGGTGGTGGCTATGACGGCGAAGAAATCCCTAAAGGGCTTCGCCTTGATGGCCGACCGAGTGGCGGGTCAAGGAGTGTTGCAAATGCTTCACGACTCGGGGTGCAACCACCTCGAAGCAGCGACCTCGACGATTCCAGTGGCCTTCGGAGGCCAGCACTTGGTGACACCTCCGGCCGACGTCCGCGGAGCCTGGCGCCGCCTTTAGGAGCCTTGGAAGGGACCAAGGCTGTGAAGCAGTCCTCGAACTCCAGAAGGCCATCCGCCTTCGTTGATCCAGGGCACATGCCTCACCAGCTTAGCCTTCGACGTCGGCATCTCCGCCTCCGAAGGTGTAGATCTCCTTAGGCTCCTTGTAATTCTTAGCTGTAGGCTTGTAAAATCTTATCAATTTATTAATATAAATGCGGGGGTACTTTATACCTGCCCATGCCCAGTCTTCGAATGTTTACCTCGAAGTACTTGAGGACTCTAAAGAACTTCGCCAATTATGGGTGGTCCTCGAAGTAGCTAGGTCCGAAGGCCCCCTCAGTTTAAACTTCCGAGGGGCCTAATGGCGAAGCCATCTCCGAAGTAGCCGAGGAGCTGCTGTCTACCGTGAAGACGAAGCCCCTTTTGAGTTCTTCCTCCTCGCCAGACTTAAGATGCTTCACAGTAGACTCACGTGGTGAGGGGGTACAGCCTTCACGAACAGCCTTGGCAGGCGATGAAGCCTTATACTTTTCTGCCTTCGACACGGCACCGCCTGTCTCGCAGACTTGGACAATCCTGCAAAGTGGAATACGAGGTATGCGGGCTTCAGAGCATGGACGAACCGGACGTGGGAGAGCAGGCTCCGACGAGGCTTCGTCCAACCGAGGGGGCCCTGGCCGAAAGAAGGGCAAGCGAGGGTTGGGGCCTCGATCTCGCTTTTTCTTAGGCTTAGACACAGACTACTCATAATTTTTGTTTTCGAAGTGTATTTGTAACATCTCAATTATCATTCAATGAATGAGATTTGTTGTATTTGCATACTTCTTTTGCATGCTTCGCATGATTTGATTGTTTCGAATGTTTTAGCTTGTCATGCTCGTACTGCGCATTACATTTGTACACTTCGCATACATACTTCCCTCCTTGCGCGTGGCAGCTAGGGACTTAGTCGTTGCTGGTGTGGGCAATTGAAAATGCGAACGGGTGCGCCTTTTTGGCGGCATCGGATGCTTATATCACATCGAGTGAAGGCCTCTTTTGGGCTTCGAATGCATTAATTTAGAGTGAAGCAAGGCTTCAGTGTAGCCAAATTAAGCGAAGCATGCTTCAACATGCTTGGATTTGGATGCAGTGCATGAGCGACGCTTCGAAACACACTTAGATTTTAAGCGAAGTATGACGGTTAATTTTTAGATTACATCACGTCACGCGAAGCGAGGCCTCGATGCGTGTTCAGATAGCGAATCAAGGCTTCTTGAGCTTGATCCTATAGTGAAAAGGATATTTGGTGTGGATTCACTGAACCTGTGATAGGTTGAGTCACCTTCGACTCTGGGTCACCTGTGACCCTGGGCCACCTTCGACCCGGGGATGCATCACGACGGAGCCTAGAATCCCGGACTTGCCGAGCCATCGCTCAGAAGTCTCAAAGCCCACTGCTATGGGCCCAGAGGCGTTGTGTAGCCTTCAGAGGGGTGCTCCGGATTTTGTAAAGCGAAGCAAGGCTTCGAATTTTAAATAAGACGAAGCAAGGCTTTGGGTTTTGATAAGGTGAAGCAAGGCTTCAAATTTTTTCAAAGAAAACAAGGCTTCGATTTCAAAACGCGAAGCATAGCTTCGGTTTTAAAACGCGAAGCGAGGCTTCTACTTTTAACAAGATGGAGCAAAGTAAGGCTTTGACTTAAGGCGAAGTAAGGCTTTGACTTAAGGCGAAGCAGGGCTTCGGTTTTATACTAATGTAATTGCAGATTGGTACATCGAAGGGATGCTTCGGCAGTGTACATACCTCGTAAAGTGGGTGAAAACTTTCCTCGTAGCCCCTTGGGCTTTGACGGACTTCGACATGCGAAGCGGAGCCCCTTATTGGAGGGTGAGCTCCGAAGCGCGAAGGATGGAGGAAGTCAAAGAAGCCCATGAAGCCCGAAGCTCCCCCCTCAAGCGCATTTCGAATTGCAGACAATGACAGAGAACTTAGCTTTTATGACTAAGGTCCCCACGGATGGCGCCAACTGTTGTAGCAATTGCGTTATCTACAGCACAGGTTTTGAATGTGTGTATAGTGTGTAAAATGAACCTCGAAGGGTTCTCTCAGAAGGAGAAAAGATTTATACTGGTTCGGACCTCCCCTAAGGGATAATAGCCCTACGTCCAGTTTGTGGTGGATTTGGCATAATATCCCTCGGTGGAATTTGGTGAGTTTCGGGGTTCTCATGGCCCTGGAGGAGCTGAACAATTACAAGGGCTTGGCTCTGCTTTTATAGGCACACAGGCCAAAGGAAAATACATAAATGCCCTCTACAATACATAGGCATTATAGGGGCAAAAAGGGAAAAAAGATAGTCTACTATACAAAGTGCTTTACAGCTTTACAGACGTGTCAGATAAACGTCACTTCTTGACCAGCTAAACGACATAATAGGGGCAGAGGGGCCCCTGGTATGACTTCTACACTGTAGAGAGGTACAAATATCTTCTAGGTTTGGAGTAGGGGCCAGAGTTCTTCAGGTGGAGGCCGCAAGAAAGGCTTCGAAGGACACTCCGAAGTGGGCTTCAAAGTATACCCCAGATTGAACTCCGAACTGGGTTCTTGTATACTTAGCTTTGAATAAGCTGAAAAGGGTCTGGAGACTGGCTCTAGGGAGCTCTGAAAGGAGCTCGAAGGTTAACTCTGAACAAGGCTCGGAGGTTGACTCCGAAGTTAGCCCGGAGGATAACTCCGAAACTAGATTGAGACTTGGCTTCTGGCAAACTTCAAGGGGGCTTGCAAGCTTCACTCCGGAGGACTCCGAAAGGGGTTCGGAGGCCTCGCTCCAGGGGGCTCCGAAGAAAACCTTGGGACTTAGAAATAACTTCATCAAATAGGAACATGCTTCGACAGTGTCGGGCTCCGGGTCGAAGGCTATCGAAGGCTGACGTCATTTGGCCCCTGTTTAATGGAAAACTTATTCCCCCAATACCTAGCTTGGAAGCTTTTGTCAACATGCCCTGCAATAATTTGGGAATCTGTTTTTATTATAATTCTAGTTCCTCCAAGTGCTCTTGCTTTTCTGAGACCAAGTAGATTCCTTCGTATTTTGCAATGTTATTAGTGGACTTAAAGTTGAGCCTTGCATAATGCATTGCTTTTTGTCATGAAGGTGATATTATTATGGCTCCGGCACCAGCACCAGATGCTTGATAGGCTCCATCAGAGAATATTGTCCATAGCCCTTCGGACGTTTCTTCCGGGGCCCAAATTGTAGACGGAGTCCATTCTGCCACAAAGTCAGCTATGACTTGAGATTTGATAGTTGTTCTTGCAGTGAAGGAAATACCGAAGGGGGCTAGCTCGACAGCCCACTTTCCAATTCTTCTTGTGGAGTCTTTGCTCTGAAGCATATCACCGAGGAGATACGATGTAGGGACAATTAAATTATGTGCTAAGAAGTAATGCTTTAACTTCCTTGAGGCCATTACCAAAGCATAAACAAATTTCTTGAGCTCGGAGTATCATGTTGTTGCTCCAGACAAAGCTTCTGAAACGAAGTATACTCGGTTCTACACTAGTTTTCCCTTGAGCTCTATTTCTTTGACAAGCACTGCACTTACTGCGGAGCCCGTTGCTGCAAGATAAAGAAGGATAGTTTCTTCTGGGAGGGGCATGGTAAGTGTTGACAAATTTCTGAGATAATCTTTAATATCATCAAAGCTTTTCTGGCACTCAGGCGTCCATTTGAAACTCTCGAACCCCTTTAGGGCTTTGAATATTGGGAGGCTTCACTCTACTGATCTGGCTAGGAATATGCTGAGGGCTACGAGGCATCCTGTCAGCTTCTGGACTTGCTTCAAATTTTCAGGTGGAGCCATTCTTTATAGTGCACTTATCTGCGTCGGGCTAGCTTCGATTCTTCTGCTCAAAACTAAGTACCCTAGCAATTTTCCTGCTTGTGCTCCGAATATACATTTTTCAGGGTTGAGGCTAACTCCACATGCTTGGAGGCTCTCAAAAGTTTTTGCTAGGTCTAGACTATGCTGGTGCTTTACAACACTTTTTATTACAATGTCATCCATATAGGCTTCAAAATTTCGACCTATTTGGTGACCTAGAGCCTTAGCAATAAGACGTGAAGAAGTAGTCCCAGCATTCCGCAAGCCAAAGGGCATTCGGACATAACAGAATACTCCGAAAGGAGTTATAAAATTTGTCTTGGCTTTGTCTTCACGCTTTAGCCAAATTTGATGATAATCGTAGTATGCATCCAGGAAGCTTAAGAGTTCGGAGTCAGCCGTAGAATCCACAAGTTGATCGATGCGGGGGATAGGGTAGGGGTCTTGGGGGCATGCTTTATTTAAATAAGTGAAATCAATTCACATGCGCCACTTGCCGGAGCCTTTCATCTTGACAAAGACGGGGTTAGCCAACCACTCCATGTGGGCTACCTCCCTGATGATTCCAGCTCTCAGCAACTTTTCTACCTCCACTTTAGCGAGGTCTGCTCTTTCAGCGGATAATTTCTGGAGCCCCTTGCAAATTGGTTGAGCATTAGGGTTGACGAGTAAACTATGCTCAATAATGCTCTGGTCAACTCTGGGATATCTTCGTCGGACCAAGCGAAGATATCTAAATTTTCTCGAACTACTTCTAGCGAAGTAGATATTTCCGAAGGTAACCCCTTACCAAATTGAATCGGAAATTCTTTGCCTTCTTTGAAAATCATCTTTGTGATTACATCACCTTCTTGGCTTGTCTTGAGGGAAGGGCTCTTCGAAGGGTCTAGGACCCCGATGTTTCCTCTGAGTGCTCCTGCACGCTGTTTACTTGCCGATGATCGAGAGGTGGGCCGTGGCCATATTCTTCTCTCTGAGCTGCGGCCTGGTCTCCTGAAATTGTAAGAACTCCACCTTACTTGGGCATCTTGAGACACAGATAATTGTGATGTGCCACATGACCAAATTGGTTTAGCATTCCTCTCCCAAAAATTGCGTTGTAGGCGTACGAGGCGTCGACGATGTGGAAGATGACTTCCTCAATTCTGGCCGGGGACCTCTCACCGAAGGCAACCTCGAGGCCTATTTGGCCAAGGGCATCGAGAAGAGGACCTGCGAAGCCTTGGAGTGGGTGGGCTGCAGGAAGCAAGTTCCTTTGGGGAATACACATTTGATCGAAGGCTTGGACATATTACCAAGAGTACCCCCTCTGGCGATGGGTAGGACTACTCGTTTACCATGATCTTGCGGGTCCTCTTGCTTCGGTGATGGCATAATGTTGGCCACCAGAAGCTACATTGGTGCTTTAGTATTGCCGGCCCGCCGCACGGCTCGTACAAGCTCCGATCGTGTTGCTGGAGGAGCTCGATCTCTAGTGCCTCGCCCTGAACTTCTCCCAAGGTACTCGCCTCGGAGAGCCAGTATAGTCTTAAAGTCTTTTGTGGCATGGCTTTTGTTTTCACCATGTACACAACAAAAAAGAGCCTGGCCCTGGCCAACCAGTTTTTCGTGTGGCTTCGAAGTACTAGCATTATTACCTTGAGCCTGTTGAAAGTTGAAAGGCATCTTCGGAGCGGGGGAGGCAATATTCAGCACTTCGGAGTGGAAGTGTCTATTTCCCCTTCTATGATCATTAGGGCGATTATCGAAGGGGACTAGCGGAGTAATCAGAGCTTCTGGCTCTAGCTTGACTTCTCGAGGGAGTGCTGGCGTGGGCACCACAGTTCTTCGGGGGCAGCCTTCTTCTGCCTTGGCATACTGTTCGAAGTATACCATTAGTTGAGCTACTGAAGACACCGACTTCCGGTGAAGTTTGCTGAGGAGGTCGGGATTCAAAACCCCTTCGCGCGCCGCATCCACAACAGAAGATGTAGACAATCCTTTTATTTAAGACATGGTATGGGAAAAGCGTGTGAAGTATTCTCGAAGGGTTTCTCTTGCCTACTGCTTCACCTGAAAAAGGCTTCCACTAGACTTTGGGGCTACGAACATCCCCTGGAAGTTACTCACAAATTTCCTTTTTAACTACTCCCACGACTTAATTGATCCTATCTTTAGGGACCAGAACCAACGAAGGGCCACACCTTCCAATGCGAGGGGGAAACATTTTGCCATTGTATTCCGGACCCCTCTACTGGCTTCTATTGCACGGGCGTAAGAGCGAGAAAATTCTCTAGGATCAGACCCTCTGGAGTATTTGTGCAGCTTTGAGGCTCTGAACCTAGGATCGAAGCACACCTTCTGTAAGTCTGGATGTAGCAGGGATTCACTGTCGAAGGAGGCATTCTCGGCATCTTCTTGGACTTGAGGGGCTTCAGGATAATCATCATGTTTGCCATCTTGATGCACTTCTGAAGAAGGAGGGATGGCTTGAGGGCAAAGCCTATTCGCAGCCTCCTACCTCCATCTTGCTACTTCTGCTTGAAGCTGCGCTACCTGAGCAGCTGCATCCTCAGGAAGGTCTTCGCTTCCTCTAGAGGGGTCCTTCGGTTCTTGAGAACTGACATAATCACTTCAAAGTATAGACGGAGCTAACCGAGGGACTCTGGCTACTCGAGGTCTAATGACTACTTCGGAAGTTTGGGGAACGACTGAACGTCCTGCACCGTGGGTCCAAGGGGACCTTCGGGGAGGATCGGTGGCTAGACTTCGCTTGGGATGCATGACTTACGAAGCTAAGGTCCGAAGACCGTAGGCTTCGAACGATTGAGGAAGGCGAGGAAAGGCCTTCAAATTGTATTTTGAAGCCCCTTGCCGAAGGGTGCGCGGAATCTCGAGACTCTGAAACTCCCTCCGCAAACGTTCTTTGAAACACAGGCAGTGGCAGAGAACTAGGTTCCCCACGGACGGCGCCAACTGTTGGCGTAAAAGATTACGGTAACATGTTCTTTAATGTTAAGAACTAACAAACAAAGTGTTTGTGAAAGCGGACTATCTCAAGCCTCCGAATAGGATAATAGCTCGAAGTAGTTCGAAGTTGTGTATAGAATATATAAATATTCGATGCTATTACAGGATGAGAAGGGGGTATTTATATGTAAAAACTTTAAGGAAAAGATCTTTTTACCCCTCAATTATAACTGACATAGTGGAAACTATTTTGGTACCCTAAATAGGGCTAATATGGTAAAGTATGTTCGAAGGAGGTAGATAAAGTAGACGTCCCAACCTTCTGGTTGTTTTCCACTTCGGAGGAGAAGCCTTCGGAGGGTCTCTTTGGACTGGAGTCTGGACGGACCGTCCGACTTTAACCCTTCTAGTTTGGAGACAAGTCTTGGACTTGGAGATTATGATTTGTCTTTGTCTTGGAATCTTGAAGATCCTGGGGATTAAGTATTTTCCACCAACAAACCCCTTCGGCCTCGACTTTGCCTTCATCACGAACCAAGACCTCCATTTGGCTCGATGGAGTTACCTCAGCATCCACCTGCTCGAGATCGCCCCCCACTTCATTCAGTGATACTTCCGCACCATCTCGGGTGAGAGTCTCGGTTTCCATTCGAGAACCCCCATCATCATCTCCTACAAGAAAAGCCTTGAACTCCTTCACCATCTGTGCATCCGCATCCTCTTCCTCCTCGGACCGCTCCGGCGATGAAGTTGGAGACATCGAAGGAGTATGAACCTTCGGCTTGCAGGCCACCTTCTTCATTGCAGTCTTCATTGGGCCAGAGACCATGACATCAACCTTCCTCTTTCTCGGCACCAGTTCTGTCGTAGACCAATCTGGAAGGGCTTGGGGCTCAACCCCAAGTACACTCGATACTCTGTTGAACTGCTCCCAGTTCCCAACAAGCTTCACCCTCTGCTCCTTCTCTACGAGTGAAGGAGCTCCGAGAACCTTCTCCTCTTCTCAAACTATTTGTTCCAGAGTCAGCGTCTTCCACGGAGCTAAATAGATAAGATATCATTTGTTAGTTCAATAAAATTAAATCAATGTCTGTACGAAATAATTTGATGCTGGATATACGACAAACATACCTATGGAGTTTGAGGAGATTTCCTGGATCCCCCCTCTAGGTTCTCTTCGAAGATTATAGGCAGCTGGCCATTAGTGGTGGAATTCAGAGGGCTATGAATTCATACGCCAAATCACACATACTCATGCGTCGACTTATGGTGTACAACAGTCGGAGGTGTACCTAAAGTTGGCTCAGCTCCGGAATAATGTCTGCTTCCCTCCTATACATGATGTCTTCCAAAGGCCCCAACAAGATGGAGGTCACGCCCACCTCCGCATAAAACCAGCGGAGGATCCAATCTGAGTACCATCGATCATTGATGGCCTTCGCTGGCAACTTATCTTGAAACTCATCCAGAAGCTAGAAATTTATTGCTTCTGAAGGCCACCACCATCTTCTCTCTACCAAGTCTGGTGTACGTCTTCAGCTGGCAGGAAGCTTTGTGTAGGGCGCGAAGATTTCTGCTCTCCCTGCACACCCTTCGGCCCACAAGGCCCATTCGAATATGGCCAAGCGAGCGATGGCGTTCAGGGAAAGCTGAAGGAGCTTCACGTGGAACAAATCCAATACCTCCGCGAAGAAATATACAGAGGAGAGCCCGAGCACGGTTTCGAAAAAAGCATCGAAAACCACGACTTCGCCCGCTTGTGGTACTGGAATAACTTCTTTCCCAGGGGCTCGCACCTTCACTTCGGGCCCTAGCCTCCTAGGAACTGCTTTGGCTATGGTCTTCTTTGAGCAGGTCGATGCCCCCAAGCAATATGACTGATCCGTGTACGTGGTCGAGGCCAGTCTAAGATCCCAAAGACCGGTAGGTCGAGGGTTCTTTAAGGATCCCGCCGCCGCCACTGCTGCTGCCGCCATGGCCTCCTACCGAGCCAATGTTGAGGCCAGCACATGCACCTTGGAACTGGTTCTTGCCATTGAAGGAAGTTGGGAGATTTGAGAATGGAAACTAGAGAAGGAGTAAGGTGAGTTTGCGTAGTATTTGGTAACATGCCTCAAAATCACTATTCTCCCCTTTTATAGCCTTTGAAGTCATTTGTACCGCACGTTACGAGGAAATGTTTAGATTGCTTCGTTTCGGTATCGACGCCATTCTGACATGCAGGGCCACTATAGTGATGACTTAAAACTGTTGTTTGATCGTGCAACTGTTAGACTCCTTAGAGAGTAACAACTCTTAATTGGGTTTAACATCTCTAAGAGCAAACAACTATCTTGGGTTAGAAGAGCCCCCGATTCTGAAGCTGCCTTTGAAACGCCTCCGACCAGATCCTGGGTCCGGAGAGTTCTCATTTCCAAAGGCATTATCATAAATGGTTGTAAGGACTTTTGGTTTTTTTTCTAAGTCCTGAGCATGAAAGTATTTCTTGCATATACTACTCTCTTCATTGCACAGGTTATTCAGATAGACGTATTCGAGGGGCTACTGTTGGGGGAAAATACTTCATCCTCAGCATCATTCAAAATCTTTGAAGATAAAAGGAAGTTAGAAGCCCTGATCTCTGGAGGTCCTAAGTGCCATCAAGGCTCTAGTACCTCTGTAGCATTCCAAGACGGAGGTTTCCACTAAAGCATCTTCACCCGAAGGGGCACTACTAGCTAGGATGTGTTGTAGCAATTGTGTTAGCTAGAGCAGGTTTTTATGTTGTATATGGTGTATAGAATGAACCTCAAATGGTTCTCACAGAGGGAAAGATAATTTATACTGGTTCGGGCCTCTCGGGAGGGATAATAGCCCTACGTCCAGTTTGCAGTGGATTTGGCATAGTTTTTGTCTATACTGAGCTTACTCAGTACAAGGGCATGGCCTTGCTTTTATAGGCATGCATGCCAAAGGAAAAGACCCAATTGCCCTCTACAAGTCGTAGGCTTTATAAGGGAATGAAGGGAAATGGCTAGACTTCGGTACATTTTACTTTACAAACGCAATAGATGAAACATCACTTCTGAGTAGTAGGTATACGGCATACCAGGGGCGAGGGGCCCCAATATGGTTTTGGACTATAGTGACACTTGGATATTTCTTCTAGTCCAGAGTATTTGCGGGACGTCTTCAGTCGAAGGCATCTGAGGGGGATCCAAAGAGCACTCTAAGGAGGACACCAAAGGGGGCTTCAAAGTGAGCTCCAAAGCGGCTCTCGGAGTGGGCTCCGAAAGGCTCCGAAGAGTGCTTCGAAGGGGACCAGAGGAGTCTCGGATGCTTGACTTCGGAGGGCTTTGGAGGGGTCCCGGAGGCTTGACTCTAGAGAGGACCCAGAGGGATCCTGGAGGCTTGACTCCGGAGGGCTCCAGAGGGCCCCGGAGGGGTCCTGAAGGATTGGCTCCGGAGGGGCAAGTCTTGGTTTTTCTTGGAGTTGACTTTATCAGAGGAGGCTAGAGCTCGTCATCAGGCTTCGCCAGTTGACAGGCACTAGGACCGAGGTCTTCAGAGGGTCACGTCATTTGGCCCCTATTTAAGGGAAAACTAATTGCCCTGACTGTAGCCCCTCGCACGTTGCCCTTCAGAGCGAAGGGGTGCGTGTGCCTCGGGGCAAATGACCTAGAATAATGATGCTTCAGGGAAGGTAGGCCTTCGGAGCGGGGGGTCGAAGGCTGGCTTCCAAACACGTGGGAAATAAATGCTTGTTTAGTTTGATGGGACGTCCTCGGGGAGCCCAAGCGACCCTGCAATGGTCAGAAATCCGGCCATTGCAGGATGGGGGGCGCGACAGTTCGCTTCAATTTCACCCTGGGCCCATCGGTCAGAGACTGTGGAGGCCCGGGTAACCGGTGAAAAAATACTTCGGTGTGGGGCGCGTGGTTGTTTTTTACCGCCTATAAAAGGGGCTTAACGTACCATGGCTCAGCCCACACCTTCATTTGCCTTCTGCTTCAGCCCCTAGCAACCTTCGCTCTCAGCTTCCTACCTTTGGTCTCGTGCACAGCCTGCTCCGAAGCCTTTTAGCAATCTTCGTGCCGAAGCCCTGCAAGATGCCGAAGAAGGCTGCGACGAAGAAGTCCTTGGCCCCGGGCGCGAGCTTGAGCTCCATCCAAGCCCAAGCGGTAGTGGTGGCGGCAAAGCTTGTAGTGAGGCACCTAGAGCCGAGGGACCTCTGGTTGCCGTCGGATAGATTCAAACAAACATTGGAGTTGAAGGCTTCGTCCTCAATAGAGGAGTCCGTCCAAAGGATCTGCGAAGGAAAGATCTCTGAGGGCATCAAGCTTCAGGTTCCTAGGAATACAGAGACCATCCCAAGGCCCCGGCCCGATGAAGTTGTTGTTTTTGAGGCCTTCTTTGAGGCGGGCCTCGGACTGCGGGTAGTAGACATGCTTAGCGAGGTTCTAAAGGCGTACAACTTCAAGCTCCCTCATCTGTCCCCGAATGCCATGGTGAGGCTTGCTATCTTCAAATGGGCCATGAGGGCTGAAGGCTGCGAGGGACGCACATATGTCTTTGTCACCCTTCACGACGCAAGCTACCAGCCGTAGCGAAGGGAGGGGGCAGACGGCGTGGAGTGGGATTTAGCCTTCGGGAGATCCAATTTCTAGCTCCGTAGAGAGTTCCAAGATTACTTCACAGCGAGGGCCGTCAACAACAAGTGGTACTCGAAAGTGGGACCAAGAGTGGTTTTATGCTTCAGTGGTCACGTACTCCACTCTTCGGAGTACCAACATGCTAATCTCCTACCGTCGCGAAGGCACGGTGAGGTCGAGCTCCGAGGCCCTTCAATCGAAGATCCTGCTCCTGCGAAGGGTGGCTTCGAAGATGAGTATGAGGGACTTGGCTGAAGAGTTCATCACCCTTCGACTTAGCCCCTTCGCACTCTCTTAGCCAAAGAACTTGTTCCTAGCCCCGAGCTTGGAGGGCCCGAGCGAAGTGTCCACGGAGCATCTTGGTAAGGCTTCAAACTTCTTCATCTTCATACTTCGCAAAATTAACTTGTGCTGACTTGAAAACTTGATGAAGTTGTGTGCAACGTGCGGACTCTGGAGGAAGCAATTGTGGCTGCCGAGCGCGTCGTTGGGGCTCCAACATTGGACGAGCAGACCCGAAGGCTTGCTCTAGTGGGGTCTTGGGAGCCCTGGAACCGGGTGTGGACCTGGCTTGGTGTCGAGGGGATCCAAACGCTCCCAGACTTCACCAGCTTGGCACTTTCGGTGAGCAGCTCCAAAAGGAAGAGGGTGGATGATGAGGAACCCGAGACCTCGAAGTCTACAGAGTCCTCGAGTGTTTGCTCGGAGCCTTCGATGGATGAAGCCCGTGGTGCATTGCAACTTGCGGCTCTAGACCTTGATGTTAGGGTGGAGCCTACGGATGCTCTCGCTTCGACGGCCAAAGGGGTGGCACTGGAGGCTGCTACGGCAACCGAGGTGGTGGCGCCGCAGGCTGCAGCGGTGACCAAGGTGGTGGCGCTGGAGGCTGTGGCTCACGAAGCCCAGCGAAGGGACTGGGAGCGCACATTGCTCCTACATCGTTCCATGACATCTCTTCGGTTGAAGAGGATGCTGACGGAGGTAGACACTTGATCATCCTTCTCTTTAAATTCATGCATATTGACTTTTATTTTTATTTAGGCGCTGGTGATGATGCAAGACCCATCGCGGCAGAGTCAGAGGGGACCTCCGACAGCAGCGATAGCAGCAGTAGCTCAGAGTTTGAGAGCTCTTCATCCAATGAGGATGAGGGGGGCAACCACGTCAGTGGGGCCCCATAGGAGCAATATGAAGAGGTGGTCAAGGTAGTAGACCGGAGCCCGTCTTCAGTGAAGCCTACTCTAGCGGAGCCTGTGACGTAGATGGTCTAGCCTCTGCTTCTGAGGGGACCTATGACGGAGGCGGCCATCAACTCCTTTTATGACGGTTGTGTTGTTGCGGCACAAGCGGACTTGGTGGCACAGCTTAGCCACGCTAGCCACTTTGATCTCTTCACAAATGCCCATGAAGCCCTCATCCAGGTGAGTGAAGCTTCACATGGGCTTCGAGTACTACTTAGCTCCTTAATCAATACTGAAGATTTCTTGAATCTTGCTAGGCCTTCATACTGAACACCATAGCAGCAGCCTCCACTGATCATCGGGAAACCCTTTTCGTGGAGGAGAGGGACGCCCTTCGGTGCCAAGCTTGGGAGGAGGCCGAAAGGCGGAGGCAGGCCGAAGCAGCGGTAGAGGAGGTGAGGTCCGAGGCAGTCCAGGCAAGATAAGCCTTCGCCTGGGAGACAGAAAAGCTTCGAGAAGCACTTCGAGTTTCGGAGGAGGCCAGAGCGAAGCTAGTGGTGGAGTAGTGATCTTCGCATAGCTAGTTGATCTTTGGAATACTTTATGGTCCGAGGGGCCATCAAGGCTGCCTCAAGTTTGACCGAAGTCCTTGAGCACCTGGGGAACGAGTGCCCGGCCTCGGATTTCAATCCTCAAGATCTTGTTGGGGACCGCCTTGCGTTTCTTCAAATGGGTGCGGCAATGGCGGAGGTGTCGATGAAGGGCTTCGCACTGATGGCTGGGCGAGTGGCTGGCTAAGGGGTGTTGCAAATGCTTCACAATGCGGGGTGCAACCACCTCGAGGCAGCGACCTCGGCCATGCCAGTGGCCTTCGGAGGCCCTCACTTGGTTTTGCCACCTTCGGCAGTCCGCGGAGCATGGCCCCAACTTCAAGAACCCTTGAAGGCCCAAGGGTGCGAAGCGGTCCTCGATCCGCAATGGGTCTCCCGCGTTCACCATGCCAGGCACAGGCCTCGCCAGCTCGACCTTCGACGTCGAACCCTCCACCACCGAAGGTGTATACCTCCTTATGCTTTTTGTAATTTGTAGTCGTAGGCCTGTAAATGACTCATCAGTTTATTAATAGAAATGTGGGGGTACTTTATACCTTCCCATGCTCAGCCTTTGGATGTTTACTTCGAAATGCTTGAGGATTTAGAGGATCTTCGCCAGCTTTGGCTGGTGCTCGAAGTAGCTAGGTCCGAAGGCCCCCCTCGGTTCAAACTTCTGAGGGGTCCTAGGGTTGAAGCTATTTCTGAAGTAGCTTAGGAGTTGCTGGCTACCGTGAAGATGGAGCCCCTTCTGAGTTCTTCATCTTCGCTAGATTTAAGCTGTTTTGAAGTAGGCTTAAGTGGTGAGGGGGTGCAGTCTTCAGGTACGGCCTTACAAGGCGATGAAGCCCTAGACTTTTCTGCCTTCGATGCAGCACCGCATGCGCTTCAGACTTGGGCCAACCTTCAAGAACAAAGACGAGCTCCGCAGGCTTCGAAGCATGCATGGTCCGGCCGTGGGAGGGCAGGTTCCGACGGGGCTTCGTCCAGCCGAGGGGGAATGGCCCGAAAGAAGAGCAAGCGAGGGCCAAACATATCAGGTCCTCGAGCTCGCTTTTTCCTATGCTTAGATATAGATTACTCGTAGTTTTTAGTTCCCGAAGTGTATTTGCAACATACTTCACTTTTAGCATTCAATGAATGGAATTTATATTATATTCGCATACTTCATTTGCATGCTTCGCACAAATTGTGTGTTCCAAATGTTTATCTTGTCACGCTCGTACTGCGCATTTCATTTGCACACTTCACATACATACCTCGGTCCCCCCTTGCGCGTGGCAGTTAGGGACTTGGTCGTTGCCGGTGTGCGCAATTATAAGATGTGAAGGAGTGCACCTTGGGCGGCTTCAGATGCTTATATCGCACCGACCGGAGGCCTCTCTTGGGCTTCAAACGCTTTAATTTGAAGCAAAGCAAGGCTTCAACTTACTCAAATTAGGCGAAGCATGGATTCGGCATGCTTAAATCTTATATTAGATAACGAAGTAAGGCTTCTGCGCTTGATCCTGTAATGAGAATGGAATGGGTGGTGTCGATCCTCGAACCTATGATAATGTGAGCCACCTTCGACTCTGAGCCACCATCGACTCTAGGTCACTTTCAACCCTTGGATGCTTCAAGTACGGAACCCAGAATCCCTAGACGCATCGGGCCGGTGGCCCGGAGTCCTTTAGCCCATTGCTATGGGCCCGGAGGCACTGTGTAGCCTCTGAAGCAGCGCTTCAGATTTTAAATAGATTGAAGCAGTGCTTTGGTCCTTATTGATGCGAGGCGGTATCTTCGGTTCTTAATAGAATGAAGCCTTGACTTCGGGTTTCAATAAGGACACCGTAAAGCTTCGGTTTTTAATATAGTGAAGGCTTTGACAATCAGCAAAGCAAAGCAGGGCTTCGGCATTAAAATAAAACAAAGCAGCGCTCCGGCATTGAAATAAAATGAAGCAAGACTTCAGTTTTGAAAAGGTGAAGCAAGGCTTCTGGTTTGAAAAATGAAAAACAAGTCTTCGGTTTTGAAATAAGACGAAGCAAGGCTTCGATTTGGGTGCATACCTTTGGAAGCTTGACCTGGAGTGCCCGGAGCCCCTTGCCGAAGGGTGCACTCTGAGGCGCGAGGGGTGGTGGAAGGCGAGAAAGTCCTTCGAACTATACTCGAAGCCCCTTGCCGAAGGGTGCACAGAGTCTTGGGACTCCGAAGCTCCCCCCTCAAGCGTACTTCGAAATATAGGTAGTGCTAGAGAACTTAGCTTTTAGTACTAAGCTCCCCACGGACGGCGCCAACTATTGTAGCAATTATGTTAGCTATAGCATGTTTTTATGTGGTATATGGTGTATAGAATGAACCTCGAAGGGTTCTCATAGAGGGAGAGAGAATTTATACTGGTTCAGGCCTCCCCGGAGGGATAATAGCCCTATGTCCAGTTTATAGTGGATTAGGCAGTGTTTTTGCCTCTACTTAACTTACTCATTACAAGGGCATTACCCTTCTTTTATAGGCATGCAGGCCAAAGGAAAAGACCCAATTGCCCTCTACAAGCCATAGGCTTTATAAGCGCAAGAAGGGGAAAAGGCTAGACTACTGTACATTTGACTTTACCGATGTAATAGATAAAACATCACTTCAAGGGTAGGTACACGGCATACTAGGGGCCAGGGGCCCCGGTATGGTTTTACACTGTAGCGATGATTGAATATTTCTTCTGGTCTAGAGTATTTGCGGGACATCTTCAGTCGAAGGTATCTGAGGGGGATCCGAAGAGCACTTCGAAGCGGACACCGAAGGGGGCTCGAAGTGAGCTCTGAAGCGGCTCTCGGAGTGGGCTCCGAAAGGCTCCGTAGAGGGCTTCTAAGGGGACAGGAGGGTCCCAGAGGCTTGATTCCGGAGGGCTCCAAAGGGGTCCCGGAGGCTTGATTCCGGAGGGGACCCAGACGCTTGACTTAGGAGGGCTCCCGAGGGGTCCTGAAGGCTTGGCTCCAGAGGGGCAAGTCTTGGCTATTCTTTGAGTTTACTTCGTCAGAGGAGACTGGAGCTCGTCATCAGGCTTCACCAGTTGACAGGCTCCGGGCCCGAGGTATTCGGAGGATGACGTTGTTCGGTCCTTGTTTAAGGGAAAACTAATTCCCCCAACAGGATGGAAGAATTTCTTTCTGACTATTGGCTTGGTCATTTACCTTTTTAACCCTACGAAGAATACTAAACAATATCTACTAGGTCGATTATAATTAGAGGGTAAAGAGGTCTTTTTCTTGATGTATATTATCTATAAATAGCCCTCTTCGTTATGTAAGGGGCATCGAATATTTAGGTATTCAATGTACACTTCGAACTGTCTTGAGCTATTATCCAATCCAGAGGCTTAGAACTGTTCGCATAAACTAACACTTCGTTTGTGAAACCTTTGAGTTTACTAAAACCTTTTAGTGTAATCTTTTGTGCCAAAAGTGTTGATGGCCGATAATTTCGAAGCATCGGTTACCCCTCAATGCTCCGAAACTAGGGGGCATGTGTTGACGCCATGATTTGGTAAAAGTCCAAGACCTACTAGAGATGCTACATGGTTAACACAAGTGAAAGAGTTCAAGTCAGAGATGGACAAAAAAGCCCGTCCATGTTGTTGCAACATGACCGAATGCAAATGAGCCAATGAAGATTAAAGTGAGAAGATAAAGGTGATCCATAATCGGTTAAGATAGATTGCTTGGATGGTAAGTCTCCGGACTATAAATTTGCATCTCTTAGTTAGATTAAACACAAAACCCTGTCAAGCAACTCGGAGTTAGGCTGCATCGTTCCGATCTCATGCGAAGAGGTGAGTCCCGCTACCCCCGATGATTGTATCAACCAGGTTGGTGCCCTCATGGCTGCATCAAGTTGATCTCTTGAGGCATCGGCTGAAACAGTACGATCACCAGTTTATCTTGGTGTATTGGCTAGGTCTAAGGCTGCAACAGTTTGATCTCTTAGATTGATGTGATTTTGGTGTGGTAGTATGAGGCTTCATTGGTTAGGTCCGACATCTCTTTCTATTGTATCTTCTTCACATTGTATACCATTCATCTAAATAAAGTGTGCCCGATACTTTGAAGTACTGTTAAGTTCATCATGACTAGCTACTGTCTTGGTTAAGTCCAATCTTGTTATTGTGATGATTTTGATGATCGCAATATGTTATCCGGAGTATTTTATTTATTTGTATCAGAGTACAAGTCGATAGGTTATCTTCGATTCAATGTCATATCTTATCCTCTATCAGGGAATACCCATCAGCCCATATGCATGAACTACCTATCTCATCGGCCGATGGCGCATTTGTCCAGATCGCTCTACCTTGGTCATCAGCCTTATGGTCGATCGACGTTATCCACTCACAATTGTTCTATCATCACCACAGTCATCGGCTTGGCAGTCGATAGGGTTTGCTACAAACGATAGTTTCTTTGTTTCCTTATTAGTTGCATTTTAAAATTGATTGGCATGCCTTGAACCCTTTTCTAAGATTGTAGGACCTGTACTGGAGTTAAGCAGATCTCCGAGGCCATGCGTGTGTCAATGTGTGACCAAAAAAGACACCAACATCATCACTCGAGATTGTTGAAGAGGAAGAAGAGGATGATCGTCTGACTTAGTTTTCTTCCATTTAGGTGAAGAAACCCTTTTCCCAACTTCATTTCTCGTGTTGGTAGTCCTTCAGGGCCCTTTGGAAGAACTTCGTCTTCATCTAGCCCTTGGTGAAAGTGTTCTAGCTGGACCTAATGTGCTTGTTGGAGTCATTGGAGCCACCGTCGATGCCCTTCTTGTAGTCATTCCGCTTGGGGCAGTCGATGATTAAATGACCCGGATAACCACACTTGTTGGGGGAGATAATCCCGATGGTGCCCAGAGAGCATGAAGGTCACATCACTAACCCCGAGGCATGATTCCGGGAGCCTAGGATTTGTGCAGCTGAAGTTATCGAAGGCTCCAACGATGCTTGAGGCAGGATCTGCCCTCGGAAGCAAGGGGCCCGGGGATGAAACGAGGTCCGAGGCAGTGTCTGCCTCGGGGCGGGATTAAGAGCCCAGAGCCTTTGGCCCCGAACCAGAAACTGGAGAGAAGGTCTCTAAAGATGGCGCCATCATCGCCCTCGGAATGAGGAGTGCAGAGCTCACCGCGAAGAGGCGGCATCAGTCGGGGTCGAGGTGCGTCGTCCGCGGTGCGCTACAGTCCCGGGGGGCGAGATGGGTGGCCGGTACCTATCTAATCCTATTAGGCAGGTAGCGAGATCACGACAATGTAATGTAGCTATCGACACTGTAGCCACATCACTGAGTGATGGGCAGGGTAGTTAGGATTGTACCCCTACTAGTAGGGGTATGGTAGTTTTACGTTGTACGTCAGGCAGAGGGGTCAGAAGTTATTGGGCCACTATAGGGCTCCAATATAAATACCCCCTTCTTCATATTGTACAGACACACTACAAACGATCCCAGAAAACAGCTTTGAGCTAAGCTTTCCACTTTAGACTCTCTCAAAAACCTGTCAGCGTAATCTCTTACACCAACAACACTCAAAGCAACTAGGTTTTGTGCGATGTTGTTTCATAATTCTCCTATCGTAAACACGTCAACCCAGCTATTTAACAAGCACATATCATCATCTCCTAATAGATCAAGTTGATCCTTAGTGATAGACATCAAAGAGGACGAAGCACAACTCAGAGAAGAGGCATCATCAGTAGAGTTAAGGGCTAGGGTTTTGGAACCAGAACCAGTGAGATTTGATGTCAATGTGATATCAACCTCTGAGGCCTTGAGCTTACTAAAGAGCTCTATTAAAGTATAGGTATGATAAGAAGAACTCTATATAATTGAAGATACCTTGATCTCCTATACATTAGGGTCCAAGGTATGAGAAAAAACTAGAGCACTTGTTCATGGTCTGAGACAAGTTGATCATGTTCGGCATTGTTGGCCTGAAGCTTGTTAATAATCGACTGAAACGACCAAACAAGGCTTCAATAGTCTCACCTAGCTTCTATGTGAGATTTTCATATTCACGCTAGTCTGTCTAGTAGAGCCGAGCCTTGACGTAAGATGTCCCCTCATGGTGAGCCTGGAGGGTAGCCTAGATCTCTCGAGTAGTGTCGAGATGGCTCACATGCTCAAACTTAGAAGAACCAAGACCAGAAAATAGTATATTCACTACCTTGTTGTTATTCTCATGCTGGGTGCGATAGCGCACGGTGGTGCCAAATCTTCTGTCAAGAGGGTAAACACAATCCGTGCAGATCTGGACATTAATGATCCAACTTCTAATCAGAACTGACCTGAACCCAGCAATCGCTACACCACGGATCTATTGGTTATCAACCACACGCAAACGCGATTAACCTTGCCAAGAAGGCTTATCCCTGCATATGAATCCAGAACACAAGCAAGAACACAGAAACACAACCTCAAATTATAGATAGTAATTTTGAAGGACTCAAAGTCAGGGTTTCACAAACGAATATACGGTGAAACTGTGATGGCAGATTAATGTAAGAAAAACCCGAACCTTAGCAATGGTGGTTGCAACCTATTTATAGGGTTTACAGGACGTGGGATTTGGGCCATTCCCTAAAAGTCTCAAACATTAACACGCTCAAAAACAAAACATGATTCTGACCCCACGTAGATCTGTACTAAGACTCTTGACTGGACTCAGTGCCTCCCGAATGGTACTCCTGACTAGACTTAGTGCTTCCCGAGTGGTGGCTCTTTAGATGGTGCTTGGCCGATAGTGGACAGTAATTGACCGAGTGGAGTCAGCGTTGATGGTCGATGGTTGGGGTTGGTCCGACAAGTAGCTGATGATTGATGGCCGATGGTTGAAGTCGGACAAGCAGATATTGGTGTTACTGATTGGCTCATTGGTGGCCTACTGGCCAATAACTAGTTGATGAGATCAGCCAATTGGTGGAGTTGATCGGTTGACTGGTCCCGAAGTACTTCTCCCATATTTCTAAGGATCAAATTATTTCTCATAAGTATCATCCCATCTTTGTGCATATTAGTATGGATTGCAAGGAACGAGCATGCCTCATACCATAGTTTCCGATCACGTGAATGAGTAATCAGTCTTGGAATGATATAGTGAGGTGTGTCTTCAACGTTGTGGGAGATGTCCTCAACATCCTCTCCCTCTTGAATTGGAGTCATCCTCGACTCAAGCTCATCTTCATGTCCCAAGTAAGGCTTCAAATCTAAAACATTAAAGGTGGGACTAATCCCAAAATCTGCAGGAAACTCAAGTTGGTAAGCATTGTCATTAATTTTCCTAACTATCATAAAAGGACCATCAGCGCGAGGCATCAACTTAGACTTTCTTAATTCAGCAATGTTTGTAGCATCGTTGCTCTTATGATAGGGAATAAAATGTGTCATTTTAGAGAAATGATCGACCACTACAAATATAATATATTTTCCCTTTTGATCCTCGATAAACCTAGGATGAAATCCATCGATATATCATCCCATGGAATACTAGGAATAGGAAGGGGCATATAAAGTCTGAAGGGGTTCACCCGTGACTTAGCTTTGTTACAAGTAGTGCAATGTGAGACATAGCGCTCGACTTCTCACCGCATCCTTAGCCAAAAGAAGTGTGTGGACAACACATCCTCTATTTTCATTGCTCCAAAATGTCCATGAGCTAGGTGGGATGCATAGCTTGTTAACTCGTCATAATAGTCCCTCATTCAGCGCATACTTATTCCATGCTCAACCTTCCCTGAAATCCAAATCAGTGGAATACAAATCCTTTGGACTCTCTAGGCCAAATATTTTATGACCAAGCTGAGTTAGCATAGTGAAACACCTAGAGAGGGCATCAGCAATGACATTATCTTTTCCACGTTTATGTTTAATGATATATGAAAATGATTCTATGAACTAAACCCATTTTGCACGTCTCTTATTCATCTTTGCTTGGCTTATGACATTATCTTTTCCACGTTTATGTTTAATGATATATGAAAATGATTCTATGAACTAAACCCATTTTGCATGTTGCTTATTCAGCTTTTCTTGGCTTCTGTTGTGTTTCAAAGATTCATGGTCAGAATGAATGACAAACTCCATAGGCAAAAGATAATGTTGATAAGTTTCTAACACCCGAACTAAGGCATACAACTCTATCATATGTAGAATAATTCAGATTAGCTCCATTCAATTTCTCACTAAAGTAAGCAATGGGTTTACCTTCTTGTAGGAGCACTTCTTCTATTCCAATCCAACGAGCATCACCTTCCAGCTCAAAGGTCTTACCACAGGGAGTTGGAGTAGAGGGGCATGTGTAAGCTTCTCCTTGAGCAAGTTAAAAGCTTGCTCCTGTGTTGGACCCCGTATGAAGAAAGTGTCCTTCTTTGTTAGCTCATTGAGTGGGGCGCAATAGTGTTGAAGTCTTTCACAAACCGCCGATTGAACTTGGCGAGTACATGAAACCTACTCACTTGTGTGACAGTTTGAGGAGTCAGCCAGCTCTTCATGGCTTCAATCTTTGCTTCATCCACCTCAATGCCATGTGGAGTAACAACATAGCTAATAAAAGAAACATGATTCATGCAAAAAATTGCACTTCTCAATGTTAACGAAAAGGCGGGCGTTCCTCAAGGCATTAAAGAAAACACGCAAATGAGTTAAATGTTCATCATCACACTTTCTATATATCAAGATATCATCAAAGTAAACCATGACAAATTTAAGAATAAACACTCTTGAAACTTCATTCATCAAACACATGAATGTGCTAGGCCCATTAGTTAATCCAAAAGGCATGACTAGCCACTCATATAATCCAAACATAGTTTTGAATGTTGTTTTCCATTCATCTCCTAATTTCATTCTGATTTGGTGGTATCCACTATGCAAGTTAATCTCTGTGAAAATGGTAGATCCACTCAACTCATCAAGCATGTCATCTAATCTAGGAATAGGGTGTTGATACCTGGCTGTAATATTATTGATCACCCTATAGTCAACACACATTCGCTAACTACCATCCTTCTTAGGAACCGAAAGAATAGGAACAACATAGGGGCTAAGACTTTGTCACATGTACCCACGGTCTAAAAGTTCTTGGACTTTCCTTTGAATTTCTTCAGTCTCCTTCGGATTTGTTCTATAGGAAGCTCGGTTTGGCAATGTCACGCCCAAAATCAAATCAACTTGATGTTCAATACCTTGAATAGGTGGTAGTCCCAGGGTTATTTCCGTTGGGAAGACATCCTTGTATTCCTGTAAAACATTAATAACATCAGGGGGCAGAGAAGTAGGAATATCTTCAATTGAAAAAACACTTCTTTGCATATTAGAGCATAGCAAGGGGAGTCAAGTCCATCAATTCCAATAAGATCAGATCTAGTAGAAAGCATAACTCCTCCGTTCAATTTAATTCTCTCAAGTTTAGAGTTATTATCTTTCTTCTCATTCTTAGGTGGAAAAATGGTGTGAGCTACTTGCTGATTTTCAGATTGTGTCACACTCTCCTTGTTATTCTCAGCACTCTCTCTCACACACATTGCACAATCTCAGCAGGGGTCATAAGGAGTAAAGTGATTTTATTTCCCTTGTGCACAAGTGTATATTTATTACTTCTACCATGATTGGTGACATTCATATCAAATTCTCATGGGCAACCCAATAAAAGTGAACAAGCTTGAATGGGTACTACATCACAATCAGCAAACTCATGGTATGGGCCGATGAAAAATTATACTCTCACTGATTTTGTTACCTTGACCTTACCACTATTGTTGAACCATTGAATATGGTAGGGATGAGGATGCAGACGCGTGGTCAATCCAAGCTTGTCAACCATTTATGAGCTCCCAATGTTATTGCAGCTCCCTCCATCAATGATGACACGAACATGTCGATCCTTAACAATAAGGTACATTTGCAATAAGTTGTGTCGCTGGAGAGTATCTGCTTGTTCTACTTGAGTGTTCAATACACGATGTACAATTATGTTCTGTAATGTCTATGTGGCGGTGGTATCTAGAATCTCCTCTCCTTCACTATCGGCCTTTTCGATAATTACATTATTAGTTTCCGAAGCAATTTCATCCTCAATATCACTAGCACTAACATACCCACCTTCTTCGGTTGCGATGATTATCCATCGCTAGCTCGGGCAATCTCTCATGATATGGCCTTTTCCCTTGCAGTTGTGGCAGATAAGTGTTGACACGAAAACATGGCCCCACACCTGGGTTAGTTCGACGATCCAAAAGTGCACGGATACTCGGGGACAAGCCTAAGCGTGACGTGGCACCGACGTCACGTTCGGACTACCCTTAATAGTGATAAGGGGGTGGAGTCGCCAGGCAACCAGATTACACAAAATAATCCAATTTGCCGAAAGAAATAGATTAAACAGAATAAAATCAACAAACCAGTCGGAGCCCCACCTGGTTCGAAGTCTGATGCGAAGGGGTCGCCGAACGGTACCTTCGGTGTCTGGTGCGAAGTTCTCAGCCGAAGGGTGCTTCGGCGTTCGGACTGGTCCGGCCGAAGATGGACTCTGAATGGATCTGGACGTAATGATCACCTCCAAACAGCAGGGTTCGCCGTACGATCTCCGATACAACAAACTATGAAATAGTGACGCGAGGGCCACGTGTGAGTGCAACTTCATCCGGTGCGTAGTATGGTCGTGGTGAAGCCCGTTGCGATGAAGTATGCTGGCGAGGCCTGTGGTCGGAGCCTGCGGTCCCACCGAAGGGTGTCTTAGGACCTCCGAAACCGATCTCTCAACTACAGACACCTCCGACAAAGGGGCTCCGAACGTGCGAACCTGCAACAGAGAGAATTTGAAGTACCAATTCGGCCTGAGGACCGAATTTTACTAAGTGTTGCACTAGTAGCGAAGGCAGCAATCTATTACGCAGATTAGCAGATACTTCACAGGCGAAGTAACAAGGCGATAGCAATCTATTACGTAGATTAACGGATACTTCACAAGCGAAGTAACAAGGGTTACCACTATTCCGTAGCGGCCGATGGAGGGCTTCCAGGCAAACCCACGAAGAGGTACATGAAAATAAAGGTAAGGTAAATACGATCAAAGCATTGGCTTTGGTTTGGTTTGAGTTGGGGGGGGAGGGGGGTTCTCCACACCGACCATGCCTCTCTATTTATAGGGGGTTAACTCCTAATATAATCTGCTATTAATCCAGCCAGATAGAGATAGAGATTGAGCTGGTGACGCAAACAACTCTATCTCTGCCGAGGTGGGCTTCGACCAGGCCCGTCGAGGCCTGCTCCTCGGGCCAAAGCTTTGATAGCGTGGGCCTCCAAAGGCTTCCTGGCCGAAGCCCATGGGCTGGCTAGAGGCTTTCGGAGCCCACAGCTCAACGGACTTTGGCCCTGTAGTGCTTCAGACAGACCCTAGACATGTGTATTTTTGGCCCAAACCATCAAAAATTGATATTTTGACAATCTAGCCATTAATGCCATTTTTTGCCATCAACACATGCCCCCTGCCTTTTAGTGAACTAGTGAACTAAAAGCACAACGAGCTGAAGACGATACCATCTGTATCGGGTTTTCGACACTTTTATGATGTTTGCCACACACTTGGGAAATACCTTTTCAAGTATCTACCATTCAAAGCTCTTCGAAACCGCTCTCCCTGTAGGGATTCCAACACGTATGCGTTGCCGGGAGCGATTTTGGCTATCTTAAAAGGACCTTCCCAACTAGGTGACCATTTGTCAAATTTGCGACTCTTCGTGCCTAAAGGCAAAATCGTTTTCCATACCAAGTCTCCTATTTGAAACGATTTCGGTTTAACCTTCTTATTGTAGGGTTTAGCTACTCTCTTCTTGTCTACTTCTATGGCTTCTAAAGCCCTTAGTCTCTGATCAGTCACTTCCTCCAAATTGTCTTTCAGAAGAGTCTCATACTCATTGACTGATAAGCTGTCTTATTTTAACACTATTAAGGAGCCAAGATCTACCTCTACAGGCAGAACGGCCTCTTGTCCATAGACCAACTCATATGGACTGACCTTGGTGGCACCGTGCTTTGCAATCCTACAAGCCCATAACGCCTTGGAAAGCACTTCATGCCACCTCGTTGTGAGTCATGTTCTTGAGAGGTACAACCTCAATCCACTTAGTGAAGTAATTCGTTGCCATCAACATGAACCGATGCCCTTTTGAGGAAGGAGGGTGAATCTGGCCGATGAAGTCTAAACCCCAACCTCGAAATGGCCATGGCTTGACAATAGGATTGAGCAATGATGAAGGAGCCAACTGGATGTTGCCAAACTTCTGACATGCCTCACACCCTCTGTAGTACTTGAAACAATCTTCAGTCATAGTCGACCAATAAAAACCCGCTCTTTTGAGCATCCAACTCATCTTTTGGGCCGACTGATGCATGCCGCAAAGCCCCTCATGGACTTCTCCTGTAGCCACCTAGGACTGCTCATGGTCTAAACACTTCAATAGCACTCCGTCGATGGTTCGGCGATACAATGTGTTGTCCATCAACACGAATTTGAACGCTTGTCGCCGAACCTTCCGATCAGCCCTTTGACAAGGGTCTCTCAAATACCGGATGATCGGGACTCTCCAATCGCCCTTACAGGGTTTAGAGGGCCTCGTTGGTCCACCTTCTAAAAAAACTTCTAAAATACTGACCTCGGGGTGCCCTCCGAGCCATTCCAGCTCCTGCCGAAGCCTGGCCGAGGTGGCCATTCAGAGTGTGTCGGGCCGAAGCTCTTCGGAGGGTTCGGACTCCGGGGAGCCTTATCCGTCTGGGAGGCTTCGCAATATGGGCTCCGGCGTGCCAGATCCTTTGATCGGCAGAGCACTCTGGTCCGGGGGCTTCGGCGCGCGGTGGCCTTCGGCGACCCGAGGGGTTCGACCTGAGGTGTGCGCCTGCCCACCTTTACTGGCTTCGGTAGTTAGACTGAACACTGGCCTCTTCAATATAGAAAATTTCCCTCTCCTGACTTGGTAGCCAGATGCTTGCTGAGCCAAATCATTGGTGTTGGGGGAAATATTCCATCTTCAGGGTTATTGCAGTAACAGGACAAAGGTTGGTGATTAAGTCCAAGATTTCCAGCATATGACTCCGGGGATGCATTGAGTCAAGTTCGAAGTATGATGACGGACTCGAACTTGGACTCTTCCGAGAGTTTCTTTGCCAGCTAAGATGGAAGACTTATCTTCTTTCTCATTAGATTAGTCTTTTACCATTTTATCCCTATTAAGGGTACCGAATAGTTTCCACTGTGTCGGTTGTAATAGAGGGGTAAAAGGGTCTTTTCCTTAATGTTTGGGTCTATAAATACCAACCGTTTCACCTTGTAATAAGGACCGAATACAAGTTATTCAATACAAACTTTTGAACTATTCTAAGTTATTATCCTTTCGGAGGCTTGGAATAGTTTCCTTCGCAAACACTTCGTTTGTTAGTTTCTAATCTTCAGAAACCTGTTAGCGTAATCTTTTACGCCAACAGTTGGAGCCGTCCGTGGGGAACCTAGTCCTAAAAAACTCCGTTCTCTACCAAGTTCTTAAACCATGCCTCCTAAGCGGAGTCAGGTAGTAATCCTGTTCGGAGGTCCCCTCGGACCTCCGGAGCAAGATCTTCAGACACAGTTGAGGTCGGAGGACCTTCGACGTTTCCTCCACCTCAAACTCCGGAAGGGGTTCCCCTTCCTCGAGCATACGGAGTTCCTCCGCTAACTCCATCTATACTTCGGCCATTCGGAGTCCCTCTTCCACCTCATGTTCCACTTCCAACTGACCCTTACAGTTCTCAAGACCCGGAAGACCCTTCCGGAGGAGATGAAAACAGTCTTGGTGATATGGCCGCTCAAATGGCCAGTCTCCAAGCCGAAGTAGCAAGGTGGCGGCAAGAAGCCACGAATAGGCTTCGTTCTCAAGCCACCCCAGTCATTCCCGAAGTGCCCGAAGATGACGAGGTTATTTATCCCGAAGCACCAGAGAATGCTTCCTTCGACACTGAGTTCTGTCACGCAGGACTGTTTTAAACACACAGGACGACTCGAGACTCCAAAAGAGGTGAAACCAACGGCAAACGATCCGTCTTCTCCTTAGCTTTCCAAAATGTCAAAGAACGCGTCAATCGGACTTTGTATGAGGACATTATGCCCATTTTGGTGTATGGTGGTCGATGTAGTCCGAACCAGCGAAATCTTGACTTCAAAACATCCGTGCGACTCCATCTTCAACTCCAACTCTTCTATTCCATCTCCCCTGTTCCTAAGCAACAAAATATCACTAGAATTCAGTAGCATCCCGTCCAAACAAATATTAACATAGTTGCTAAGGAAAGAATTAACCTCATGGTTCAAGCGACGGGCATGGGCGCGTGTGATTGGTCCTAGTGTAGGTGGAGGCTCAATGTGTGTATCATGTGAAGTGATGTCCTCATCATCCTCCCCCTCTTGAATTGGAGTCGTCCTCGACTCAAGCTCATCGTCAGCTCCCAAATAGGGTTTTAAATCATCAGCCTGGGGCATCAATTTAAACTTTCTCAAATCAGGAAAACGATCCTTGCGCAAGTATAACCAAACAAGATCTCCTGGTTTGAAAAACATCTTCTTTCTTCCTTTATTTGTCTTTTGAGCAAAATAGCGTGCCTTCTTTTCTATAACTTCCTTGGTCTTCAGATGCATAGCTTTCACAAACTCTGCACGCTTAGTTGCCTCTATGTTTGCTCTCTCTTGAAAAGGAAGTGGCAGCAAATCAAGTGGTGTGATTGGCTTAAAACCATACACCAATTCAGATGGGCACAATTGTGTTGTTGAGTGAACAGCTCTATTGTATGCAAATTCAACATGTGGAAGGCAGTCCTCCCATTCCTTCAAGTTCTTCTTAATCATTGTTCGCAGCAACATGGAGAGTGTACGGTTTACCACCTCTGTTTGACCATCAGTTTGCGGGTGACAAGTTGTTGAAAATAGCAATTTTGTGCAAAGCTTGGCCCACATTGTCTTCCAAAAGTAACTCATAAACTTCACATCATGATCTGAAACAATGGTTCTAGGCATCCCGTGCAATCTCACAATTTCCCTGAAAAATAAATCAGCAATATGTGAAGCATCGTTGGTCTTGTGACAGGAAATAAAGTGTGCCATTTTAGAAAACCTATCCACTCTTACAAATATGGAGTCTCTCCCCCTCTTTGTCCTAGGCAATCCCACAATAAAGTCCATGCTAATATCTTCCCAAGGTGCACTAGAAACAGGAAGTGGAGTATACAAACCATATGGGTTAAGTTTGGATTTAGCTTTATGGTATGTGGCACAACGCTGCACAAATCGTTCAACATCTCTCCGCATCTTGAGCCAATAAAAATTATTGGACAGCAGGGCCAAAATCTTTTCTCTCCCAAAATGTTCCATTAATCCACCGCCATGTGATTCCTACAACAACAGCAAACGTACGGACGAATCTGGAACACATAGCTTGTTAGCATGGAATAGGAACCCGTCATAAACATGAAATGTTTTCTAGTCTTTCCCATCATTACAGTTAGTGAATGGTTCAGCAAATTCTTTATCTACAACATACAAATCTTTCAAACTTTCCAAATCTGGAACGTTGATATCAAGTTGAGATAAAAGAACAATCCTACGAGACAATGCATCAGCAACCACATTTTCTTTGCCATTCTTGTATTTCACAATGTATGGGAAAGATTCAATAAATTCAACCCATTTAACATGTCTACGATTCAGTTTAGCTTGCCCTCTCAAATATTTTAGTGCGTCATGATTAGAATGTATAATAAGCTCCTTAGGCAAAAGGTAATGTTGCCAAGTTTCAAGCACACGCACTAAGGCATATAATTCCTTATCATAGGTAGAATAATTCAACTGTGGACCATGCAATTTTTCACTAAAATGGGTCACGGGTTTACCTCAATGTAGCAGCACACCTCCTATTCCAACATCACTAGCATCACATTCTAACTCAACAGGCTTACTGAAGCCGGGTAGCTGAAGTAGAGGTGCACATGTAAGGCAATCCTTGAGTGTGGCAAGAGCTTGTTCTTGTGCTGGCTCTCAAGTATAAGTAACTCCCTTCTTGGTCAACTCAGGTAAAGGACCGGCTATGGTGCTGAAATCTTTCACAAAACGCCGGTAGAAACCTGCAAGACCAAGAAAACTACGTACTGCAAGATTAGTTTTAGTTGCATGCATGACACGTCCTTTCAGATTAATAACTTGTGACGAGGAAGGAGAAACAACATTGTCTTTTTGTTGCCTCGAAAGTGTTTTAGCTACTTGCTGATTTTCAGAAAGTTGTTTGCTCTTTTGTGCGTCCCTAGCACGTTTTTCTTGTTCAAATTTCACAATTTCAGCAGGAGTCATATGAAGCAATGTAACTTTTTTCCTTTATACATAAATGAGTACTTATTGCTCCTACCATGGTGTGTAGCATCAGTATCATAAACCCAAGGTCTACCAAGTAATAGAGAACATGCTTGCATTGGTACTACATCAAAATCAGCAACTCCGAAGTATGTACCAATGGAAAATTCGATGTGAGCAGTTTGTGTTACCATGACCTTACCGCTATTGTTGAACCATTGCATGTGGTAAGGGTGTGGATGTGCTCGTGTGGGAAGTTGAAGCTTCGTTACCATGTCCTGGCTCACCAAATTGTTGCAACTACCGTTGTCGATGATGACACGTACACGGCGGTCATTGACGACGAAGAAGGTCTGAAATAGATTGTTCCGTTGTGCCTGGTCGTCCTGGTCCATGTGAGTGCTCAAGTCACGTTGTACAATAAGTGCTGCCATGTTAGTGACAAGACAAAGCAACAAGGAATAATCCTTATGTAAAACAGCTAGGTGGGTGGTGGATGTGTGGTGGAAGCAATCCGTCAAGCGCCTTACCCACGCTTGCAAGTGTTCTTACCACGCCGCAGTGAGGTCACCGGCCTGTAGGTGATGAACCAAGTGGAGGGTGGTGTACAATTGCAAGAAATGAACCTGTCCTGACCAAGAGAAAGGTGTAGCTTGGAAGGCAAGTGAGTAGCAAGGATTAGCGATAGTAATAACAGTTAAACCAAGTTCAATAAGTATTCCCTAGTACTCGTCAAAAGTTGCTGGCCTTAGTGCTCCCAATGTGAAAATTCAAGCAATAGAGGGAAACTATGTGCCCAAAACTCAAATGGAAACAACAACAGGCCAAATTCAGCTCTCTGCAGATCGGACAAGAGATCGGACAAGGGAATCTGTTACTGCCGCTGATAATTCTGTTACTACCGCGGATCGGACAAGAGTTCGGACAAGAGATCGGACAAGCAGAATCTGTTACTGCCGCTAATAACTCTGTTACTACCGCTGATCAGACAAGAGTTCGGACAAGAGATTGGACAAGCAGAATCTGTTACTACCGCTGAGAAGCTGTTACTGTCGAATCTGTTACTGCCGCCGATAATGCTGTTACTACCGCTTCTTCTTTTTTTTTGATTTTTTTTCTCTCTCTTCTTTTTTTTTCACTCTATTTTTTTTGAACAAGGATTACCAGAGATGCAACCACAAAAATTGGCACCTACAACTGAGGTGGGATGTGGCTCACAAAAATTCAACAAGTTCGCTGACCGGCGAGCAAAAACTTTGACCAATTTTTTTTTAACTTCCTGATTTTTTTGGCGATTTTGGTGAGGGCTAACAGGCGAAGCGAGTTAGGGTACCCACCCAAATTGGGTCAGGAACACGCTAAAAAAATTTCAGATTTTTCTGCCAAACGAGCGAAAAGTTATGCCTGTTTTACCGAAGGAGGGTCACAAAGAGTCGATGTGGAAAACGAATAGGGTTGCGGAAGGGGGGGTTTTCGGTGGGTAATTTTTTTTTGAGACACAAGAACAACTACTACTCAAATGACACAGAGGGATGACTAAACCAGCAAGAAGACTCGACCAAGAACACGAACTCAACAATGTTAAAACTGAAATTAAAATCGCAAGGCACAAAGGGGTTCTCGGTGGGGAATTTTTTGGTGCGGTTTTCTGGACTCTAGGTAAAAACAAAAGCAGATCGGGATTACCTAACGAGAAATCTGAGCTCTGATACCAACTGATGGGGGACTGGTCCCGATCTTCCGCTAGGTAAAGGATAAACTTGGGTTGGTGGAGAATCTCGACGTTGGCGATCCAAGGCTCCGGTCCGGCGGATCAAAACCTTGCAATCGTTACACCACTGTCTCCATTGGTTATCAACCACGCAGAACGCGATTGACCTCGCCACGAAGGCTAATTCCTGCAAGCGAACCCAAGAACACAAGCAAGAACAGGAAGGATACAAGTCGAATGCCAAATCACAGACAAACGATGATAAGGTGAGGTTTCACAAACGCCAATGCAGCAGCCAATCGGTCCGGTGCAAGAGGCGAGATCTAAACACAACAGTGTAGATGCAAACAAAGCAAAACCTAACCCTAGAGGCGGCTTGAGTGAGTTATATAGGGCGTGGGCAGCCTGTGGAAGGTGAACAGACTTGGGCTGTGGGCTAGAAGACGTACAAACTTGGACTATGGGCCAACACGGCCCAGTTCTGTCATGCAGGACTGTTTTAAACACACAGGACGACTCGAGACTCCAAAAGAGGTGAAACCAATGGCAAACGATCCGTCTTCTCCTTATCTTTCCAAAATGTCAAAGAACGCGCCAATCGGACTTCGTATGAGGAAGTTATGCCCATTTTGGTGTATGGTGGTCGATGTAGTCCGAACCAGCGAAATCTTGACTTCAAAACATCCGTGCGACTCCGTCTTCAACTCCAACTCTTCTATTCCATCTCCCCTGTTCCTAAGCAACAAAATATCACTAGAATTCAGTAGCATCCCGTCCAAACAAATATTAACATAGTTGCTAAGGAAAGAATTAACCTCATGGTTCAAGCGACGGGCACGGGCGCGTGTGATTGGTCCTAGTGTAGGTGGAGGCTCCATGTGTGTACATTGTGAAGTGATGTCCTCATCACCTACCCCATGCCCTGAATTGATCAATTGGTCAACTCCACTGCTGGTTCGAAGTTATTAAGCTTCCTCGACGCGTATTCCGGCTATCATGAAATTTGGTTGAAGCGCGAAGATGAAATCAAGACAAGCTTCGTAACTCCTTCAGGAGTTTTTTGTTATGTAAGAATGCCCTTTGGCCTAAGAAATGCCAGGGCTACATTTTCGAGGTTAATTGCTAAGGCTCTAGGTCATCAATTAGGTCGTAATGTAGAGGCTTATATGGATGATACTGTAATAAAGAGTGCTTTAAAGCACCAGCATAGCCTAGACTTAGCAGAAACATTCAATAGCCTTCAGGCATGTGGGATCCGTCTCAACCCCGAAAAATGTATCTTCGGGGCGCAGGCTGGAAAATTGTTAGGGTACCTAGTTTCAAGCAGAGGGATCGAAGCTAGCCCCACTCAGATAACTGCGTTGCAGAAGATGGCTCCCCAAGAGAATTTAAAGCAAGTGCAAAAGCTGACCGGTCGTCTAGCAGCACTTAGCAAATTTCTGGCAAGGTCTGCGGAGAGAAGTTTGCCTATTTTCAAAGCATTGAAAGAGTCTGAAGATTTTGCATGGACACCGGAGTGTCAGAAGAGCTTCGAAGATATTAAGAATTATCTCAATAACCTTGCTACACTCACGGTGCCTGTTGCGGACGAAACCCTACTCCTCTACCTTGCAGCCACTGGCTCTGCTGTCAGTGCAGTCCTTGTCAGAGAGGTTGATTTCAACGGGAAGTTGGTACAAAATCCAGTTTATTTTGTGTCCGAAGCATTGTCTGGAGCAAAAACAAGATATTCCGAGCTTGAGAAATTCGTTTATGCTCTCATAATGGCTTCGAGGAAGCTAAGGCATTATTTCTTGGCACATAATGTCATTATACTAACTTCGTATCCTTTGGGAGATATGCTCCGAAGTAAGGATTCCACTGGAAGAATTGGGAAGTGGGCTGTTGAGTTAGCACCCTTCGGCATATCTTTTTTGGCAAGAACAACAATTAAGTCGCATGTTTTGGCCGACTTTGTGGCAGAGTGTTCTCCCCCTGCAGCATGGGCTCTAGAGAAGTCAAGTGAAGAAATTTGGACTATTTACTCTGATGGAGCTTTCCAAGCATCTGGAGCAGGTGTCGGAGCAGTGATAATTTCGCCTTCCGGGCAAAAGGTAATGTACTCCGTAAGACTAAACTTTAAGTCTACCAATAATACAACGGAGTATGAAGGAATTTTATTGGGACTTCGAAAGGCACGTGCTCTAGGGGCTACAAGAGTCGTTATTAAAACAGATTCTCAGATTGTAGCAGGGCACGTAGACAACAGTTTCCAAGTCCGGCATCCACAGCTTGCAAAGTACTTAGAAGAAATCCAAAAAATAGAAGCAGCATTTAAAGGGATTTCCATTCGGAGTATACCTAGAGCAGAAAATATGCAAGCTGACATCTTAGCAAAAGCTGCAGCCGGAGCTATGGACATACCCGAAGAAGCTTTTTATGAAGAACTCAGTACACCTTCGGTGCCACAAATTCCTGCTGCGGAAGTCCTTTGCATCCCAAGTACAGATTGGCGAAGTTCAATCATGGAAGTGTTGCAAGGAGAGGTAAATATGTCAGAAGGACCACAACTTTCAAGGTTAAAGCTTAGAACTCAGAATTATCAAATAATCAACGGTATTTTATACAAGGCCGAGTATGTTCCCCTCTACTCCGATGTATATCTCAAGCCGAAGGTGAAGAAATTCTTCGAGAAATTCATGAAGGACTTTGCGGTAGCCATCTAGCACCTCGAGCTTTGGTAGAAAAGACACTTCGCCAGGGGCTTTATTGGCCTACAATAGTAGCTGATGCGGAGAGCTTGGTCCGCACTTGCCAAGGATGTCAGTGGATGGGACGAAGGAGTCATCGCCCACCAACAGCCCTTCAAGTCATAGCTCCAGTATGGCCCATGGCCAGATAGGGCATGGATCTTATTGGTCCCTTCCCAACAGCAAAAGGAAATTTGAAGTTCGCAGTGGTAGCAATTGAATACTTTTCAAAGTGGGTCGAAGCAGAGCCCCTAACAGCTATCACTTCGAACAATCTACAGAAATTTTTCTGGAAGAATATCATTTGCCGGTTCGGAGTGCCTAGACAACTCACAGTTGACAATGGAACACAATTCGACGCAGAACCATTCAAGAAATTTTGCGAAGATCTAGGTATCCAACTATGCTTTGCTGCAGTGCGACACCCTCAGTCTAACGGAGCTGTAGAAAGAGCCAATGGTAACATTTTGTCAGGGCTAAATCGAAGGATAGTAGGATTGGCAAAAGGACTCTGGACCGAAGAACTTTCGAAGATTTTGTGGTCCATTCGGACCACTCAAACAAGGTCCACGAGTTTCAATCCATTCAGACTATTATTCGGAGATGAAGCTATGACACCAACAGAGCTCAAAGGAGGATCACTTCGCAGCACCGAACCGGAAGTAGAAGGAGAAAAACAAGCTTTGCTGGATTTAATAGAGGAGACAAGACTTCGAGCTGTGGCAAATTTGTCAAAATATCAGCAGCAGACGAATGCTTGGATCGACCCGAAGGTCAAGATTAATGAACTTAGGCCGGGTCATCTCGTTTTGCGAAGTATCATAGCACCAGGAAAATTAGGAAATAAATGGGAAGGTCCATACTTAATTGTTCGCTCAGGGCGTCCTGGTTCTTTTAAATTAACTAATTTGGAAGGTGAAGAGTTAGCGCATACATGGCATGCGGAGCACCTAAAGCGATACTTCGCATAAGGGCTCCTTGTAATCATTTGTAAGCACTTTCCGAATTAATAAAGCATATGGTTCAGATAATGCCTACCCCTCATAAACTTCCCACTTCCGAGTGGACGCACTGGAATAGCAGAGTTGACCGAGAGGGAAGTGTCATTAATTTGAATCATATTTTCGGACTTCGGACCACTGGTCCGAAGTTTCCGAGGTGGTGGGCTGACATAATCCGGAGTCCAAGCCACTGACTTGAAGACATCCGTAAAAGTGCCCGAGACCACAGAATGCGGAGTCCAAGCCAACGGCTGAAAGACATCCGTAAAAAGAGTCCAAAGAGACCAAAGGATGCGGAGTCCAAGCCACCGGCTTGAAGACATCCGTAAAAAGAGTCCAAAGAGACCACTGCGAACTCCAAACCACTGGTTTGATTGAATTCGCAAAAAGAGCCGAAGGAGGCCAAAACAAAACAGAGTTTGAGCCATGAGCTTCGAACGTCTGTTAAGAAAGTCCAAAGTGACAAATCATCTGGGACACTAAAGTGTCCGGAAAGTTGTCCAAAGTGATTTCTTTCAAAAAACATATGGTACTAAGTTACCAGTCTTTAGACTACAAATAGTCGAAGACATTTTATAAGATTTTAATCAATCTTTAAATTGCTGAGGGGCTCCGAACCCCAAAAATTGTACTCCTAAGTTTTTCTTTGCGCCTAACCATCTTTGAATACAGTTCGAAGTTGCTTACGCCCAAAGAGGGGCTAGTAAATAGGGAGACAATTTTAAATCGATATTTATTATTCGAACAAATATGATTACATCATTAAAAATTGGTATCTATACCAAGAAGGAATCGAAGACCTCTTCGATCTCTAGAGCTAGGGTTGGAACGACTAGTTCCAGAGCCGGGAGTTCTAACAACTTTGCGTTTAATTCTCCTGCCTCCCTTCGAAGCTCTAAAGTCTTTTTGCTCTTGTTGAAGCTCGGCCCAAGTTCAAAGTTGTTCGGGGCTCCTTTCCCAGCTTCCGAGTTCTTCAGGCTTTTTACCTTGAGCTTCATCTTCGTCTTCAGACCATACAATGTCTTCAGAAGATGAAGTTTCCAAGTTAACTTCTTTTTCTTCCTCTTTAATACAAGACAGTATGTCTTTGATTACTTCGGGTATAATCGCTCCGGAGCTATTCCGAGGAACTAAAAATCGAGGGCGTTTGTGAAGTTTTAAGATATCGAAGGTAGCCCATAGTAAGCGGAGTTCGTCGTTAACATCTAACACTTCAACATCTCCCATATGAGGCAAATCCTAAAAACATGATAAGCAAATTTTCATTCATAAATGTACAAAAGCATAATGCTTCACATAGTCGAAGATCCTAATATAATTCTAAACCAACGGGTTTGGCGGGGGCTGACTGCTCGAAGCTTGGGACCGAGCTTGCTTCTGCCGTTGCCCTTCGTCAATCCAGGCCTTGATCGCAGAGCGACCTTCGGCTCTCCATGAAGTTTGAAAGGCTTGCCAAGCAGCGGCCACACCTTCGGAAGGAGTAAGGAGTTGGTTGTCATCAAAGGTAATGGGAGTCGCCCCTGTGCTCGGAGTTATCGATTGGCCCAGATCTTCGTAGTAACGAAGTATGCCGACAGCAGCCACTTGTCCGGAGATTTCTCCGTACCGAATGCCTGTTGTCTTCATTTGCTTCGCTGCTCCTTGGATCCTCTTCAACCGTCGCAGCAAGGAGATGTTGTCATCCGAAGGAAGCATCCTAGTAGTACCGAAGTACTCCAGAACGCCTAGCAATTGGTCCATGACATCTGCAGCTACCTTCTCCGACTTCAGCTTATCTTCAATTAAGGCATCCTTCGTCGAAGTTAATTCTCTTACTACTCCAGAGAGCCTAGCTGCCTCCGTAGCTAAAGAATTCTTCTGATTGAGCAGCTGGCTAGCTTCTTTGGTAGCTTTGGCTTTTTCTTCTTGGAGTCTGACAAGCTCAGCCCCAGCAGTAGCGTGCTCCGCCCGCATCTTTTCAATTTCCGCTCGAAGCAAATTTGTTCTGCTTCGAGCTCTTTGTTCGCAGCCTCCAAGTTTTGTCTGGCCCTGCGCTCCGTTGAAACGATGTTGTCCAAGTGGGCCACCTGACCTTTGGAGATAGTAAGATTTCATTGAAGAGTTGTATTTTCCTCTCGAAGGCGAAGGCTTCCACGTTCATTTGAGATGTTCGTAGCTCGGGCCAAGACTGTTTGCTACGAAGAGAAAAACCAAGGTGAGAAATTATTTGTATATATGTTTGACTCTGTTTTGCAGATACTTCGTACCTGGTATGCTGCACGCTCCATGGCAGCATTAAGCTCCTGAACTCTCTGCCTCGCTCAAGATGGCCACCATGTCCGTCACCCCGACTTCGCGACTAGCTCGATCCAAAGGCTCGAGCAAATTCCGAAGACCAGTTCTTCGCTCCAAAAAAGGAGCTAGAAGAGGGAGCATGCTCAAGGCTTGTTGGTCATCTTTGTTTGGCGAAGGTCCGGAGTGCTGAGCCGTATTTTTTGGATCTCCGGCAGACTGGCCTCCCTCCGTAGATTGGATTTCATCTGTTGACTCAGATGGAGTTGATCCTGAGCTCGGAGCAGGGAGGTGGTCCATCTTGCCTTTGCCTTTTCCAGGTCCCATTTGAGTGGCTCCTGGAATTGGCTCCGAAGCTGTCGAAGGTCCAGGAATTATATCCTCGGGACGTACCTCTTCCACGGGAGTGGATCCTGTTAAAACAAAGGTATTATACATTGTATAATTTCGCAGGAAAAAAGAACAAAAGAATTATGCGAAGTTTACCTTCGACATTTTGGCGACGGGTGAGCATTGGGCTGCTTGGTGGGTCGAAGGCTACTCCAAAGTCTTCGTCAGAGTCAGCAGTCAAATCTTCGACTGTTGGAGCATCTTCGGGAACAGTCGTTGTTATTTCACCCGGAATCGAAGCCGCAACAACTTCGACTCCGCTTTCGTCCACGGGGGCTCCGTCTTGCGGTAAATTTTCTTGAGCAGTCGGAGTCCTCATTTGCTCAAGGTTCTCTTGAGACTTCGGCATGCTCGTAGCTTCATCAATATGTGCACCTCTTTGGGCTGCATCTGCGTCGATCAGGTCGACAAGCATCATGCCTTCATCCTCCAAGGAATCAGAGACTGAAGCTCTTGGGCTCGAAGGTGCAGGAACTATTGGCTTTCGAGCCACCTTTTTTAACGGAGTCTTGGCAGAGCTCGAAGCTCCAACTTCGGCTTTTCTCTTTTTGGCCAACAGAGGAGGGATTTGAAGCCCGAGGAATTCTTCGGCTAAGTCCCGCATACTCAGGCGGTGACTGATTTTTTGGAGCAGGCTGAGGCGAGCTTCGAGCTGGCCTGGATCCGGATGCACAAGGGCTTCCTTTCGGAAGTTGATATCTTGCAAAGGTTCAGCTAGGCGACTCCTTGCCCCAACTTCGGCATAAAACCATTTCAGGATCCAGTCTGTATACCATCTGGCATTGATAGCTTTAGCAGGAAACCAGAGAGCATACTCGTCCCGAAGTCTGAAGTTGATGCTTCTGAAGGCCACTACCATCTTCTCACCTCCGGGGCCTACAAAGGTCTTCGGTTGGCATGAAGATCTGTGCAGTGCTGCGAAGATCTCTGCCCTTCCCTCACAACCCTCGGCTCGCAACGCCCATTTGAAGATGGCAAGACATGCTACGGCATTCGGAGAGAGTTGGGGGAGAGTAACGTGGAATAAGTCCAATACCTCCACTAAGAAGTCGACAACCGGAAGCCCCAAGCCAGCTTCGAAGAAGGCTTCGAAGACGACCACTTCTCTGGGTCTTGGCGACGGAATGATCTCTTTCCCGGGTTTGCAAATCATGACTCCCGAACTAATTTTGCCTTCTATTGCGGCCGCAAGTGATTCTCTTTTGCAGGTTGAAGGCCCCAATTGAAAGGATTGATCTGTGTACTTCGTTGATGCCGGAAAAAGGTCTTGAGGGCCGACATTTTGGGGATTTCTCCCCGCCGCCGCCATTGTGACCCGACAGCAGGCTGCGGCAGCAGCGGTGGCTGCAACATTAGCGGCGGTCAAATATTTTATGACATTTAGTTATATCGAATGAGTATTTGACCTCACTAAGTCTATTCTTTGTGGGGGATGGTCGTAACTCAGAGGAAGTGTCAGGTTTATTTTTAGTGTTCAAAACCCATTCGACCGTGTACATGTCGGCTGAATCCTCTTCCTCTGACTCCTCCTCATCAGAGTGTTCCATGATGTGGATTTCGGCCCTAGGCTTTCTAAACGTCTTAATAAATTTCTTATCTTTTGCTCGGCCTTCTTGGACCAGAGCCTGCTGTAGAACTTGGCTAACTTCGAAAAAGTTTTGGTTATCTAATCTTTCTTTAAGTTCGGAACATAACCCATTAAAAGCTAACTCCGCCAAGTCCCTTTATGAAATATTAAGGCTAAAACATCGGTTTCTAGTGTCCCTGGAACGCTTGATGTACTCAGAGGTGCTCTCACTAGTTTTTTGCTTAACCGATGTCAAATGCGAAAGCCTATGTTCTGTCTCACCTGTGTAGAAATAATCATCGAATTTCCGCTCTAAATCGTCCCACGTGTGGATGGAGTTTGGCGGGAGCGCCGAAAAACAAGTGAAAGCAGTGCCGGATAGCGAGAGAGAAAATAGTCTAATCGTTAGGGCATCTATCCCGCTAACCTCTCCACACTGCGCCAAAAATTGACTAACGTGCTCTAGTGTGGTCTTGCTACCCGCGGGGGTAGGGTACCGTATCAAGATGGTCGGGGTAGTGCTTACGGTAAACCCTAACCCGTCCCTTGTGCACGAAGCCAGCACACTCCCTAAATAGTGCGCGGAACCACTCCTCTATATCATCTTGGTATGTTGCTTGTGCGCGCCTCTCATGCGGGGGCGCGACACGTGGTGGGATATCAGCGTGTCAGCCGTGTGCTTCTTCCCTGCGTGCGATTTGTATAACGTGTTCATGTCCGGGCGTCTGTGCATGTGGTGTGGGCAGCGCGGGCATTGGCGCAAGTGGTGCGTGGTATGCAATGTTAGTTTGGTCGTAGGTGTAATGATTGGTCTCGGCCATAAGTGTTGAAGCCGGAGACATGATTGTGCTAGTGTTGTCGTTAGTACTACTATATACGTGGTTTGTCGGAGGTGCGCTAGCAATAGGAACTGGGGGTACGGCCTCAGTGAAGCCAAACCTTCTAAGAGTCGCCTCTACTTGGGAGCTGACTGGTGAATCTAAACGGTTGGCTAGAGAAGCGCTAACGGCTTGATCTACTGATGCGGCTATTTTCTACTCAATTGCTAAAGAAGAAAATGAGGCGATACAAGTGTTACATGACCTGAGCAAGGTTGGGGGTGATGATGTCGCGCTTGATGAAGCCTGCGCGTGTCTTGACGTAGCCCCCAAGCATCATGTCTTGGTGCGCCTTTAACTTTGCCTCGATCTCTGCTCGGTCTGCTGCGGGGATATCTTCAAGTGTAGGTGACAGTATGTTGCGGTTGTTGATATCCGTGCCTCCTATTGCATCCATCAGGCGGTGTAGACGTAGCAGTCGATGTAGATGTACCAGTGGCCGATGTAGACGTACTCATCATGTTGGCATAGCCTTCCCCAGTGGAGTCACCAAAAAGTGTGTTGACACGAAAACGTGCCCCCGCACTTGGGTCAGTTCGACGATCCAAAAGTGCACGGATACTCAGGGACAAGCCTAAGCGTGACGTGGCATCGACGTCACGTTCCGACTACCCTTAATAGTAATAAGGGGGTGGAGTCTCCAGGCAACCAAATTACACAAAATAATCCAATTAGCCGAAAGAAATAGATTAAACAAAATAAAATCAACAAACCAGTCGGAGGCCAGCCTGGTTCAAAGTCTGATGCGAAGGGGTCGTTGAAGGGTACCTTCGGCGTCTGGTGCGAAGTTCTCCGCCGAAGGGTGCTTCGGCGTTCAGACTGGTCCATTCGAAGATGGACTCCGAACGGATCTGGACGTAATGATCACCTCCGAACAGCAGGGTTCGGCGTACGATCTCCGATTCAACAAACTACAAAATAGTGACGCGAGGGCCACACGCGAGTGAAACTTCGTCCGGTGTGGAGTATAATTGGGGCGAAGCCCGTTGCGATGAAGTATGCTAGCGAAGCCTATGGTCGGAGCCTGCGGTCCCGCCAAACGGTGTCTTAGGACCTTTGAAACCGATCTCTTAGATCCGGACACCTCTGACGAAGGGGCTCCGAATGTGCGAACCTGCAACAGAGAGAAGTCAAAGTACCAATTTGGCCTGAGGACCGAATTTTACTAAGTGTTGCACTAGTAGCGAAGGTAGCAATCTATTATGCAGATTAGCGGATACTTTACACGCGAAGTAACAAGGCGATAGCAATCTATTACGTAGATTAACAGATACTTCACAGGCGAAGTAACAAAGGTTACCACTGTTCCGTAGCGGCCGACGGAGGGCTTCCAGGCAAACCCACGAAGAGGTACGGGAAAATAAAGGTAAGGTAAATACGATCAAAGCATTGGCTATGGTTTGGTTTGAGTTGGGAGGGGGGTTCTCCACGCCGGCCATGCCTCTCTATTTATAGGGGGTTAACTCCTAATCTAATCTGCTATTAATCCGGCCAGATAGAGATTGAGCTGGTGATGCAAACAACTCTATCTCTGCCGTGGTGGGCTTCGACCAGGCCCGTCGTGGCCTTCTCCTCGGGCCAAAGCTTCGGCGGCGTGGGCCACCGAAGGCTTCCGAAGCTTTGGCAGCGTGGTCCTTCAAAGGCTTCTAAAGCTTCGGCAGCGTGGGCCTCCGAAGGCTTCCGAGCCGAAGCCCATGGGCTGGCTAGAGGCTTTCGGAGCCCATAGCTCAACGGAATTCGGCCCTGTAGGGCTTCAGACAGACCCTGGACATGTGTATTTTCAGCCAAAACCATCAAAAATTGATATTTTGACAATCTAGCCATTAATGCCATTTTTTTCCATCAACAATAAGTTCGTTGGATCGGCCTATGGAGACAATCGATGAAGAACTATTTGCTGGTGTTGTAGGGGCTGATGATCGGCCCATTGCTTCTTGTATCAGCGGTGTTGACGGGGTTACTGAATGCCCCCTAGACTCAAAGGGGGCACCAGTCCATGTAGGAGGTGTCGTTTTGATAGTTGTAGATGCCTATCTTGAGTCTATGAAGTTTCCTTTCAATCTTGGTTGTTGTCCATGCAATTCTCTTTCTGCCTTCATGGCAAGGTGGAACAATCAATTGGAAGAATTATATTCTTTATAGTCAACGATGTCCTGTATTTCCCTCTTTTAACCCACCAAAGAATCTTGCCATTTTAGACTCTTCATCCTCAATTACCTCACAGCGTAACATTCCTATTTGCAGCTATTGGTAGTACTTCGCTAATGATTTGTTTCCCTTTTTCAACAGTTGCAATTTTTGAAGTAACTCATGCTTAAAGGTAGTTGGGACAAATCTACCATGCATAGCCCTCTTTAGCCCATCCCAAGTGCCTAGTGCTACGCCCATGTTTACTAGTTCATTCCACCAAATAATTGCAAAATCAATGAACTCACTCGTGGCTTGTCTAACTCTATGAATTTCTGGGACAAGATGGGAGTTGAATTTTTGTTCTACTGTCATCTACCAATTCAGGTATACCTTAGCATCATAAGACCCTAAGAAAGATGGTAAGCTGAACTTAACCTTGGAAAAATAATTATCAACACGAGGATTTGGGTCCTTTTTACCTCCCATATTTTGACGATATGGTTGTCGTGGACGAGGAGGGTCTCGAGTAATGGGTGGGACATACTTGTCTAGATTAATGCCTTCAACCCTGAACTCCTTGTCTTGGTTGTTTGGTGGTTGTTTCTTCTTTTCTAAGTTCTCCATCCTAGTGATTATGGTGGTAATGCTCCAATCTATCCTCTCCAATCAGTACTCATTGTCCTGGTTGCTCTTGAGGATGTTCACATTGAGTTCTTGCAACAATTGTCCAAGCTCGTTCTTGGACACACATTCATTTCAAATGCCTTGGTGTGGTGATCTTAACATGGTTAATGAGAACAAATAAAACACCAAGAAACTCACAAGTGTGTTACTTACCTATGAACTACTAGGATGTGGAGTCGCTTACAATCAAGTGTTTAACCAAGCTCTTATAATGGTCTTACCAATTGTAGTAGGTGGTACAACCAGTTGGCTTGCGGATGATACCGTTGATGTCGTGAGTGTAGCGACTGTCAGCTATACTCTGTATTGATCAGAAGAAAAGGTGGAGCTTGGCAGGCTATATTTTAGTAGCAAGGATTAGCGCAGATCGACAACATTTTATAAAGATCAATAATAATCCACAATACTTGCCTCTATTTCTGGCTTAATCGTGCTCCCAGAAACTACTCTAAGCACATAAGTACACTCAAGCTAGGACAACTTTATTTTCTTCTTCCTCACCGTGCTCTCATCTTTTCCTTTTTTGAAACCTTCTTCCTCTTAGCGTTCATCTTTTTTTAACCTCTTTTCTTATTTTGTTTTCTTTTTTGAGTTTTGCTCAAACAAAATTTACTCAAGGAGGCAACTGAAAGGAATAAGACAGAGTAGCAGATAGACAAAATGCTCTAGAACTCTGCTTTCCCAACCGAATTTTGGAAAGGCGATGATGATGATGATGAATAGATCCGAGGTGGTCATGGAGGTGCTCTTTCCATTATTTTTGTCGTTGTCTCGATATGCTTTCCATGTGATCATTGTCGAGGATGCCTCTGCCTTGAGACAAAATAGAGAAGGAGAGACAATGATAAAGAAGGAGATAAATAAGCGATAAAAATAGAGGAGAGCATGCAATAGGATTCGGTGAAGAAATTGTAATAAATTTGTACCCTTTGTTAAAGCAGTTCAATACTGATGAGCTCATGGCGGTCAGGTGGAGCATGAAGTAACATCGGTCGCCATTGAGTAGATCTTGTAGTGATGCCATCCACCATTCATAGAGCTCGATCGAGATGAGAATGGTAAATATAAAGTAGAGAGAGCAAGAGAGGGAAGTTATACAATGCTTGAGAGTAAAGACAGAAGGGAGGAGATGGGGCTTTATGATAGCGTGAGTATATTTTTTGGCTAGTGTTCTTCTGCCCACACAAATTTTCAAAATTTTTCATATGCATCAGTCTTTAGTGACAGGTCTAGATATTCACGTGTCTCTAAAGGTAGGTCTCTAGTGACGGGTCTATGTATTCATGCGTCACTAAAGGTATGTCATTAGTGATGGGTCTCACACGCGTCACTAAAGATAGATCTTTAGTGATGGGTCTCAACGTTGTCCGTCACTAAAGATCAGTTTAGAATTTGACAGCTCATTAGTTACGCGTATCATTGAGACCCGTCACTAAAGGTAGGTTTTTAGTGACAGTTATAAACACACCCATCACTAAAGGTAAATTAGTGATGTGTGTCTTTTATACATCACTAAAGCTATGTCACTAAAGATCATTTGTATGGTAGTGCATGTTGTTTGTTCCTTCTCAACCCCGTTGCTCTTCTATCAAATCCTCCAATGCCTTTCTCCAAGTCCATCGTCGATCACTCCTTCAAGTTCCACAAATACGTCTCCATAATACGGTGTTTGAAGTTTCTAGAGACGGTTGGTGTTCTCCATGCCCAGGCGCTATCACTTTGTCATCCTGCGGATGATGAGTCATTCCCAACTCCGAACACTAATGAGGTTGTGGTGTTTGAGTCATTCCTGCTCCATGGGTTCAACCATCCAACACACCTTTTCTCCACCACTATGACTTATCACTAATCAATGTCAATCCCAACTCCATTCTACACATCTTCATCCACCTTTGCGAGGCCTACCTTGGCATTGAGCCTGATTTTGATCTTTTTTGCATTTCTTCTATCTCAAGTACTACTCCAAGTGGGTGGTCGAGGGGGCCAAATGCCATCTCTATGATGGAAAAGACTGACAAGTATATCCCTACCCCCTCCCTACCTCCAACAAGAGCTAGAATGGCCAGTGGTTCTATGTTAGGAACCACAAGTCAACCCTCTTTATAGAGCTCAAGTGCCTTCCAACCTCGACGTGGACCTAGTCGGACCATTATTGTTTGGTTGACCAGGGTATAGTGGACGAGTTAGTCCAGGAGATTATCGGACTTCAGAAGCAGAGGCTGACAAGGGTTATCATGGCCCTAAACTTTGTTCTCCATCACATATAGTCCTACAAGAGCTAGGTGTTGTCATCGTATTATTACGAGGGTCAGGTCAACAACTCCCGTGAGTCTACGGAGGAGCTGACTGTGGAGGAAGCTGAGGTGTGGGTGTGAGAGATTCTTTGCAGCTATGACTAAGATCAGCAATGAGTACACCCCAATATCCTATTGCCTCAGTCAATCCCTAACTAGAGGTAAGGCGCCACAATCATTGTTATTTATGTTTCATATTTGTTGGGGGAAAATACTTCATTCTCGGGGTCACTACAGTAACAAGACGAAGGTAGTCTATTAAACCGAAGTTCTCCAGTATCTAACTCCGGTTTAGTACTGGGTCAAGTTCGAAGGATCAAAACGGACTCTAGTTCGGAGTATATCTTCGAATGTAGACCCTTCAGAGAACCTCCCTGCCAGCTAAGATGAAAGACTTATCTTCTTTCTCATTAGATTAGTCTTTTACCATTTTAGCCCTATAAGGGGTACCAAATTGTATCCACTATGTCGGTTGTAATAGAGGGGTAAAAAGGTCTTTTCCTTAAGATTTTGGCCTATAAATACCCCCCGTTTTACCCTGTAATGATCATCGAATATTGAATTATTCAATACACATCTTCGAACTGCTTCCAGCTATTATCCAATTCGGAGGCTTGAAATAGTTCACTTCGCAAACACTTCGTTTGTTAGTTTCTAATCTCTAGAAACCTATTAGCATAATCTTTTACGCGAACAGTTGGCGCCGTCCCTGGGAGCCTAGTACAAAAAAAATTCGTTCTCTACCAAGTTCTCAAACCATGCCTCCCAAGCAGAGTTTAGGTGGTAGTCCTACTCGGAGGTCGCCTTGGACCTCCGGAGTAAGATCTTCGAACACAATCGAGGTCGGAGGACCTTCGGTAATTCCTCCACCTTAGACCCCTGAAGGGATTCCTCTTCCTCGAGCATACGGAGTTCCTCCCCTAACTCCTTCTATACTTCGGCCAGCCGGAGTCCCTTCTCCAGCTCCGATCCCGCTTCGAACTGATATGTACAGTTCTCAAGACCCGGAAGGTCCTTCCGGAGGAGATGAAGATGATCTTGGCGACATGGCAACCCAAATGGCCAGTCTCCAAGCCGAAGTGGCAAGGTGGAGGGAAGAAGCCGAAGTGCCCCATGACGACGAACTTCCTTATGCCGAAGCCCCAGAGAACGCTTCCTTTGGTAGCGAGTCTTTGCTACATCCCGAGCTGCAGAAAAGTGCGCTTCGATCCTAAGTTTAAATCTTCGAAGCTCTGCAAGTATTCTGGAGACGAGGACCCTAGGGAGTTCTCCCGTTCTTATGCGTTGGGAATTGAGGCCAGTGGAGGAGTGCGAGACACCATGGCCAAGTGTTTCCCTCTTGCTCTCGAAGGGGTGGCTTTGCGGTGGTTTTGGTCCTTGAAGCCAGGGCAATTAGAACCTGGGAGCAATTAAGGAAGAAGTTCATAAGTAAATTTCAGGGTACCTTCGTACCCCCAATGTCTATAGGAAGTCTTTTCCAGGTGAAGCAGCTTCCTGTAGAGACTTTAAGACAATTTTTCAAGCGCTTTGCCCATACGAAGTCGAAAATTTGAGGGCTGACTACGTCCTCTGTAGTTGATGCAGCTCGAGAGGGAGTTACCCATGCGGGCCTCCTTGATAAACTTCATCGGAAATAGATATCCTCTGTTGCTCAGTTGATGTCTTATTTTGAAGAGTATGCTAGGTCAGAAGAAGGGTGGCTTCGGATAATTGCTTGAACTCCGTCAATCCTGCAAGAAGTCAAGTTGGAAATGAAGACTTCAACACCTTCGCAGGGGCCTAACTTCGAAGTCTAGCATGACAGGCGATGAGGGAAAAAGCATCCTCGTTAGAAGTCTTGAACATTGCACCTCCGCAGAAATTTGCCCCTAAGACTTCACAAGCTTCGGGAAGCAAGACCAGCGGCTAGAGGCCGCTAGGGAAGCCGGCTGGCAAAGCCCAGGCCTTCTTCTACTGCGTCCATGGTCAGAATCGAAGTCACGCATCTGATGCGTGCAAGTCTATACTCGCTTTAAGAGGCGAGTACGTTGAAAGAACCTCGGATCGAGGCACTACTAACCGAGTTCCTTCCGAGGTGCCTCCGGAGCCTGTCCAGGCTATGGCACGTATAGACAACTTCGACCCTGCAAGGCAACCTCCGGTGGTAAATATTATGCCACCTCCTAAGCAGGAAGATGGTCAAGATCGAGGAAAAAGAGTAGTCCTCCCCATTTCTGGAGGAGGGACTCTCGGTAGTATGTCGAAGAGACTACGAAGAGAATTTGTTCGAGAAGTAGGCCACATTGGAACTTCTTCGTTCGCAACTACCATGCCTGAGTGGTCCCATGTGCCGATATCTTTTTCCGTAGATGATGCAGCTAGCATAAAGTTCCCGCATGCAGATCCCCTTGTCATCACTGCCGACATAGCAGGGACTGAAGTCCGGAGAGTACTAATTAACAGAGGGAGTTCAGCAGATTTTATCTTTGTCCAAGCCTTCGATCAGCTCTGTATCTCTAGGAAACATCTTCTCCCTGCAGCTCGTCCTTTGCAAGGTTTCGCAGGACCCCCTCTTGATGCCCTCGACCAAATAGGTATGGAGGTCGCTTTCGGGGAGGGGCTACTGGCCAGGCCGGAGGAGGTGATTTTCGATGTTGTGGATGCTCTGTACGCATATAATGTTATCTTTGGGAGGGGCATGTTGAATCAGTTCAGAGCCGTGGCACATCATAATTATTTGTGTATGAAAATGCCCACGCAAGTGGGAGTGCTCACTGTCTTTGGAGATCACGCCACTGCCCGAAGAGCAGAATATGGTCATGGCCCCCCTCTTGACCCGAGACAAGTGAACAACGTACAAGGCAACCCTGAGGATATCTCTGCTTCAGGTGAACCTTTGAAGAAGTCCTTCCTAGGACCAAGCCCCGAAGGAGAGATTGTAACGAAGGTTATTGTCAAAGACGACAAAGACTATTCATTTTAGTTTTGCAAGGATTTCCTTCCAAAAGTCGCTACTTCATTAGAAAAAGTAGTTGAAGAAAATTTGGATGTCTTTGCATGGTCTGATTAGGAAATTACCGGAGTCAGTCGGGATATTATTGAACATAGCTTGCTTTTGAACCCAAGGGTTCAGCCTGTCCGACAAGGACTCCAGAAGTTATCTGTGGAAAGGGCCATCCTTGCTAAGGATGAAGTGGAAAAGTTGCTGAAGGTTGGGATTATCAGAGAAGTAGCTCATACGGAGTGGCTAGCCAACCCAGTCTTCATCAGGAAGAAATCTTTCGGGAAGTGGCGCATGTGTATTGACTTTACATATTTGAATAAAGCATGCTCCCGTGACCCTTATCCCATGCCCCGAATTGATCAATTAGTTGACTCCACTGCGGTTTCAGAGTTATTAAGCTTCCTCGACACGTATTCTTGCTATCATCAAATCTGGTTAAAGCGCGAAGATGAAATCAAAACAAGCTTTGTAACTCTATCGGGAGTCTTCTGCTATGTAAGAATGCCAGTCTATTTTGTATCCGAAGCATTGTCTGGAGCAAAAACAAGATATTCTGAGCTTGAGAAGTTTACCTATGCTCTGATAATGGCTTCGAGGAAGTTAAGGCATTATTTCCTAGCACATAATGTGATTGTACCAACCTCGTATCCCTTAGGAAATATGCTCCGAAGAAAGGATTCAATAGGATGAATTCGGAAATGGGTTGTTGAATTAGCACCCTTCGGCATCTCCTTCGTGGCAAGGACAGCAATCAAGTCACAGGTGTTGGCAGATTTTGTGGCAGAATGGATTCCCTCTATAGTATGGGCTCCGGAGAAACCAAATGAAGGAATTTGGACCATATACTCCGATGGAGCTTTCCAAGCATCTGGAGCAGGTGTCAGAGCTGTAATAATTTCACCTTCAGCGCAAAGAGCGATGTACTCCACAAGGCTCAACTTTAAGACCACCAATAATACAGCGGAGTATGAAGGAATTTTGCTAGGACTTTGAAAGGCGCGTGCTTTGGGGGCTACAATAGTTGTTATTAAAACAGATTCTCAAATTGTAGCAGGGCACGTTGATAAAAGTTTTCAAGTTCGTCACCCCCAGCTCGCAAAGTATTTTGAAGAGATCCGTAAAATTGAAGCGGCATTTAAAGGGATTTCCATCCGAAGTATACCCAGAGCAGAAAATATGCAAGCTGATACCTTGGCAAAAGCTATAGCCGGAGCTATGGACATTCCGGAAGGAGTTTTTTACGAAGAGCTTAGTTCACCTTTGGTGCCACAGATCCCTCCCGCGGAAGTTCTTTCCATTCCAAGGACTGATTGGCAGAGTTCAATTATGGAATTATTGCAAGGTGAAGCAAATTTACCTGAAGGGCCACAACTTTCGAAGTTAAAGCTCAGAATTCAAAACTATCGTATAATCAACGGTATTCTCTACAAGGCTGGAGTATGTTCCCCTCTGCTCCGATGTATATCTCAAGCCGAAGGTCAAGAGATACTCCAAGAAATTCATGAAGGCCTTTGTGGTAGCCATCTGGACCCTTGGGCTTTGGCAGGAAAAACACTTCGTCGGGGGCTTTATTGGCCTACAATAGTAGCTGATGCGGAAAGCCTAGTCCGCACGTGCCAGGGTTGTCAATGGATGGGAACAAGAAGTCATCGTCCGCCAACAACTCTTCAAGTTATTGCCCCAGTTTGGCCCATGGCCAGATGGGGCATGGACCTTATTGGCCCATTCCCACTAGCAAAAGGAAATTTGAAATTTGCAGTAGTAGCAATTGAGTATTTTTCCATGTGGGTAGAAGCAGAACCCCTCACAGCTATCACTTCGAATAATGTACAAAAGTTTTTATGGAAATGTATTATATGCAGGTTCGGACTACCTCGACAGCTCACAGTTGACAATGGGACAATGTTTGATGCAGAGCCCTTCAGGAAGTTTTGCGAAGATCTTGGCATACAAATATACTTCGCTACTGTGCGCCATCCTCAGTCTAACGGAGCTGTAGAAAGAGCCAATGGTAATATCTTGTCAGGGTTGAATCGAAGAATAGTAGGGTTGGAAAAAGGGTTGTGGACCGAAGAGATCCCAAAGATCTTATAGTCCATTCGGACCACCCAAACAAGGTCCACAGGTTTCACTCCTTTTAGACTATTATTTGGAGATGAGGCTATGACACCAACAGAGCTTAAAAGGAGGATCTCTTCGCAGTACCGAACCTGAAATAGAAGGAGAAAGGCAAGCTTCACTTGATTTAACAGAAGAAACGAGGCTTCGAGCTGTCGCCAATTTGTCAAAGTATCATTAGCAGACGAAGACTTGGTTTGACCCAAAGGTTAAGCTGAATGAACTTAAGCCAGGTCATCTAGTTTTGCGAAGCAGTATAGCACCAGGGAAATTAGAAAATATGTGGAAAGGTCCATACATTATTCTCCGTTCAGGACGCTCTAGTTCTTTTAAGCTAGCTAATTTAGAAGGCGAAGAGTTAAAGCATGCCTGGCATGCGGAGCACTTAAAGTGATATTTCGCATAGGGGCTCCGTGTAATGATTTGTAAACACCTTCTGAATTAATAAAGTTCATGGTTCAGATAATGCCTACCTCTCAAACACTTCCTATTTCTAGTGGACGCACTAGAAGAACGAAGTTGGCTGTGAGGGAAGTGTCATTCATTTGAACCAATTTTTTGGACTTCGAACCACTGGTTCGAAGCTTCCGACGAGGTGGGAAAGTCACTGAAAAACGAATTCCAAGCCACCGGCTTGAAAGCATCCGTAAAAAGAGTCGAAGGAGACCAAATAATGCGGATTCCAAGCTCTAGCTTGAAAGCATCCGTAAAAAGATTCCAAGGAGACCATTGCGAATTCTGAACCACTGGTTTGATAGCATTCGCAAAAAGAGCAGATGGAGGCCAAACAGAACAAAGTTTGAGCTGATAAGCTTCAAATATCTGTAAAAAGAGTCCAAAGTGACCAATCGTTTTGGATGCTAAGGTGTCCGGAAAATCAGTCCGAAGTGACTACTTTCAAACAAAAGGTACTAAGTTACCAGTTTTCAGACTCCAAGTAGTCGTAGACATTTTGTGAGATTTTAATCAATCTCTAAGTTTTACTCCTAAGTTTTACTCCTAAGTTTTTTTCTTTGCGCCTAACCATCTTCGACTACACTTCGAAGTTGATTACGCCCAAAGAGGGGCTGGGAAGTAGGGAGACAATTTTAAAATCTTAATCTTTATCATTCGAACAGATTACATTACATTATGAAAAATATGTGTCTATAACAAGAAGAAACGAAGACCCCTTCGATCCCTAGAGCTACCACTAAAGCTAGAACGATTAGTTCTAGAGCCGGGAGTCCTAATAACATTACGTTTAATTCTTCTCCCTCCCCTCGAAGCTCGAAAATCTTTTTGTTCTTGTTGGAGTTTAGCCCAAGTTTGAAGTCGCTCGGGGCTCCTTTCCCAGCTTCGATGTTCTTTAGGGTTATTTCTTTGTTCTTCTACAGTACTCTCTTCTTCGGACAATTCAACGTCTTCAAAAGATGAGGTTTCTAAGTTAACTTCTTTTTCTTCTTCTTTAATATAAGATAATATATCTTTGAGTATTTTGGGCGCAATCGCACCAGAGCTTTCTCGAGGAATTAGAAATCGAGGCCGTGGGTAGCCCATAGCAAGTGAAGTTCTTCGGTAACTTCTAACACTTCGAGATCATCCATAAGAGGTTGGAAAGCCTAAAAAAATTTCCAAATAAGTCTTCATTCATAATAGATGAAAGCATAAATTTTTACATGTTCTTACCCCTAAACAAAACTAAACCTGTGGGTCTGGCGGAGGCTGGATGCTCGAAGCTTGAGACCGAGCATGTTTCTGGCAAAGCCCTTCATCGATCCAAGCCTTGATCGATGTTCGACCTTCGACTCTCCATGATGCTTGGAAGGCTTGCCAGGCTGTGGCCACATCTTCGGAAGGGTTTAGAAGTTGGTTGTCGTCGAAGGTAATAGGAGCCGCCCCCAAGTCTGGTGCTACTGATAGCCCTAGATCTTTGTAGTAACTAAGTATTCCGAGAGCATATACTTGGCCGGAGAGTTCTCCATACTGAATACCCACCATCTTCATCATCTTCGCTGCTCATTGGATTTTTTCAGTCGTCGCAGCAAGGGGACGTTGTCACTTGAAGATAGTGTCCAAGAAGTACTAAAGTACTCTAAGATACCTAAAAGATTATCCATGACCTCCGCAGCTACCTTCTCCGACTTCACCTTGTCTTCAATTAAGGCATCCCTCAACGAAGACAACTCGTCTACCATAGAAGATAGTCTAGCTGCCTCCGTAGCCAAAGAGTTCTTCTAGCTAAGTAGGTTGTTGGCCTCCTCCATGGCCTTCGTCTTTTCTTCTTGAAGCTTAACCAGCTCAGCCCCCGCAGTTGCATGCTTTGCTCGCATTTTTTCTATTTTAGCCCGAAGCACGATTTGCTCGGCTTCGAGCTTCTGATTTGCAGCCTCCAGACCAAGTCTAGCTCTCCTCTCTGCTGCAACCATCTCGTCCAAGCTGGAGATTCGAATTTCGGAGCCCTCAAGACTCCTTTGGAGGGCAGTAATCCTCTCCTTAAGACGAATACTTCCTTGCTCCTTCGAAACAGCTGCAGCTCGAGACAAACTATTTGATGCAAAGAGAAAAAACAAGGTGAGAAATTGTTCATAAGTTGTAATTAATCTTGTTTTTGTAGATACTTCATACCTGGTATGCTGCCCGTTCCAAGGCTGCATTTAACTCCGACCCTTCAGCCTCCCCAAGTATGGCTACCAAGTCTGTTCCCCCAACTTCGCGGTTAGCTCGATCCAAAGGTTCGAGCAAGGCCCAAAGTCCGGTCCTTCGCTCTAGAAAAGGAGCTAGGAGGGGGAGCATGGACAAAGCCCTTTGATCATCTTCGTTGGGTGAAGGGCCGGAGCGTTGCGCTGCATCCCCGGAAACCTCGATGGACTGGCCCCCCTTCGTAGATTGTCCTCCGTCTGTCGATTCCGATGGAGTTAATCCTGAGTTCGGAGCAGGAAAGGGGTCCATTTTGCCTTTACCTTTTTCGGGTCCCATCTGTGCAGCTTCTGGAACCGACCCCGGAGATGTAAAAGTCCCAGGAGCAGTCTTCGCGGGAGGAGTCGTCTCCATGGGAGCAGACCCTGCTAAATCAAAGGTATTATATATTGCATAATTTTGCAGGATGAAGGAAAAGGTTCTTTAATGAAGTTTACCTTCAAAATCCCATCAGCGAATGAGTACGAGGCTTCTTGGAGGGTCGAAGGCCCCTTCGAAGTCTTCACCAGACTCGGGGTCTGGAAACGAAGGGTTGGCTGTTGGAGCCTCCCTTGGAGGAACAACTACCACTTCATCCAGAATGGAATATTGTTCAGCTATAACTTCGACTCCACCTTCAGCAGCAGGGGCTTCTTGATGCGGCAAGTCAGGCTAGACATTCGAGGTCCTATCCTGTTCAGAGCTGTTTGGAGCAGCTGGAACACTTGCTACGTCGCCAGTGTCTACAACTTCGACATTTGCCTGCGCTTCATCTTCGGTAATTAGGTTCACGAGGAACCTTTGCATTTCTCTCACTCCATCATCTTCAGATGAATCAGAAGGCGAAGCCATAGGCCTAGAAGGAGCCACATTTTTAGGCTTTCGGGCTAACTTCTTTATGGGATGCTTCGCTAGAGCCAAAGTTCTAGCATCTGCTTTCCTCTTCTTTGGCCCTTGCTCAGAAGGCACCTAGTCCAGAAGAGGTGGGCAACAACTCCGAGTATGCCCCATACTCAGTTAAGTCACTCCCAACTGCCCACAAGTTTCTTCCTCCACTCATTTTCAGCTAGAGTAGGAGCTCCAAGAATCTTCTCCGAAGCTCGAACGACTTGCTCCGAAGTCATAGGGGCTTGAGAAGCTGAATGATAAGTTTTCATTATTCATTTCATCAAACAATCATATATAAAACATGTTGTAGTTTTCGAAGTTACCTGTAGGGCTCAAGTTCGAAGAAATTTTTCAGAGTCCTCCATCTGGATCCTCTTCGAAGTTGATAGGCCAGTTGGCCATCAAAGGCGGAATTTGGAGCCCGATGAACTCCTCCGCTAAGTCCCGCATGCTCATGCGGCGACTGAATCATTGGAGCAGGTTGAGGTGGGCTTCGAGCTGGCCGGGGTCTAGGTGGACTTTATCTTACCTTCGGAAGTATATGTCTTGCAGGGGTCCGGCCAGACAACTGCCTACTCCGGCTTCGGCGTAGAACCACCGAAGAATCCAATCTATGTACCATATGGCGTTGATAGCCTTCGCTAGAAATCACAATTGGAATTCATCTCAGAGTCTGAAGTTGATACTCCCGAAGGCTACTACGATTTTCTCCCCTCCGGAGCCTTGGTAAGTCTTCGACTGGCAAGATGCATTGTGCATCGCTGCAAATATTTCCGCTCTTCTTTCGCAGCCCTCAGCCCGCAGCGCCCATTCGAAGATAGCTAGGCGCACTATTGCGTTCAGAGACAATTGAGGAAGGGTGACATGGAAGAGATCTAGTACCTCTGACAAGAAGTCTACCGTCGGGAGTCCTAACCCTACTTCGAAGACGACAACTTCACCGGGCCGCGGTGAAGGGATGGTTTCCTTTCTGGGTTTGCGGACATTGATCTCCGAGCTAATTTTCCCCTCGACCACTGCTGCAATCGTCTTCCTGTGGCAGGTGGATGGCCCCAGTTTGTAAGACTGGTCAAGATACTTCGAAGAAGCCGGGTGGAGGTCATGGGGACCAATTTGTTAGGGATTCCCCACCGACGCCGCCGCTGTAGCCGCCGCTGCTGCCGCCGCCATGGCCTGTTGCCGGGCTAGGGCCGAAGTCACCCCGGGAGCCTTGAAGCTTGTCTTCGCCATTGATTCGAACCGATCGATTGAAGCTAAGGATTGGAGGCTAATGGTTGATTGTGCAAAGACGGTGAGAAAGGTGTTTGAGAAGTTTCTAGGTCCTCTATTTATAGCCTCGGTTCACAATTTTTTACCGTTCAGACCTGCTGTTTCACATTCTTGACCATTACGGTTTACGAAATTAACGTAGTGCATAACTTTTTCTGAAAGGAAAAGGCCAACGGCTATTTCTTCTAAGTCTAAAGGGCCTTCTAGCTTCATAAAAGTTGATTTCAGAATTGTTCGAATAAAACTCCCTTAGAAATTAATTCGAAGCTATGAATCCTAGCATATTCCGAAGGTTGATTAAATTTGTTAACCCCTACGCATGATTATTTTTCTTGCGTATACTGCTCTCCTAACTTTACAAATCAAGTGGAGAAGCGTATTCGAGGGGCTACTGTTGGGGGAAAATACTTCATTCTCGGGGTCACTAGAGTAACAAGATGAAGGCAGTCTATTAAACCGAAGTTCTCCAGTATCTAACTCCAGTTTAGTACTGGATCAAGTTCGAAGGATCAAAACAGACTCTAGTTCGGAGTATATCTTCGAATGTAGACCCTTCAGAGAACCTCCCTGCTAGCTAAGATGGAAGACTTATCTTCTTTCTCATTAGATTAGTCTTTTACCATTTTAGCCCTATAAGGGGTACCGAATAGTTTCCACTATGTCGATTGTAATAGAGGGGTAAAAAGGTGTTTTCCTTAAGATTTTGGCCTATAAATACCCCCCGGTTTACCCTGTAATGATCATCGAATACTGAATTATTCAATACACATCTTCGAATTGCTTTGAGCTATTATCCAAATCGGAGGCTTGAAATAGTTCACTTCGCAAACACTTCGTTTGTTAGTTTCTAATCTCTAGAAACCTGTTAGCGTAATCTTTTACGCCAACAATCTTTGCTTCCTTTTTTGCCTTTGCAATATCACCTCCCAGGTGTCGAGAGTGATTTGATGCGTTGTAGGGGTGAGACAGGTTTTGCTCCTTGATGTCGATACTAGATCAGTCGTGAGTGATCAGCGAGAAGGACGTCGATTGGGTCGACGACCCGATCAGGAAGAAGAGGAAGGACAATGCCCCCTATTCTATAGTGGTGAAGAAGCTGTGGATGATGGTGGCATCTAAGGGAAAGCCTAAGGTTCCATCATCATTTCTAGGCGAGCCTATCATCATGTCAGAGACATCTGAGGGAGCCAGCAATGATGTTGTCGTGGTGGTGGTGACCTTGTCATGCTCTTCGTCTCTGCCTCGACCGGCACCTCCACGGAGGGGACATCGGGCATGCCCTGATGTGTGAAAAAGGTGGCATTCTAGAAGTCAAGTAGGTAATTTATTCATTTCTAAAATCATATATGATAATATAGGATTTGGTGTTTAATTTGTGCATTTGTTAGGCCACCGATAGCGGAGTCCGATGTATACAAGGTCTAAATCATTGGGGTGGTCGGTGGCACTATCGTGTGGGCGGTCATGGCGTTTTTGACCCCGGATGCGGGCTCATCGGGGCTACTAGTGGCGTTTTATGCTGACTGCCGACTCGGGGTCCTTATAGCAGGTGGCATTGTTAGGAGGTGTCGGTGTGGCAAAGCTAATGTTGGTGCTAACACCTGGTACAAAGTGCGTGCTAACTGACACTGACGTGGTCACCCTGACCCCTGACATGGGCTCATAGGAGCTTATTGTTTCTCTGACTACATCTTTCTCAGCGATTGCTCCTCCTGCACATGCTCATCCTACTACTTAGCCCAAGGGGAGGATATAGCGGTAGTGTCCCCACCGTCAGTGCAGCTAATGTAGTGAGAAGATGTAGTAGCTCCCCCTGCCTACATGACATCAAGCAAGACAAGGAGGTGAGCCGACATCGACTAATTTGGCTTAGGATGGTTGTAGTTGTATGTTATCCAAACTCTATCATTCTTGTAATTGTTGAATAATTGCAATTAACCCAATTAATGCTAGGTCTTGTAGATGACCATAAGGACCTGCTACACAAGTCTGGTGCAATGGACTCAAGGGAGAGCAATGTCTAGGTGTGGCAATTTGAGGCTCAGCTGGCCGAGGCTGAAGCTCAGCGAGATGCGGTAGAAAAGGGAGCTGCCATCCTCTGCGTTCGGTTTTTGGTTGGACTGATGGAAATATGCCCAAGAGAATTATAGGGTAACCGAAAGTTCTGTCCTAAGGCTGGAAGTTTCAGGTTCTGAAGCTTTCGGAAGTTTCGGTTTGACTAGAAGTTTCGGGCCATTCCTAGTTTTCAGTTTCTAGAGGAACTGAAACTTCTTGGTATGACTAGAGGTTTCATGCGTCTGTAATACATTTTTAGTAACGGGTTGTTTTACATGCATTAGTAATACTGCCTTATTAGTGGCGAGTCGGAATTGGACCCATCAGTAAAGATGAGGCTGGCAGGGGTGCCCAAGTTAGTGATGGGTCATACAATGATCTGTCACTAAATGTTGCCCCTATAGTGATGATCTATGTTGAGACCACAACACTAAATATGGGGCAATACATTAGTGATGGTTTGTCGTACCACACGTCACTAAAGAGTGTTGTTATATTGCGTTGTCTGATACCCTAAGGCCACTTTTAGTGACGTACTTATATGGATAATCATCACCAATGATAGGTATAAAAGTACCTCATGCATAGAGCTCCACACTTATTGCTCCCAACTCCTAACCGCTGTTGTCTTCGCAATAACTGTCGATCAGCAGTGTAGTTGCTAGATGCACTGATGACGACCCACACCGTTACGTGTTCTGCTGGACCAGCCCACACCGCAGGTAGCATCAACGCCGTTTGATCCAAGATATGTATTTTTCATTATCCAATATATTTTAATCTTAAATTAAATCGTATTTTTGCACGACACAATACGTGAAATAATGAGAATCGTATCTTGATTGTTTAATTGTTTATAGATTGCAACAACATAGAGCTGGATGTATCTTTATTGTTGTACTTGCAATGAGTTCATAAGTGGGGTGAAGTTTTTCATGAGTAGTGCTAGAGATGATGTGAAAGCTAGTGGAAAGTCTGCAATGTGGTGTTCATGTTATGACTGTAGGAATGAGAAGTTTACAAATTCAGAATATGTGTACGACCATTTGCTGAGATGTGGATTCAAGAAGGGATATCATATATGGAACAAGCATGGCGAAGAAGGAGAAATGATGGTGAAGTAGATCAGACTGATAGTAAAGATGAAGTTGTGGCCATTGATACAGATTACATGAGCGACAATGACATTTTAGGAATTCCAAAAGATAAGTATATTGATATTATGGATAATGTTGATCAGATGGTGCATGATGCGGAGGAAAATGTTGCATATTGTAAAGGGGAGTTTGCCCATTTCCAAAAACTTGTACAAGACTCAAAAACACCGATATATCCTAGCTACAAAGAAAAGTACATGATCTTATATATTGTCTTGACAATGCTACAAATGAAGGTGACATATGGATGGTCTGATGTGAGTTTCAAAACATTACTAAATATGCTGAGGGACCTGGTGGTAGAAGAGAATACAATTCCTACCACCGTGTATGGTGCTAAGAAGCTTGTATGTCCTCTAGCATTGGATATAGAGAAAATAGATGAATGTATGGATGATTGTGTTCTATTTCATGGATAGTATGCAGACCTTGACAAATAGCCAACATGTGGGACACATCAATTCAAGAATAGAAAAGACGATGATGAATTGTACAATGGGTGTAATAGAAGGAAATTTCTGAGTAAGGTGATATAGTATTTCCTTGTAATCCCTTGTCTGAAGCGGATGTATGCAAATGCTAACGTGTCAAAACGATTGAGATGGCACAAAGAGTGATGTAAGAATTACTCGATGATACGACACCCAACAGATTATGCTCAATGGAGAACAATTAATGGCACATTTATAAGTTTGCAAATGATTGCAGGAGTATTACATTTGCCATGAGTACCGATGGTATGAACCCTCTTGGTACCATGAGCATTATGCATAGCACGTGTCCAATGTTATTTTCTATATACAACCTTCCCCTTGGATTTGTAAGAAGCGTAAATATATCGTGTTGTCGATCTTAATCTCTGGTCCTAAACAACCGGGCAACTACATTGATGTGTACCTCAGACCCTTGGTGGATGATCTTAAAATTCAGTGGCACGCAACTGTTGAGGTCTTGGATGAGTACATCCGAGAGTACTTTCAGCTAAATACCATGTATTTTGTAACAATAAATGATCTGCCTACTAATCGTAACTTATCTGGTCAAAGCAAAAGGAATGGTGAATCGTTCCCACAATGCTTGGAGGAAACATCAAGCACATGGTTGAACCATTCTGAGAAATCGGTGTACATGCGACATCGACGTTTTTTCTTCCAATGAAACACCCATACAAAAGAATGAAGCTATATTTTCATGGCTCCAAAGGGAAAGGAGGACCTCTAAGGCATTTTAGAGGCATGGAGGTATATGACTAGGTAAAGGACATAAATGTTATACTCGGTAAGCGAAAACGGTCTTCCACACGTTGTGATGGAATGTGGAACAAGAAATCAATTTTGTGGGAGCTTGAGTATTGGAAATATATTGATGTTGCTCATTCCATCAATACAATGCATGTGGAGAAAAACGTGTGCGACAGTCTCCTTGGAACAATTCTAAATATGCCAGTCAAAATAAAAAATCACAAGAATGCTTGAGCGAATATTGAGGAGATGGGTTTACAACTAGAGCTACATTCACAACACACAGATAGAGGAAAGTTCTTTCCTCCATCTTGTATTACCCTTTCTAGGAAGGAGAGGAAGGAGTTTTGTGAATTCTTGCATAGCATTAAAGTTTCATCAGGTTACTCACAAAATATCAGCAAACTTGTCAACCTGAAGGAGCTTAAGATGGTTGGTGGAATCAAGACTCATGATTGCCATGTGATGCTGACTCAAATGATTGATGTTGGAATAAGAAATGTATTACCGATGGGGGTAACAGAGGCAATGATGAGTCTGTGCTTTTTCTTTAATGCAATTGGACAGAAAATACTTGACCCAACAATCCTAGAAGAACTAGAGATAAACCAATACTTGATTCCCTCTCTTCTTGAGATGTACTTTCCTCCATCATTCTTTGATATTATGGTACATCTGACCTCATATCTCATCAAAGAAATATTATTTCTTCGACCTGTTTTCTTGCATCAGATGTACCCGTATGAGAGATACATGGGTGTTCTAAAGAAATATGTCAAGAATCGTTCTTCACCTGAGGGTTACATCGCACAAGGTTACTCTAGCAAGGATGTAGTAGAGTGTTGTCTCGAGTACACAGACCCGGATAACCTAATTGGTGTGCCTCAGTCTCACCATGAGGGTAGACTAGAAGGTCAAGTATTGAAAGGCATATGACCAAGCTCATTTCCTCATGTTGAAACAATCGAGCGAAGTGTTGCCATACATCATTGAGAACAATCACATGCTATGTGAAGTGAACTCATCTCGTATCGAAGCTTGGATCGCAAAAAAACACATGAAAAGGTTCAATACCTAGTTTCCAGATCAGATCGCACGATGAAAAACCCTAGTGAGCGAATTGACCAAGCAGCTAGAAATAGAACCTATATACATTGTTACAACATATCGAGGTTATCATATAAATGGTTATACATTCTACACAGTTGATCAAGATAGCAAGAGCATAAACCAGAACAGTGATGTTCATATTGATGCATACGACAACAATAATGTAAATAGCACATATTACGGTCAGATAGAGGAGATTTGAGAACTTTACTATTTAGTGTTCAATGTACCTATGTGTTGGTGCGACGGATCGAACCAGCAGGTTTTCTTAGTGGAAGTAAAGGAATGCAGTATGTTCTGTATTCTTGGATCGTGTGTTTATTACAACTGTAGTTGGGGGGTATTTATAGGGCGCCCCGCTCTAAAGGGCCAGGCGCCTCTAAACCGTCAACCGCTACTCGGCCTGACACTGGTCAGTAATACAGACAAGACAGACTCCGCATAGTACAGACAAAGCGGACTCCGCGTAGTACAGAGAGGAAGATTCGGCCCTAACAGCGTATCAGCCGTGTCGGGCGCTGCCTAGGCCGCCTGACACGGCGCAGACGATTGCGATCATGTCCCCCTATAGGCTTGACTGGTCTTCTTTCTGATGAGGGCATCTCCGACAAGGTTAAACCCAAGACTCATATATTAGAACCAGCTCCAACAGAAATACAAGGTCCAATCACTCGAGCCCGTGCGCGACAATTAAACTATCAGGTGAAATCGTTTCTTGTATTGTATACACAAACACAATTGAATGGAGAAATACTAAATTCATGTGATGCTATTATTTTGCTTAGGAATGAAGGAAAAGAAGAAGAAAACTGAGCTACTTCGTGTTGTGAAAATCTGCCACGTCAACATGTAGATAGACTGCATTAAAAGCATCATAACTTTGGAATCCCTTCATCAAATGGAATGTTTGAGTACTCTTTGGAAAGCTGAGAAAGTCTCCTTGGCATATAATATATTTACTCAACCGAGATATCCCAGCGAAGGAAGGAGAATCACTGCTTTCCTTCTTCTAGTCAATCTGTTTCCTTTTTCTAGATAATCTGTTTAGGTAATAATTTTGTAGTTTCCATATGTAATAAGTTTCCAAACATTGGGAACGTCCCTAGGGCTATAAATACCCTAGAGACTTTGGTTGTGAACCAGTTTTTGGTTGAATACAAAGTTTAGCTACGCTACTTTGCCAGTTGAAGTCGTGGTCGGTTAGATCGCCGTTTTGCTGTTCCAGAACTCACCCCTTGTATCCCTGCGAAATTAGTGTGAGTGCACACTTGTTCATCTTGTTCTTGCTAGTTCTCGATTGCTTGCAGGAACAAGAACCCTCGTGGTTTGGTTGATCGTGCTCTGTAAAGATCACGAATAGCCTTGGAGTTGGTGTAGCGATTGCTAAGGCGCAACGTCCCTGGATGGTTGTAGTCGGATCGTGAACGTCTTCTCCTTCTACCAATCGACCTATCCTCTCATCGAAAGATCGGGCCACCCGATTCCCCATCAAGTGGTATTAGAGCTACAGTTGATCGGTGAGAGATTTCAAGTTTTATATTTTTCCTACAGTCTAAAAAAAAGCCACAAAAAAATTAGTTTACCCAATTACCAAGCCTCTTTGAGCCTATTACTAGTTCTCCTTAGTATCGGCTTTTTGAGTTTTTGGTTGCATCGTCTTGTGAAGTTGCTGGTCTTAGTGTTTAGTTCGTTTAGAGTTTAGTGTTCTTGTCACGTTTTTTTACCACCGTGTTTTAGTCTGTTTATCAATTGTTTAGGGTATTTTTATCCCTTAGTTTTTGAGTTCAACTCAAATTGGAGTCGGTTTGTTTGTTGGAATATGAGAATCACTCGGGCAGGCTGTGCGGGTGTTGCTAAAACTGTCATATCTCGCACCTGCCTACTCGGATTGGAGAGTTTTGATATATTTTGGAAAGCTTACAACCAGATCTGTGTTTTTCCTTTTAGAGTCATCTTCAGATTCAGTAGTTTCCTATTTGTTTTAGATCGTACAAAGCTCGGGAATCCTGCAGCAAGATTTTGTGTATAACAACATTTGTTGTTTCAAAAAAAAACAAAAAAGGCAGAAAGTGCTTAAAAAAGCCGCATAAAAAAAGAGAGCAAAAAAGGGAAAGAAAACTGGTGATAAAAGAGGAGGAAAGTTAGTTCTACCTTTGTCGTTTTGGTGGTATCGTTTGTGTCTAGGCTCGCGTCTCTAGTACGTTCTAGCCTAGGACCAGCACAATACCAACCTCGAACAATTACTCAATTTGCTTATACTAATGTAGTTATAGTATTCCTTTGTGAGTGTTTTTTTGCCCACCTAAAGATCCACAAATTCGGCTATAACTTGACCGGGGTTAGCAACAAAAGCATCAATACACCTGACTCCAGGGCTTGTTCTGATCTAACGTTGCTGTCATCTCCTATTGAGCCTTGTAAGAACGAGTAAGAGCTTGTGTGAGCAGGTTGAGAGAAAGTGGATTGTAACCCCATCCTAGTAAAGTTTAGGGATATTTTTTTTGCAACCTCTCTTTCTATTTGTAATCATGACAGGTTCTGGAGAACACTCGAAGGATGGAATACTAACACCTCGGACAAAGCAAATTATACAACACTTTGAGAATAAAGTTAGAGTACGCACCGAGGGACTTGAGGAGGATGTGCGTATGACCAATGAAGGCCTCCTTCATGTAGAAGACACACAGATCCACACCAACACCAAGCTCGCTGCATTAGAAACATCTATAGGTAACATGAATACAACTCTTGCAGATATTGCTCGACGCCTGTATGAGAAGGCTCAGTGTCCAGCACCAGCAGCACAACGACCACCTATATTTGTAGCTATGCAAAGAAATGGTGGAAGCGATGAAGGCGAGAACTTTGAAGATTATGCTGTTGATTCTGAGGATGACCCCACAGTCCATCAGCATAATCGCCATGGCGTACCTCCTGTACGTCAACGACGAATGGCCCGTGATCATGATGACTCTCTTGGTAAGATTAAATTCACTATGCCCTCTTTTGATGGTAAGTATGACCCTGATGCATATCTTTCATGGGAATTATTGGTAGATCAGAAATTTGCATGCCATGATATTCCTAAAAATAAGAGGGTTAGGGCTGCTTCTAGTGAATTTACAAACTTTGCTTCTGTTTGGTGGAGTGAATATTGTCGTACACATGGAAATGTTTTACCACCTACTTGGGCTGACTTGAAAAGAATCATGCGTGCCAGATTTGTTCCATCATATTATGCACGTGATTTGTTAAATAAGTTGCAGCAATTGAGACAGGAAAATAAAAGTGTTGAGGAGTATTATCAAGAACTGCAGATAGGAATGCTACGTTGTGGCTTGGAAGAAGGTGAGGAAGCTAAGATGGCTAGGTTCTTAGGGGGTTTGAACCGAGAGATTTATGACATTCTTAGTTATAAGGAATATGATACTATTACTCGATTATTTCACTATGCTTGTAAAGCTGAGCGAGAAGTGCAGGGACGACGTGCAGGTGCGAGGCCTAATTATTCTACAGGGCGTACAACGTCTTGGACACCACGTACCTCAGCCCCAACAAATAGAACACCTTCACCGGGAACAACCAATGCCAAGCAACGTCCTGCTTCATCTTCTTCAACTCCACAAGCTCCTACGAAGAGTACTTCATCGGTCGCATCAACAGGACGCACAAGGGACATTCAATGCCATCGATGCAAGGGGTATGGGCATGTGTAGAACGAGTGCCCAAGCAAACGCGTGCTTATCATAAAGGAGGATGGTGGGTATTCTTCAGCTAGTGATTTAGATGAAAATACATATACTCTGCTTGCTGCTAATGATGTAGGGAGCGAAGATGAGGAGCACATTGGTGCTGAAGATGCAGCTCATTATGAAAGCCTCATTGTGCAGCGCGTGTTAAGCGCACAGGTGGGCAAGGCAGAACAGAACCAACAACACAATTTATTTCAAACCAAGTGTATTGTGAAGGATCGTGCCTGTCGCACCATTATTGATGGAGGAAGCTGCCGAAATCTGGTAAGTTCTGAGATGGTGGAGAAACTTGCCTTGGATTCAAAACCTCACCCACAACCATACTACATCCAATGGTTCAACGACAGTGGTAAGGTAAAGGTGACCCGAATGGTAAGGCTGAACTTTGCTATTGGGTCTTACTGTGATATTGTTGATTGTGATATCGTACCTATGCATGCATGCTCTATATTGTTAGGTAGACCTTGGCAGTATGACAAAGACACTTTACATCATGGAAGATCTAATCAATATTCACTCATACATGGTAATAAGAAAATTGTACTGCATCCCATGTCTCTTGATGATATTTTGAAAGATGAGATTGCCAAAGCTAATAAAGTGAGAAACCAGGGACACCCTAAAAGTGAGAACCAGATTGTAGTCAAGGAACTTGAGGAACATAAGAAGAAAGAATCAAAAGTTGACCACGAAAATTAAAATATGATTAAGATGAAAGGTGTTTGTTTATTGGCTACCAAATCTGATACTGAAAATTTGGATGTTGCTACTACAACTTGTTATGCTTATGTGTGCAAACAAACTTTGTTCTCATTTGAGGATATTCCTCCTTCTTTGCCACCTGTTGTCATTGAACTTTTGCAGGAGTATTGTGATGTTTTTCCAAATGAGACCCCACCAGGACTGCCACCCATCCGAGGAATCGAGCATCAGATTGACCTGATCCCTGGTGCTGCATTGCCTAATCATGCACCATATAGAACTAATCTAGAGGAGACCAAAGAAATCCATCGTCAAGTTCAGGAGTTGCTTGACAAAGGGTATGTACGCGAATCCTTGAGCCCATGTGCTGTTCCAGAAATTTTGGTACCCAAGAAAGATGGATCTTGGCGCATGTGTGTTGACTGTAGAGCAATTAATAATATCACAATTCGATATCGTCACCCTATTCCTAGGTTAGATGATATGCTTGATGAACTGAGTGGCTCTACTGTGTTCTCTAAAGTTGATTTGCGTAGTGGATATCATCAAATTCGCATGAAATTGGGAGATGAATGGAAAACGGCTTTCAAAACCAAGTTTGGTTTATATGAGTGGTTAGTGATGCCTTTTGGTTTGACTAATGCACCTAGCACATTTATGAGATTGATGAATGAAATTTTAAGAACATTGATTGGACGATTTGTCGTAGTCTATTTTGATGATATTCTCATTTATAGCAAATCAATAGCAGAACACCTTGTCCATTTACATGCTGTTTTTGATGCCTTATGCACTGCACGATTGTTTGGTAACCTTGAGAAGTGCACATTTTGCACCGATCGAGTTGCTTTCCTTGGCTATGTTGTTACTCCACAGGGCATTGAGGTTGATCAAGCTAAGATTGAAGCAATTCAGAGTTGGCCAACTCCTAAAACGGTCACGCAGGTGCGGAGTTTCTTGGGACTTGCGGGATTTTATCGACGTTTTGTGAAAGATTTCAGCACCATTGCCGCACCCTTGAATGAATTGACGAAGAAGGGTGTCCAGTTCCAATGGGGACAACCACAAGAAGATGCATTCAACATCTTGAAACATAGACTGACTAATGCCCCACTACTTCAGCTCCCAGATTTTGGTAAGACGTTTGAACTTGAGTGCAATGCTAGTGGTATTGGCATTGAAGGGGTACTTATTCAAGAAGGTAAGCCTGTTGCCTATTTTAGTGAGAAACTCTCTGGACCCTGTTTAAGCTACTCAACATATGATAAAAAACTCTATGCTCTGGTAAGGTCGTTAGAAACATGGCAACATTATTTATGGCCCAAAGAATTTGTCATACACTCTGATCATGAGTCATTGAAACACATACGAAGCCAAGCAAAATTGAACCGTAGACATGCCAAGTGGGTTGAATTCATTGAGTCTTTTCCCTATGTCATCAAACATAAGAGAGGAAAGGAAAATATTATTGTTGATGCTCTTTCTAGACGTTACACCTTGCTTTCACTACATGACTTCAAAATTTTTGGTTTAGAAACAATTAAGGAACAATATGCTAATGACAATGTTTTCAAAGATGTGTTGCTGAATTGCAAAGAGGGAAGAACTTGGAACAAATTCGTCCTTACTGATGGGTTTATATTTAGGGCTGACAAATTATGTATTCCATCTTGTTCTGTTCGTCTATTGCTGTTACAAGAGGCACATGGTGGCGGATTGATGGTACACTTTGGTGTGAAGAAGAGAGAGGACATACTTTCTGATCACTTCTTTTGGCCCAAGATGAGGCGGGATGTTGAACGCTTCGTCTCTCGCTGCACGACATGTCAAAAAGCTAAGTCACGATTGCATCCACATGGTCTTTACATGCCTCTTCCTGTTCCTAGCATACCTTGGGAGGATATATCCATGGATTTTGTTTTAGGATTGCCTAGAACAAAGAAGGGGAGGGATAGCATTTTTGTTGTTGTGGATAGATTTTCTAAGATGGCACATTTCATTCCATGTCATAAAAGTGATGATGCTACCCATGTTGCTGATTTGTTTTTCCGGGAGGTTGTTCGATTGCATGGTGTACCAAACACTATTGTTTCAGATCGTGATGTTAAATTCCTAAGTCACTTTTGGAAAACTTTGTGGGCTAAATTGGGAACTAAATTGTTATTTTCTACTACTTGTCATCCTCAAACTGATGGTCAAACAGAAGTTGTGAATATAACATTGTCTACCATGCTTAGGTCCATCTTGAAACAAAATATTAAGATGCGGGAAGAATGCTTGCCTCATATTGAGTTTGCATATAATCGTTCGATGCATTCTACTACTAAGTTCTGCCCCTTTGAGATTGTGTATGGTTTTACTCCTCGTGCCCCAATTGATTTATTACCCATTTCACCTATGGAGAAATTGAATTTTGATGCGACAAAGCGTGCTGAAATGATTCGTAAACTCCATGAGACAACAAAAGCAAACATTGAATCTATGAATGCAAAATATCAACTTGCTGGTAGCAAAGGGCGCAAGCATGTAACTTTTGAACCTGGTGATCTTGTTTGGTTGCATTTACGTAAAGAACGATTTCCTGCATTACGTAAGTATAAATTGATGCCAAGAGTTGATGGTCCCTTTAAGATATTAGAACGTATTAATGACAATGCATATAAACTTGAGTTACCTGCAGAGTTTGGGGTTAGTCCCACTTTTAACATTGCAGATTTGCGACCCTACATGGGGGAAGAGAACGAGCATGAGTTGAGGACAACTCAAATGCAAGAAGGGGAGGATGATGAGGGCGTCTCCGACATGGTTAAACCCAAGACTCATATATTAGAATCAACTCCAACAGAAATACAAGGTCCAATCACTCGAGCCCGTGCGCGACAATTAAACTATCAGGTGAAATCGTTTCTTGTATTGTATACACAAACACAATTGAATGGAGAACTACTAAATTCGTGTGATGCTATTATTTTGCTTAGGAATGAAGGAAAAGAAGAAGAAAACTGAGCTAATTCGTGTTGGGAAAATCTGCCACGTCAACATGTAGATAGACTGCATTAAAAGCATCATAACTTTGGAATCCCTTCGTCAAATGGAATGTTTGAGTACTCTTTGGAAAGCTGAGAAAGTCTCCTTGGCAGATAATATATTTACTCAACCGAGATATCCCAGCGAAGGAAGGAGAATCACTGCTTTCCTTCTTCTAGTCAATTTGTTTCCCTTTTCTAGATAATCTGTTTAGGTAATAATTTTGTAGTTTCCATATGTAATAAGTTTCCAAACATTGGGAACGTCCCTAGGGCTATAAATACCCTAGAGACTTTGGTTGTGAACCAGTTTTTGGTTGAATACAAAGTTTAGCTACGCTACTTTGCCAGTTGAAGCCGTGGTCGGTTAGATCGCCGTTTTGCTGTTCCAGAACTCACCCCTTGTATCCCTGCGAAATTAGTGTGAGTGCACACTTGTTCATCTTGTTCTTGCTAGTTCTCGATTGCTTGCAGGAACAAGAACCCTCGTGGTTTGGTTGATCGTGCTCTGTAAAGATCACGAACAGCCTTGGAGTTGGTGTAGCGATTGCTAAGGCGCAACGTCTCTGGATGGTTGTAGTCGGATCGTGAAAGTCTTCTTCTTCTACCAATCGACCTATCCTCTCATCGAAAGATCGGGCCACCCGATTCCCCATCACTTTCCGCCAAGCCTTCCTCCGGAACCGCTGCTCGGTCCGAAGGGTGACCTTCGGCATCCTAGCCTCGGGGGGTGGCCCCCGACATCTTCAGCCCGGAGGGTGGCCCTCGGCTTCTGCTCGATCGCTCCCCCCCCCCCCGAGGACCCCTTCCGGCGCCTCTCAGAGCCTTCGTGGGCCTCCAACTTCCTTGCTCGGAGGTCCGAGTGCCTCCGGCATAAAGCTCTGGGTCTTCCAGTAGTGGTCTCCCTTCAGGATCATACGGACCCTCGTGCTCCCCTGCAGTCATTGGGATTATCTCCCCCAACAATAGCCCCTCGCTTCTTCCCTCTTCGAGTGCCCTGCGTAAGAGAGGGTGGAAGCGCATATGATAATACCGATAACCTTTGTAAGTAAAATGACTTACATGGAGATGCTGAATCCTACTGCGAAGCGATCTCCTCCGATTGTTCCGAAGGTGCTTCGAGGCCACTGGGTGCCTGGGAATCCGGAGGCCGGGAGCCAATCTTAGAGTTCCATCGGCAGGTTGAACCTCTCCCCCCATTCGGAGGGAGAAGTTTGACCAGTTGCGCGGGCGCCCACGCGCCTTTGACCACCAGGTTCCGGCGCCCAAGGAGGCAAGCCAAAGCATTACTTAGCGCAGTTAATGCGGTGCGCATGCAGGAGACATCGGGGAGGCGGATCGTCAGGGGCTGGCACGCCCGATCCGCCGGTTCGACCTTAAATGAGAATGCTGCGCGACCGTTACGCGCGCGCACCGAGCGGGCGGAAGGTGGACCGGCGACGACCCTTGTGCTTAAATAGCCCCTACTACATTGGTTAAGCCTCCTCCTGCCCGCTTGACCAGCTCTCTCTCCTCACTCTCGGCAACAAGCGCCTGCTCTCTGAGCTCTTGCTTCCTCCTTGTCCCCTTTTGCCATGGTGAAGAGTGCAGCCCCTGCCGTGGTGGTGGATCCCCGTTTCTTGCAGCGCCAAATGGCGGCGGCGACAGCAGCGGCCGCGACGGCGCCTGGCCCAGGAGAGGCACGCGACTCACGGGAGCTCTGTCCCGCTTCGGAGCGGTTTCGGGAGCAAACTCTAGAGCTTGGGCCATCGATGTGCACAGACGCGTCCATCGAGCAAGTGACCAGAGGCCACCTTTGCCCTGAAGTGCCTGCAAGGAAGCCAAGCCGGGAATCGGTCCCACAGCCGTGGGAGGGAGAGGTCGTCGTCTTCGAGGCCTTCTTCGACGCGGGGCTGGGATTCCCTGCTTCGGAGCTCCTCGCCGGGGTGCTGGATGCCTTCCACCTGGAGCTCCCGCAGCTGTCTCCAAACGTCGTGGCTCGCCTCGCCATCTTCGAGTGGGCCATGCGCGCCGAAGGCTGCGATGGGAGGGCGGAGGTCTTTGCGCAGATGCACGAAGCCCTCTGCCAACCGAAGAAGAAGGGGGGCCAAATTCTGGCCTTCGAGAGCATAAACTTCCAACTCCGGAGGAAGTATGCGGATTCCTTCCCGGCGAAGGCCATCAACGAGAGGTGGTACTCCAAGTGGGTGAACCGCTGGTTCTACGTCCACGTGGGGCTCAACTTCGGGCTTGCTGGACCCCCGCGTCATATCTGGTTCCAGAGGGAGGCGCGCATCGGGGCCAGCGCCGATTCGGTCTCCGCGAGGATTCAGCTCCTCTAGATTGTCACCCACCGGATGAGTATGCGGGACCTGGCGGAGGAGTTCGTGGCCCTCGAAATCCCTCCGCTGAAGGAGTATTGGCCAGCGTCACTCCGGAGCAGCCAGGAGGAGTCAACATCAACGGAGCTCTCCCGTCAGCTTGGTAAGCATCCGTACTTTTTAGCTTTGCTTCCTTCTACCACGTTCGGAGGGTGCCCCGACCCTGATCATCGAAAGCAGGGTCGCTCGTCGCTCGGACGCCCGAGGAGGTGGCCCGCATGGTGGAAAGGATCCTTAGAGCCCCTACTCCGGCAGAATACACTCGGCGGCTGGAGCTGGTAGGCTCCTGGGAGCGATTCAACAAAGTGTGGGGAGCACTCGAGCTCTCGCCCCCACCTCTTCCAGAGGGGGAGGTCCTTCGGGCCATTTCGAAGAGGAAGGTGGCCGATCCCGACGGCGGCCTCTCCCCTCGACGCCCCTCGAAGAAGAAGAAGGTGGTGAAAGGCCCGAGGAAGCTTTCTCCGAGTCACTCCTCCGCCTCCCACTCCGAACAGGGGTGTTCTAGCGAGGGGGCCCGGTCGGAGTCAGAAGACCCCCCGACGGTTCCGGACCCGAGCCAGTCGGTCCGGCCGAGCAGTGAAAGAGCTGGAGATGCTCTCCCTCCTTCGGACTTCTCGACGCCTGCTCCAAGGACTAGGCAGGAGGCGCCTACCGCCAAAATGATGCCGCCCCCCACGGTTGCTACTCCGCGCGAGCCGGCTTCGGAAGGGGTCTCCGCCAGCTCCCGGGGGAGCAGGGAGACGGACAGCCTAGGCCGAGGGGTGTTGGCCGACCCACTCGGCGCCATCGAAGGGAGCACCAATGTGGAGGCCGAGCTCGCCGCGGCTACGGCGGGCTCCCTGGTAAATTCGATAGACAACTTGTTCTATCGCCCGAGCCCCTCGGGGCAAGCTCAGCTTCCGGGGACTTCGCCGAGGCCACAGATGAAGGTACACTAACTTGCCTAATCTTTCCCCAGAATGTCGGGTCTTCTCGTGCTTAACCCTTGTTTACTTAGAGTAGGTACGTCCATCCGGGCCGTCGATCCAATCGTTCCGCCCTTTGAGGATGACGCAGACGCGAGGTCCGGAGCCCTTGCCAATGCGACGGGGGCCTCAGGACAGCGAGGCGAGGCGGAGTCCGGAGCCACTGGGGGGCTTCTCTAAAGGCTGCCCAAGGCAAAGGGGACCGACCTCGGCCCCCCTCTAGCCCGCGGGGCGCGCGCTCTAGCGTGCCTCTCTTGTGCCCCTACTTGGCGGAGGGTGAGGACTTCGCGTCCAAGGTGGCTCCGGTCCACGACTATTACCTATGCCTGCGCGAGGCTCCGGTGATAGACGAGCTTGGGCTAGCGGATGGATTGGAGCTCGGTCGGGCCGTTGAGAATGCCGTAGGCCAGGTATTTTCTTGGAGTACCCCTCAACAAGCCCCTAGCCCTTCTTTTTTATGATTCTGTGCTTGTGTGCAGGTAGTTGCGCTGGCGTAGGGGTCGCTGCTTTCCCTACTCTCCGAGCGCCAACATTGGGAAGTCAACGATTCAGGGCTCACTGCCCGAGCGGACGCCGCCGAGAGACTGGCCCGCGAGCAAGCAGCGGAGATCGAGGGCCTTCGCCTCCAGGCGACTAGGGCCGAAGCGCTCGAGGCCCGGGTGGCGGAGGTGGACTCCCTCAAGGCCCGCGTCGCGGAGCTGGAAGGACTCCGGGCTCGGGCTGCCTCGGCAGACGAGCTTGAGGTGGAGGTCGACGCCCTTCGGGCCCGGGCCGCCGAGGTGGAGAGGCTCTAGTCTCGAGCCGCGGAAGCGAAGCGACTCGAAGGAGAGGTTTCCACGCTTCGGGCTCAAGTATCGGAGATGGACAAGCTCCGAGAGGCAGCAGCTAACGCCGGCGCCCTCAAAGCCCGAGTGCTCCAGCTGGAGCGGGCCGAGGCGGACCTCCTTACCCGAAACGAGGAGATAGCTGAGGCGCTTGCCGAGGGGGAGAAGTCAGCGGCCGACACTGCAGTGTCCCTCCGGAAGACGCTGGCATGCTATGGCACCGGGTGTGGTGCGTTCGACGTCGCCCGGGAGCCCCTAGCGCGCTGGATAAAGTTTTTTCAGGACACCGTCCGGCAAATAAAACTCACCGTGTCGAAGTACGGTGAGGTATCCGCTCAGGTGGCCGCTTTCGGGATTCTTCAACACCTCGAGACGTCCGGGCTCCCTCTCCCTTCAACTTCGAGCCCGCATCCGGTCACCTTCGTAGGGGATCACCTCCGGTCGCCGAGTCTGGCGGTGGCCCAATCTTGGAGGGCGCTTAAGGTGGCTTGGCAAGTCGAAGGCCCCGAAGCAATCAGAGCCTGGCTGGAGGAGGCACTTTGCGGCGCTAGCCCTCCGACCCCTTCGAAGCCTTCGGCCTCGGCACGCCAGCCAGACCCGAAGGTGTAGTTTCCTTAAGACCTTCGTGCTGCATACCCTGTAATAGTTTCAGAGACTTAGCCATATATTAATAAAGAGTAGTTTTTGGGGGTTACTCAGGGTGTCTATGCTTGTGATTGCGATGTCGAGGTACTCGAACTTGACAACGCTCTTCGGCACCGATGGGCTATTCTCGAAGCCCTGAGAGCGAATCGGCCCGCGCGCTTCACCCTTCCCCGTGGTAGCGACGGGCACGCGGACCCTGCGTTCTCCAAGGGGTTCTCAGCCTTGTCAAGGAAGAAGAGAAAGAGCCCCGAGCCCCGTCTTTGTCTCCTGAACCGGTGGATTGGTCCGACACGGAAGCTGCTCCGGACGGCGTGCCTTCCGAGGTAGACAACCTGCGCAGCTGGGCCCAACTTCAAGAAGACCAATGGATCTTCTGTGCCCAAAATAAGGAGGAGAAAAGGCAGAAGAGGAAGGAGAAGTCTACGCGAGCCGCGCCGGGGCCCCGGCCTGGGGCGGGCTCCGGCCCAGGCAGTTCGTCAGAGCGAAAGGGCCTCCGGTTCCTGCTTGGCTTGGATGAAGACTTCTCTTAATCTCTCTCTCTCTTGCTTTGGACCCGCCACGAACACTGTGTGCTGCATGTTGTATTGACGATATGTATGACCGAAGCCTTCCTCCATGCTCCTTCCCCCCTCCATTGTGGTTAGATGGCTTGCCGACTGGGCGCAAATTAGCTATGAGGAAGGCGGGGTAAGTGAGTTGCACTGAATGGCGGAGGGTGCTTCTAGTCGTAGCCCGGAATCCGGTTTAGGGTGCGTCGAGCTGGAGCTCGGAACCCAATTTAGGGCGCGTCGAGCCGGAGCTCGGAAGCCGATTTAGGGCGCGTTGAGCCGGAGCTCGGGAGCCGATTTAGGGCGCGTCGAGTCGGAGCTCGGAAGCCGATTTAGGGCGCGTCGAGCTGGAGCTCGGAAGCCGATTTAGGGCGCGTCGAGCCGCAGCTCGGAAGCCGATTTAGGGCGCATCGAGCCGGAGCTCGGAAGCTGATTTAGGGCGCGTCGAGCCGGGGCTCGGAAGCCGATTTAGGGCGCATCGAGCCGGAGCTCGGAAGCCGATTTAGGGCACATCGAGCCGGGGCTCGGAGGCCGATTTAGGGTGCGTTGAGCTGGGGCTCGGAAGCCGATTTACTTGGTAAAACTGTACTTTGGTACCGTGGTGCGTCCACCTTGGCCAAAAACGTTCACCTAATAGTTTTATTGAATTGGGGATTGAATACAAAAGCAGGCGGCGCCGACCAAGCAGCAGAATATACTGATGTAACTATGCAAAATAACGCTTCGGGTGCTCCGCATGCAAAGTGTTCTTCAATTCCTCGCCTTCCAAGGTAGCGAGTCGGTAGGAGCCCAGACGTCCGGAGCCGGTCATGATGTACGGACCTGCCCACTTGATGCCCAGCTTTGTCGGGGCGGCCACCGCGTGCAGGACGAGGTGCCCTGGCTGAAACTCGCTGCGTCTGACCTTGGAGTCGTACCACCCCTTCGTTTCTTGTTGGTACTATGAGAGGTTAGCGATGACTCAGAGCCGTGTTTCCTCCGTGAGATCGAGGTAGATGGCACGTTCTTCATCACCCTCGGGCGACGTGACTCGCATCGAGCCGGCCCGGATTTCTGTCGGGGTCATAGCTTCGTCGCCGAATAGGAGCCAAAATGGGGTAAATTCGGTGGCACGGGAGGTTGTGGTCCGAATGGACCACAAGATCTTTGGGAGCTCGTCAGGCCATAATCCTTTAGCTAAGCCGACGATGCGCCCCATTTGACTGCGGGTGCCAAACCGCTGCGAAGCATAGTTGAACTCCCAATTCTTCGTAGAATGCTTTGAAAGCCCCTACGTCGAACTGTGTGCCATTGTCCAGCGTGAGCTGCTTGGGCACGCCGAAGCGGCAGACGATATTCTGCCAAAAGAATTTTTGGACACATCGGGAGGTGATAGAGGTTAGCGGCTCGGCCTCGACCCATTTGGAGAAATATTCGACGGCGACCACCGCGAAGCGTAGATTGCCTCTTGCCCTAGGGAACGGCCCGATGAGGTCCATGCCCCAGCGAGCCAGATGCCAAACGGGTGGGATGAGCTGCAAGTTGACCGGAGGCCTATGACTCCGGCGCCCCATCCATTAGCACCAAGTCCTCAGCATCGGCAGCGATTGTGGGCCAGTATACGCCCTGCCGAAGGGCCTTCCCAGCGAGGGCCCGCGGTGCTAAATGGCTACCGCACAGCCCCTCGTGGATTTCTCGGAGCATGGCGACACCATCCGAGTGGGAGATGCATCGGAGCAGCGGGGAACATACCCCCGATTTGTAGAGGATTCCATCAATGACTTGGAAAGACCGGGCACGGAGGTGAAGACGTGCTTGATCCGGGCCAGGCCGGTCATCGGTGTTGCCGCCGAGTGCTTGCAAGATGGGCTCCTGCCAATCGTTGCTAACCATGCAGAGAACTGGGGCGGGCGGAAGCGACGTCGGGGGTTCGACTGGCCCAGAGGTAGATGCCTCGTCCCGGAGGAGCGCCGAATGTCGGGTAATTTCTTCGAAGAAGGCGCCCCGCGGCATGGCTTGGCCGCCGGCTCCGGCTTTAGCAAGGGCATCGGCTTGGTAGTTTTCACTCCTCGAGATGCTTTGAACGGATATCCCCTTGAAGGCCATTTCAAATCGCCGAATGGATTCGAGGTAGGAGGCGAGGTCTGGGAGCCGAGCCTGGAAACTTTTGTCGACATGCCCGGCGATGAACTGAGAGTCGGTTTTGACTATGACGCGGGCGGCTCCGAGCGCATGCGCCTTGCGGAGACCCAGCAGGACACCTTCGTACTTGACGATGTTGTTGGAAGCCTTGAAACTCAGCCGAGCAGAGAAAGAGGCCTGCTGGCCGGAGGGGGAGACGATAACTGCTCCGGCTCCAGCCCCCGAAGCCTGGTAGGCACCGTCCGAATAGACGGTCCAAGCTTCCTCGCCTGCTCCGATACTGGCGTGATTGACCACGGATGTCCATTCGGCAACGAAGTCGGCGAGGATCTGAGACTTGATGGCAGTTCGGGCAACGAAGGAGATCCCGAATGGAGCCAATTCTACCGCCCACTTCCCGATGCGACCGGTGGAATTCTTGTTCTGGAACATGTCGCCGAGCGGGTAGGCAGTTGGAATAATGACATCGTGAGCCAGGAAGTAGTGTCGAAGCTTCCGGGATGCCATGACAAGAGCGTACGCCACCTTCTCGAGCTCAGAGTATCGCGCCTTGGCTCCGGAGAGGGCTTCGGACACGAAGTAGACGGGGCGCTGCACCAACTTCCCACCGCACTGCCGGAGGCGATGAGGTAGATCAGAAGGGGACTGCCGGCCCGAGGAGTGGCGAGGGCTACGAGGCCGAAAAGGTACTCCTTTATTTGATCGAAGCAGCTCTGACACTCTGAGGTCCACTCGAATGTTTTGGAGCCTCGGAGCGCCTTAAAGATGGGCAAGCTTTTTTCAGCTGATTTTGCCAAAAATCGGCCAAGGGCGGCTAAGCGTCCGGCTAGCTTATGTGCTTGCTTCAAGTTCTGAGGGGGGGACATGTTCTGCAATGCGTTGACTTGTGTTGGGCTAGCTTTGATACCTCGGCTAGAAACCAGATACCCGAGCAGCTTCCCAGCGCGCGCTACGAACACACACTTCTCTGGATTGAGGCGGATCCCACACCGCCGAAGGCTATCAAAGGTCTCAGCTATGTCCGCACTGTGGCGATCCTTGACGGTACTCTTGATAACAATATCGTCCATGTACGCTTCAATATTGCGACCCATCTGATGGCCCAGAGCCTTGGATATTAGTCTTGAAAAGGTGGCCCCGGCGTTGCGGAGGCCGAAGGGCATGCGGACATAGCAAAACACTCCTGCGGGGGTGACGAAGCTTGTCTTGACTTGATCCTCGGGCTTCAACAAGATCTGGTGATACCCTGAATAAGCGTCGAGGAAGCTGAGGAGCTCCACACTGGCGGTGGAATCGACTAGTTGATCAATGCGAGGCATGGGGTAGGGGTCACGGGGGCAAGCTTTATTGAGAGAGGTGAAGTCGATACACATACGCCACTTTCCAGATGTTTTCTTCTGGACAAACACTGGGTTAGACAACCACTCAGTGTGACTCACTTCCCGGATGACCCCCGCTCGGAGCAGCTTCTCAGTCTCGGCCATGGCGAGCTCAGCCCTCTCGACGGAGAGTTTCTGGAGCCCCTGGCACACCGGTCGAGCCTTCGGGTCGACCGCCAGCGAATGCTCGATGATCGAGCGGTCGATGCCCGGGATATCTTCGTCGGACCATGCGAAGATGTCGAGGTTGTTGCGGATGACTTCCTCGAGCTGCTTCGACACCTCCGGCTCCAAGCCCCCTCCGATTTAGATCGGACGCTCCTTCCTGTCTTGGATCAAGGTCTTCGTGATGATCTCCCCCTCCGGATAGGCTTGACCAGGCGCCCCTTTGGCACAGGATCCTCGGCGCCGGAAGGGTCGGCGTCCTCCGCGCCTTCGCAGACGCTATGAATCTGGCGTGGCTCCAGCGGTGCCGAGTGGCCATATTCAACCCGACGGGCTGCGGCCTGGTCGCCTAGGACCGACAGCACCCCCCCTGGGGTCGGCATCTTGACGCACAGGTAGTTGTGGTGGGCGATAGCTCCGAAGAGGTTGAGCATCCCTCTCCCGAAGATTGCGTTGTAGGCGTACGAGGCGTCCACCACGTCGAAGAGGATCTCCTCGCGGCGCTGGAGGGGGGAATCGCCGAAGGTCACCTCCAGCGTGACTTGGCCCAGGGCATCGAGCGGGGGGCCTACGAACAGACGTAGTCGGTTCGGAGGGCCACTACCGGGGCCCGCTCGGAGGACGCACCTCTGACGGCCCCTCCCAGAGCCCCGCGAGGTTGACGGAGACTGGCTCAGGCGCGCCCACAGGCCCCCGAAACTCGGGCGTCCCCTCCTGGGCCTGGGTCGGCTCTACGGCAGGCGCCACAATAGGCGCCACGACTGGCTGGACGGGGACGGCGACTGGGGTAGGGTCGACTCCAGCGGTGCGGGCTGACCGACACAGAGAACCGTCTTCGTGCCCTTCCGACTCGACATGCTTTCATGACTGGGTGTAGAGAATGCTAGCTTTTTGAACTAGGATCCCCATGGACGGCGCCAACTGTTAGTGCGACGGATCGAACCAGCAGGTTTTCTTAGTGGAAGTAAAGTAATGCAGTATGTTCTGTATTCTTGGATCGTGTGTTTATTACAACTGTAGTTGGGGGGTATTTATAGGGCGCCCCGCTCTAAAGGGCCAGGCGCCTCTAAACCGTCAACCGCTACTCGGCCTGACACTGGTCAGTAATAGAGACAAGACAAACTACGCATAGTACAGACAAAGCGGACTCCGCGTAGTACAGACAGGAAGATTCAGCCCTGACAGCGTATCAGCCGTGTCGGGCGCTGCCTGGGCCGCCTGACACGGCGCAGACGATCGCGATCCTATCCCCCTGTAGGCTTGACTGGTCTTCTTTCCGCCAAGCCTTCCTCTGGAACCACTGCTCGGTCCGAAGGGTGACCTTCGGCATCCTAGCCTCGGGGGGTGGCCCCTGACATCTTCAGCCCGGAGGGTGGCCCTCGAGGGCCTCCAACTTCCTTGCTCGGAGGTCCGAGTGCCTCCGACATAAAGCTCCAGGTCTTCCGGTAGTGGTCTCCCTTCAGGGTCGTACGGACCCTCGCGCTCCCCTGCAGTCATCGGGATTATCTCCCCGAACACTCTGTTTCGATGCTGTTGGGTCAATGGTACAAAAGGCATTATGGCCGACAAGTACAGATTCATAAGTATAAATCTAACTCAGGTTGGCTATAAACACGAACCTTTCGTGCTCGCTAAACAAGTTTCTCAAGTTTTCTATTTGCTTGATACAACAAATAAGACACTTCATGTTGTCCTAGATGGAAAGAGATGGATTGTGGGTGTTGAAAATGTGGTTGATGAGGATGAGTATAATCAGTTTGATGAGATACCACATTTTGCCACCTCAATTATGCCACAAGTTAAACCAGGCGAGCAAACTCCGTACCTGCGCTCCGACCATTCTGAATGATTGTACGTTAAGAAAGTGAGAAAATAGATGCATACATGTGTTGAAAAGTGTAATGTTTAAATTGTATATATACATGCAAGTGTTGTACATGTTGTGTCCAAATACTGAGATATGCGGGTGCTTTGTACAATTTGTACAGATTTGGGTATGTAATATATGTGTGCAATATGTGTCGTAACATGAAATCTGGAAGTACTACTGATTTGGGTATGTAATATATATATATATATGCAATCTGTGTCTTAACTTAAAATCTGGAAGTAGTACTCCTTAGTGATGGGAAACAATTACTACCCGTCACTAATGATCATTATTGATGGGGAACTAATACTGCCCGTCACTAAAAATTATTTCACAAAAATACTACTTTGATCTCATTACTACTTGTAGTTAGTGGAGGTAAGTAGCTGGCACATTAATTGTCATTGGCATCCTTTAAATACACTAGTTTCTTTTACTTGGACTTCAAACCATCAGATTTTTGCTCTTACTCTTCTTGCTTTTTTTCTTTTCTATGGGGGTTTGTGGTTGATATTGCCTAGCTCAATGCATCCACAAGCATATGGAAGTGTCGGACGAAGCTTCATTCCACACAAACTATGTCATGGCTTCATTTACCAGAAGCACAATACTTGTGCGGACACATTAATAATAATAGCATCACAAACACTTGTGTGGTCACTATTATATTTTACCGCACAAGTGTTATGCTCTCGTTGATCATTAGTGACATGTGGTAGTTACCACCTGTCACTATTGTAGTCATCAGACATGGGTAATAATTCCAACCCATCCCTAATGACTCCCCGCAGTACCAGGTGGTAATTACCACTGGTCACTGATGACTCCCGCTTATAAATAGGCGGGCCGCGAAGTGAATCTGTATGCTTTCAATTCTTGCAACCCTAACCATAGCCTATAGCATTGTCGTCATTTCTTTCGTGCTCCTCGCCGCACCCACCATTCTTCATTCCGTCCCGGTCGTCCGTTCTTTCAAGCATGGCTGTCCATTACGTCCCACGTGGCCTCCGTCTCACCATCCACTCCGTCGCGTGTGGGCTCTGCTCTGTCGTCTATTTCATCATGCGTGGTGTCTGCTCCACCGTTCGATCCATCATGCGTGTATGACCCTACTTGTCGCATGCCACCTCAGTTGCATCCTTCTCCGTAGGACCTCCTCAATTTTGTGCTCAATTTTTCTCTCTAATGGTTAATTAATTTTCTCATTGAATATAATGCTAATAATTTGTGCAATTTGATGATGTGTGTGACAATCTAGTTTAATTTTGTTGTTTTCACAAATTTATTCATGCAATGCAATGCTCTCGCATTAATTTGTGCTCTACGATGCTTTATTCATTTTTGTGCTTAATATTTTCTCTATGATAGTTAATTAATTTGCTCAATGAAGATAATGCTATTAATTTGTGCGATCTGAGGTGTGTGTTACAATTTAGTTTAATTGTGTTGTTTTCACAAATTTATTCATGCAATGCAATGCAATGCTTTCTCATTATTTTGTACTCTATGATTCTTTATTAATTTTTGTGCTCAATATTATTAGTTGACACACACACACATTTTGCTCATTACATTATTTGTATTTCAATTTATAATATAATGATATTTGTTATATTTTTTATTTCAGTTCACTACCACGAAAACATACATTAGTGATGGGTCATAACGTACAATAGTGATGGGCATGTCCCCCATCACCCTTAACGCGTCAGTAAAGCCCTATCATTAATGACCAGTAAATACCCGTCACTAAAGGGTCTCTCTAGTTCCCATTCACGTACGGCATACCCCCTTTTAGTGATGTTACCCATCACTAAAGATCATCTTTAGTGACGGGGAGTACTTTACACCCGTAACTATTTTGTTCATTAGAGACGGGTAACCAATGTCACCCGTCACTAATGTTATGGTCATATTTAAAAAATAATTATTTTAAGGTTGTATCATGAATAGGTCATATTAAGTGATGGGGAGTACTTTACACCCGTCACTAATGTGCTCGTTACTGACGGATGATTATTATCATCCGTCACTAATAATATAGTCATTTTCAAAAAAAAATTAATAATTTTTTTGGCTACATCCTGAATCCCAGCTAGGATTTAGAAGCCAACATATACAACATCATAAGCACATCACAGACAATTCATCATAGAGAATTCATTAACAAATTAGTATCACATATATTAACTACATACTCATTATCTCGAATAAAATGGCTAAAACAAAGAGCGACACAAGATTTTTTCATGGCTTTTGAATAGCTAATATCTAACTGTTGGGGGAAATTACTCTATTTCCCAGACTTAAAGAGTAACCCTTCGCGGGCTCAACAAGGATCCCGAAGGTGGCGAACTGCTGTTCGGGGCATACGTCGCCACGACTGGAGGGTGCCACGGTGCGAAGCCCTAGAGAACCCTCCGAAAGGAAGATGGAGGCCTCGAAGCAGAAGGACATGATTGATTGGATATTCAGCTTATCCATCTACCCTGCAGCACTTTACCGTGTATAACCTTGTTTATAATACCGAATAGATTCTACTATGTCGGTTGTAATTTAAGGGTAAATAGGTCTTTTCCTTATGTTTTTTCCCTATAAATACCCCCATTGTACCTTGTAAAAGGGATTCAGAGCTAATTGTTCAAACACACACATTCGGACCACTTGAGCTATTATCCTTTACGGAGGCTCAAGTTAGTCCTGAAGCGCAAACTTCTTGTTTGTTCGTTCTTGATTACCGAGAACCTGTTGGTGTAACTTTTGCACCAACAGTTGGCGCCGTCCGTGGGGACCCAAGTTCTAAAATCTTGTTCTCTACTGCTGACTGCACTCCGAAGAGCACTTACGGAGGGAGCCTCGGAGTCCCGAGACTCCGCGCACCCTTCAGTTGAGGGCTTCTTAGTGCAGCCCGAAGGCCTTCTCTCGACCCCTCGAGTCGTTCGAAGTCCTTCATCTCCAAGACATCTCAACGGCTAGCCATGCCTCCGAAGCGTGGTCAAGCTTCGGGTCCTCTTCGAAGGTCCCCTCGGACCAATGGAGCCGGGCCCTCAGCTAATCTGGCGATTCCTACAGAGACCACTGGGCGTCGAGCGCCCCGGGGCCCTCTGCCTCCTCCTACAATGCTTCAGACCGACTACGCAGCAAGCCGGGATCCAGAAGTGCCCTCCGATGAAGACGAAGGCCCTCCCGAAACCGAGGCTACGCAGCTAGCCAGGCTTCAGGAAGAGGTATCTAGATGGAGGCAAGAGGCCGCCGATCGCCTCCACACTCAAGCTTCCACCGAAACTCCAAGGGGGCCTCAAGACGATGGAGCCCGCAATCCCCCAGAAGTTATACAAGTCCCGGAGGAGGCTGAAAATGCCTCCTTCGATAATGAGTCTCCGCTGCACCCTGATCTACAGAGAGTGCCTTTCGACCCTAAGTTCAAGGCCTCGAAGCTGCACAAATACTCCGGGGGGTCAGACCCCGGAGAATTCGCTCGCTCTTACGCCCTAGCAATAGAAGCAAGCGGAGGGGTGCGAAGCACCATGGAAAAATGCTTCCCCCTCGCTCTCGAAGGTGTGGCGCTCCGCTGGTTCTGGTCCCTAAAGCCAGGATCGATCAGTTCATGGGAGCAGCTCAAAAAGAAATTCGTGAGCAACTTCCAAGGTACCTTCGTGGCCCCAATGTCCACAGGAAGTTTGTTTCAGGTGAAGCAGCGGGTGGGAGAAACCCTCCGGGAGTACTTCACACGCTTCGCCCACACCAAGTCACAGATCAAGGGCCTCTTTACCTCCTCGGTAGTTGATGCTGCCCGCGAAGGGGTGCTGAACCCCGACCTCCTCAGCAAACTCCATCGAAAGCCGGTAACGTCTGTGGCACAGCTCATGGCATACTTCGAACAATATGCCAAGGCAGAGGAAGGATGTCTTCGGCGAGTTGAAGCAACATTGCCCACCCTCCGGGAAGTCAAAAGGGAGCCTGAAGCCGCCGTTACACTACAACCTCCACAGGACAACCGCTCCAACGAGTATAAGCGAGGGAAGAAGCATTTTTGCTCGGAGGTGCTAAACATTGCACCTTCAGCCTCGAAGGCACCTGCCAATTTCCAGCAGGTAAAAAGTTTCAAGGTTGGGCCACCAAGGCCTCAAGAAAGGATGCCTGGTAGGCGCCAGAGTTATTTCTGTTGCGTGCATGGAGACAATAGAAGCCATGACACGAAGGATTGCAAGTCGGTGTTAACCCTTCGGGGTGAATACCTTGAGCGAAATACCGGGCGGGGTACTTCAGATCGAGCTCCACCGACGGCACGCTCGGAGCCTGTTCAAACTGTGGCCCGAGCTGGTGCCCTCGAAGCCCCCATACGGCTACCAGTGGCCAGTATTATGCCGCCACCAAAGCAAGAAGACCCGCAAGACCGCGGCAAGAGAGTGGTCATGCCCATCTCCGGAGGGGGACCCTCGGAAGTATGTCCAAGAGACAGCGCCGCGAGTACGTCCGCGAGGTCGGGCACATTGGGACCTCAAGTTCCGCCGAAGGAATGCTAGAGTGGTCCCGTGTGCCCATCTCGTTCACAGCCAGCGACGCGGTAGGGGTGAAGTTTCCCCATGCTGACCCATTAGTCATCTCTGCCGATATAGCAGGAGCAGATGTTCGGAGGATCCTGGTAGACGGCGGAAGCTCCGCAGACATACTCTTCGTCCAGGCCTTCGACCAGATGTGCATACCTCAGAAGCATCTACTTCTAGCAGCCCGGCCGCTTCAAGGGTTCTCAGGACCGCCTCGCGATGCCCTCGACCAAATAGGCCTCGAGGTAGCCTTCGGAGAGGGGCCTCTGGCCCGAGTGGAAGAGGAGATCTTCGATGTGGTGGATGCCCCTTACGCTTACAATGCCATCTTCGGTCGAGGGATGTTGAACCAATTCGGGGCAATAGCACATCACAACTACCTTTGTCTCAAAATGCCCACGCAAGGTGGGGTGCTTACTATTTCAGGAGACAAAGCTGTAGCCAGAAGGACAGAGTATGGCCATGGGCAGCCATTGGACCCCCGACAAGTGCATAATGTGGCAGAAAGAGCCGAGGGAGTACCGGACGCCTTAAACCCTCCGAAGGGATCCACGCTTAAGCCAAGCCCGGAAGGTGATGTCGAGACAAGAATAATCTCAGAATACGGCAAAGAGTACCCAGTGAAATTCGGCAAGGCGCTGTCTCCAGAAATAACCGCCTCGTTAGAAGAAGTCGTCAAGAAAAATCTAGACATATTTGCTTGGACCGACAAAGACATCACTGGGGTCAACCAAAGCATCATCGAGCATAGTCTGCTCGTCAATCCGAAGGCCAAGCCGGTGCGCCAGGGGCTCCGAAAGCTATCAGCAGAAAGAGCAAGCTTAGCCAAGGCCGAAGTAGAAAAATTGTTAAAAGCTGGCATTATCAGGGATGTAGCCCATACTGAGTGGTTGGCTAACCCTGTTTTTGTAAGAAAAAAAGACTCGAGCAAGTGGCGCATGTGTATCGACTTCACTTCGTTAAATAAAGCATGCCCGCGAGACCCCTACCCAATGCCCCGAATAGATCAATTGATAGATTCCACAGCCGGCTCCGAATTATTAAGCTTCCTCGACGCCTATTCCGGCTACCATCAAGTATGGCTGAAGCGAGAAGATGAAGCCAAGACAAGCTTTATAACTCCTTCTGGAGTATTCTGCTATGTACGAATGCCTTTTGGTTTGCGGAATGCCGGAGCCACTTTTTCTCGCTTAATAGCTAAGGCTCTAGGTCATCAGATAGGCCGCAATGTCGAGGCCTACATGGATGATATTGTAATAAAAAGTGCTCAAAAGCACCAGCATAGCATAGATCTAGCTGAAACTTTCGAGAGCCTCCGAGCATGTGGAGTGCGCCTCAACCCCGAAAAATGTATATTCGGGGCACAAGCAGGAAAGCTGCTAGGGTACTTAGTTTCGAGCAGGGGGATCGAAGCCAGCCCAACACAAATAACTCCGCTGCAAAGAATGGCTCTACCCGAGAATTTGAAACAAGTACAGAAGCTAGCAGGAAGGCTGGCAGCGCTCAGCAGGTTCCTGTACAGGTCGGCAGAGCGAAGCCTCCCAATTTTCAAGGCGCTAAAGGGCTCCGAAAGCTTCAGCTGGACGCCGGAGTGCCAGAAGAGCTTCGAAGATATAAAAGCATACCTCGGAACATTATCAACCTTAACTGTTCCCCTTCCAGGGGAAGCATTGCTTTTATACCTTGCAGCAACAGGTTCAGCAGTAAGCGCAGTGCTGGTCCGAGAGGTCGAGCTTAAAGGGAAGCTGGTGCAAAACCCAATTTATTTTGTGTCGGAGGCATTATCCGGAGCCAAGATCAGATACTCCGAGCTCGAAAAATTCGCTTATGCCCTAGTAATGGCCTCGCGAAAGCTAAGGCATTATTTCTTGGCGCATAACCTCATCGTCACTACATCGTATCCTCTTGGAGATATGCTCCGAAACAAAGATTCCACAGGCAGGGTTGGAAAATGGGCAGTCGAGCTGGCACCCTTCGAAATCTCCTTCACGGCAAGGACGGCTGTTAAATCTCAAATTATAGCAGATTTCGTAGCAGAGTGGACTCCATCCGCAGTATGGACCCCGGAAGAACCCTCCGACGGTTTCTGGACAATATTCTCTAACGGAGCCTATCAAGCATCAGGTGTCGGGGCAGGGGCAGTCATCCTATCACCATCAGGGCAAAAGGCAATGTATTCCGCAAGACTCAACTTCCGAACCACTAATAACATTGCCGAGTATGAAGGAATCTTGCTAGGTCTCCGAAAGGCTAAAGCACTTGGAGCTACAAGAATAGTGATCAAGACAGATTCCCAAGTCGTCGCGGGGCATATTGACAAAAGCTTCCAAGCAAAGAACCCACATCTCGCACAATACCTTCAAGAAATCCGCAAGGCCGAAGCAGCATTCAAAGGGTTTACAGTTCGAAGCATTCCTCGGGCAGATAATCAACTTGCCGATATTCTTGCAAAAGCTGCAGCAGGAGCGGTGGACCTCCCAGAGGGCGCTTTCTATGAAGAATTAGAGCAGCCAGCAGTTGACCAAATACCCTCATCAGAAGTAATGTGCATCCCAACTACAGATTGGCGAGCTCCGATAATAACCATGTTGCAAAGTAGCAAAGACCCTCCGGAAGGCCCAGAAGCTCGAAGATTGGAAGCAAGAGCTCGAAATTACAAACTTATTGGGGAAGTGCTGTACAAAGCCGGATTATGCTCACCACTGCTTCGATGCATCTCCCAGCCTGAAGGTCAAGACATACTTCGAGGCATCCACGAAGGACTGTGCGGAGGTCATCTAGCCCCTCGAGCACTAGCAGGCAAGTCGCTCCGGCAAGGGTTTTATTGGCCAACAATCGTCAGAGACGCTGAAGACCTGGTTCGAACATGCCAAGGCTGCCAATGGATGGGCAGGCGGAGCCATCGCCCGCCAGCTCAGCTTTAAGTTATTGCCCCGGTATGGCCAATGGCTAGATGGGGCATGGACCTCATAGGCCCTTTCCCACAAGCGAAAAGCGGGTTGAAATTTGCGGTGGTAGCAATCGAATACTTCTCAAAATGGGTGGAAGCGGAGCCACTAACAGCTATCACCTCGAGGAACATGCAAAGATTCTTCTGGCAAAATATTATATGCAGGTTCGGAGTCCCCAAAGAATTAACGGTGGATAATGGAACCCAGTTCGAAGCTGATACCTTTCAAACATTTTGTGAAGAACTGGGCATTAAGCTATGTTTCGCAGCAGTGCGACATCCGCAATCCAACGGAGCCGTCGAACGAGCCAACGGGAACATCCTCTCCGGGTTAAATCGCCGAATTGTAGGATTAGCCAAGGGGCTATGGGTCGCAGAACTACCTAAAATCTTATGGTCCATCCGAACCACTCAAACTAGATCAACCGGTTTCACACCGTTCAGATTGCTCTTTGGAGATGAAGCTATGACCCCTACGGAGCTCAAAGGGGAGTCGCTTGGCATAATTCAACACGGAGACGAAGGTGATCGGAGTACTTCAATAGATTTGTCAGAAGAGACAAGGCTTCGAGCTGTCGCCAACCTGACTAAGTACCAAGAGCACACAAAAACGTGGTATGACCCGAAAGTCAGATTAAGTGAGTTAAAACCAGGTCATCTCGTATTGCGAAGTGTAATAGCTCCTGGGAAGCTAGGAAACAAATGGGAAGGACCATATGTTATCTTACGCTCAGGACGCCCCGGATCGTTTAAATTAGCTAATTTAGAAGGGGAAGAGTTGAAACATGCATGGCATGCGGAGCACCTTAAGAGATATTACGCTTAAGGCTTCCTTGTAATCACTTGTAGCACTTTTTTCTATAAATAAAGATAAGGGTTGAAACTTGTTTTGCCCTTCGAACATCCCCTCCTCCTGATGGACGCATTAGGAGGTCGGTGATGCTAGTAGAGCCAAGCATTTTTCGCAAAGACCCAAGGGGCTGACTGCGAACCATTGGTTCAGTGGCTCTGCCAACCTACGGATTCCAGGCTCCGGCTTGTTAGGATCCGTAGAAGAGTCTAAGGACTTTAAATAAAACATAATTTCAAGCCTCCGGGTGCGAAGTGTCTGTAAAAGAGCCGAAGGTGGCCAACCTACGGATTCCAGGCTCCGGCTTGTTAGGATCCGTAGAAGAGTCTAAGGACTTTAAATAAAACAGAATTTCAAGCCTCTGGGTGCGAAGTGTCTGTAAAAGAGCCGAAGGTGGCCAACCTACGGATTCCAGGCTCCGGCTTGTTAGGATCCGTAGAAGAGTCTAAGGACTTTAAATAAAACAGAATTTCAAGCCTCCGGGTGCGAAGTGTCTGTAAAAGAGCCGAAGGTGGCCAACCTACGGATTCCAGGCTCTGGCTTGTTAGGATCCGTAGAAGAGTCTAAGGACTTTAAATAAAACAGAATTTCAAGCCTCCGGGTGCGAAGTATCTGTAAAAGAGCCGAAGGTGGCCACCCTACAGATTCCAGGCTCCGGCTTGTTAGGATACATGAAAAAATCTAAAAACTTTGATGATGAGATATGCAAATTCGAAGCATGCAGGTGTTCGGACAATCATTGTGCCTAGCGAACCCTTTTGTATGATAAAGGCTCCGCCACCCACAAGGGGGGTAGGAGGGTAGGAGTCACACAGCATACTGTCGAAGCATTCCACATTAAAATATTATACTCATACATCAAGAAAAATTGTTATCTAAACCCAAATAAAAACGGAGACCCTTTCGACCCCTAGAGCTACCCCTGTGGATACTTTGCCCTTCGGAGCTTGAAGTCGTCATTTTAGGCCGGGTACTTCTCTTTTTTCTCGAGGCTCGCAATTTCTTCTGCTCCTCCTAAAGTTCAGCCCATGTCAAGAGCCTTTCGGAGTCTGCCTCTGCAGGGTTTTCGGCTTGGTACTCCGAGTTGGTCCAGTCAATAGGTTCGGAAGATGAAGACCCCTCCGCCTTCTCTTCCTCTTTAATATAAGATAAAACGTCCCTTCGTACTTCAAGGGTAACCTCCCCCCCCCTCGTCTCTACGAGGAACAGAGAAGCGGGAACGGCGGTAAGGTCTCAAACTCTCAAGGACTGCCCACTCCTTTCGAAACTCGACGGTAGTTTCCAGAAGTTCGAAGTCAGGGCTCGAAGGGCATGACAAAACCTAAAAAAGAGCAGAACACCCAAGACGAGTACTGTTTATAACTTTTTCATTAATAAAACAAGGTTTACAAGGCCACAGGTACACAGCGATCCTAAGCGGCTAGACCTGCGGGTCGGCTGGCGGAGCAGGAACCGGAGGGGCTGGCGAAGCAGGGAGTGGTGGCTTCGTTTGAGCTTGCTTCTGCCGGCGAGCCTCGTCGATCCAGGCCTTAGCAGCGACCTTATGGTCCGTCTTCTAGGCTGACCGGAAGGCTTCCCAAGCCAAAGCCACCTCCGAAGATGGCCGCAGCAAGTCATCATCCGCGAAGCCTCCAGGGGACGAGCTTCCAACCGAGCCAAGAGGGATCCGAAGAGATTCAAGGTGACGAAGAACCCCTATGCCAGCACACTGTCCGGAGATCTCCCCGTTCCGAATACCGGAGTTCTTCATCAGCGACGAAGCAACTTGGATCCTCGTCAGCTTTCGGTCGAGTGGCCCGTAGGCTGCGGCAGAGGACAAAGGGCACATAGTGCCGAAGTACTCCAACGTACCCTGAAGAGCTTCCAAGGTACGATCAGCAGTACTGGAATTTTTCCTCTCTGCCGCTTCCAAGTTCGCAACAGTCGCGTCCGCCGCGGCCACCCGGAGCATCAAAGAACTTTTGTGGGCCATCGCCTAGCTAAGAGCCCCTTGAAGCTCCACCAACTGTGCGCTCGAGGTAGCTGCATCCTGACGGAGCTTTTCGACCTCCGCGCGGAGGACAACGCGTTCGGCCTCATCTTCCTGGGCTGACGAATGGAGGGCTTCGAGGGCTTCGTCAGATGCTGCCCTAGCCTTCTGTTCCTCCAAAACTTCTTCCTCCAGCCTGAGGGACCTCCTGGTGGAGTCGTTAAGGGCCGTCTGGAGGTTAGTGACCTTCTAGTTGAGTCGATTAATTTCGACCTCGTTGGAAGTCACTGCCGCTCTAGCAAGGGCAAATTGCTGCAAGAAGAACTAGGTAAGCACTAAAGAAGTTATGACCATTAATATATAGCAACTGTGGTATCTTTTTCATACCTGAAGGGCAGCCCTTTCGAGGGCCGTGTTGAGGGTCGAAGCCCTAGTCTCGCTCAAGACGAAGATCAACTCCGAGTTAGCAATGTCTTGGCTTCTCTCGACCAGGGGCTCCATGAGTCTTTGAAGGCCGCTCCGGTGCTCCACGAAAGGAGCCAGTAGAGGAAGCCAAGACAAAGCTCGGGCGTCGTCCGCTGTGGCCTCGTCCTCCGAATTGCCGACAGAGGGTGCGGTTTGGCTAGGACGAAGGCAAAGGCTAGAAATGCTCTTACCCCTCCCCGGCACGAAGGGGGGAGAAGCAAGAGCACTCCGACCCTCGGCCACCACCTCTCCGGCCGGAACCACATTGTCGGAGGCGACTTCGGTGGTCGAGGTGGCCGCAGCCGGAGCCAACTCCGTCCCGGGAAGCACGTCGTCCGCCCCGAAGGACACGTTCTCTGCCACCAGGCTCGGAGCCCCCAGAGGAGCAGAAGGGTCCGCTCGGATAACCGTCTCCAAAGAAGCGGGGACTTCGGGCGCCACCAAAGCTTCGGTACCCGAAGAGGTACCTACTTCAATAGCAAGATTAATAAGCGTGTTTTACAGATAGTAGGCGAGTATTGACAAAAGGGAGGAGCTTCGGAAAAATACCTCTGAGAGCTTCTTGAGGAAGGATCGCTGGATCCTCCAAGACTTCGTACATCTGGAGGATGTTGGCGAAGTCATCCCCTGAGGTCCTGCCCTCGGTATCCTCCGTCGGAGTCACGGTCTCCGCAGGGACCGCTTCGAGTGTGGGCAAGTCGGGAGTAGAGTCCGACTCCACCGGCACGGCGATGGGTGCGGGAGGAGTCGTTGGAGTTACGCTAACCCCCTCCCTGACGGAGGTGGTTGGGGGGACCTCCCCCATATCTTCGTCAACCAGGAGGTAGGCCTCGAAGGCCGCTGCCGTCGCGCCTTCGGAGTCTTCTACCTCTTCGGGAGTTGGGCTCCGCTCGTCTGGCGATGAAGAAGATGAAGCAGGCGTCAAGTGAGGAGGTTGCTTCGCTGCCTTCTTCTGAAGCAGCTGCTTACCAGCTTTCTTGGAGGGCTTGGCCGCTGCTTTCCTCTTGCGGCCAGCCGCTCCGGTTGGGGCGAAGTCGGGAAGCTGCGGGGGCTCCATGCCAAGGGCTCTCCACACCCTGTTGGATCGCTCCCAACTCCCCACCAACTCCAGCCTTCTCTGCCTCTCGGCCACCGAAGGGGCTCCGAGAATTCGTTCGGTGGCCCGAACTATGTCATCCGGAGCTAATGCCAGAGGCACTGCTGAAAGAAAGAGGTATAAAAGTATGAGTATAATTAATTTGTTCATATAATATGATGCAACAGGAAGTAGGTGTACCTAAGTTTCGGAGGTCCCCCTCCGAGGCTTGTGGGATTACGATCGGCCAGTTGGCTCCGAGGGGAGGGATTCGAAGCCCGACGAACTCCTCGGCCAGGTCGCGCATGCTCATACGGTGGGCCACTGAAGCAAGCAACCCTAGCCTCGTCGTGAGCAAGCTAGGGTTCGGGGAGATGACTGCCTCCTTACGGAACCAGATCTCTTGGAGAGGACCCGAGAGAGGGGATTCCTCTCCTACTTCGGCGTAGAACCACCGAAGTATCCAGTTCGTGTACCACCGGTCGTTTATGGCTTTGGCAAGGAAATGGAGAGCATGCTCCCTCCGCAGCTGGAAGTTGACGCTGCCGAAGGCTATCGTCACCTTGGAGTCCCCTGGCCCATCTTGAGGCTTCGGTTGGCAGATGGCCTCGTGGGTCGCCGCGAAGATTTCGGAGCGGCCTTCGCATCCCTCCGCCCGAAGCGCCCATTCGAAGACAGCCAGATGGACGATCGCGTTGGGAGACAGCTGAGGCAGGGTTATGTGGAACAAGTCCAACACCTCTGCCAGGAAATCCACAGCTGGCAGTCCCAGACCTGCCTCGAAAAATGCTTCGAAGACCACCACCTCTCTGCTTCGTGGTCGTGGAGTTGATTCTTTCCCAGGAACTCGGGTCCTCATTCCAGCTCCCAGCTTCGCCTCCACTGCTTCCTCTATGGATTCAGCGGTGCTCAAGGATTGGCCGATGATGAAGCTTTGCGCAATCTTCTAATTGGAAGGCGGGCGGAGCGCCCGAGGATTCCTGGGCCAAGCACCGCTCGGACCTCCCGCCATTACCGCTGCTGCTGAAGCAGCCCATGCCTGTCTCTGCGCCAAGGTATTGGCCGCTGCGGGAGTGGTGTGGCTAGTTCTCGCCATCGCTCTCAAACGTTCGAGGAGTTTGGAAGATTGGGGGAAAAGTGAATTGCAGGTGGTGAATGCAGTAAAAACTCTCGGTTAATCTTCGTTTTCCCCTTTTTATAACCATATGACCAGTACTACTCTTCGGTTGGTTTCACATTGCAGGTCCTGCCTCTGTCACCGACAAGTGGGTCCGGTCACTGGAACGGCGTATAAACCGCTGAAGAAATCGACCGTTACCTTTTTTACAGAGGGTAATGGCTATTTGCGCCGTAACGGTCACATTGACGGAACCCCACGATGTTTGCCCTCTAGAACCGTCTCCACGACGAGGGTACTCCATAACCGTCTCCACGATGAGGATACTCCGTAACCGTCGTCACGGCGCTCACACTCTGAAACCGTTCCATTCCCAGGGAGTTCTCTTACTGAATCAAAAACTTGAAGACAAAGGTTCGAAAGTATTGGGTCCAAAATCCTGGGCTAAGTCACAGCATCTTCGAATCCTCTTTAAGCCTCAGAAATTAGAAATGTTCTTTTCGTATACTGCCTTCTTTATAAAACAGGTTAACTACAGAAAGGCGTATTCGAGAGGCTACTGTTGGGGGGAAATTACTCTATTTCCCAGACTTAAAGAGTAACCCTTCGCGGGCTCAGCAAGGATCCCGAAGGTGGCGAACTGCTATTCGGGGCATACGTCGCCACGACCGGAGGGTGCCACGGTGCGAAGCCCTAGAGAACCCTCCGAAAGGAAGATGGAGGCCTCGAAGCAGAAGGACATGATTGATTGGATATTCAGCTTATCCATCTACCCTGCAACACTTTACCGTGTATAACCTTGTTTATAATACCGAATAGATTCAACTATGTCGGTTGTAATTTAAGGGTAAATAGGTCTTTTCCTTATGTTTTTTTCCCTATAAATACCCCCATTGTACCTTGTAAAAGGGATTCAGAGCTAATTGTTCAAACACACACATTCGGACCACTTGAGCTATTATCCTTTACGGAGGCTCGAGTTAGTCTTGAAGCGCAAACTTCTTGTTTGTTCGTTCTTGATTACCGAGAACCTGTTGGTGTAACTTTTGCACCAACACTAACCTATAGCGATATCAAGAGCTTGGATAGTATCCTATCACTATCTAAGCTTCCACCACCACCACCACCATGGATAGCTTGAACATAAGCCCAGTGGGTAGTAGCAGGAGCACCATGCCAGCGTTCAGGTAGGAGCACCACGGTCAATAGTCATGCCAACTTTTAGTGCGTTATCTCGAAGAAATTGGCAAAGACCATCAGTTATCTCGAAAAAATGGCTAAAAGTAGTTGGCCAGTATACCCTATAACAATAAAATGAAAACAAAGTTAGCAATGACGGACGGTGCATTCAGATGGGGAAGACGAGGAGCATGACGACCTTAGGAGGAGGACGAGGGGGATGCAACCAAGGTGGCGGCAAGTAGGGTGGCCACGCGCGCTAACGGTGCAGGTGCCATGACTAACGGGTGCCATGACTGATGGTACATGTGGCCTAGAGCAGCGAAGACCACGACGAAGGCGACGGTGGCGGCGGAAGTTGTTCGAGTTGCACAAAATGAAAGCTTGGCGATTCACTTCGGTTACCCACCTATTTATAAGAGGGAGGAATCATCAGTGACGAGTGGTAGTTACCATCCGTCACTAATGATGTAGGCGCCACTTTAGTGACGGGTATTGCTTAAATTATCTTTTAGTGACGGTTGATTACTATTACCCGTCACTAATACTATGGTCATTTTGAAAAAAAATAATAGTTATTAGGCTGCAACCTGAATCAAAGCCACGATTTGGCATCCAACATATCCAACATTCCAAAACACATCACATAAATTTTTATGCTACAGACTGAATTAAAGCTAGGATTGATTTGGCAGCCAATTCATATCACAAACAATTTATCACGAAATACAAATAAATCATCACAAAAGATTTATAACCTAATATTGCATCATACCCTAGGTTTATAGTACATAGATCACAAACTCAATGCCATTAGTAACAATGTTGAAATGGAAGGCGCACATAGTGCCAACTTCTAACGAGTTGTCGCTAAAACATTGCCCAAAACCTTTAGTTAGATAGCACCGTCCATCCGTCGCTTTATGCATCGCAATTGGGACTCCGTTAGACCCTACTACTGCCACATGAACCTGGGTGGTCTGGTGGTGCAGGTGAGGTGTGATATACTTGTTGATAGCAAAAAATGGCATTAATGGTTAAGATTGTCAAAATATCAATTTTGGTAATTTGGGCCGAAAATGCACATGTCCCGGGTTAGGCCGAAGCCCTACAGGGCCGAAGGACCACTGGTCTACGGGCTTCAGAAGCATCCAGCCAGCCCACAGCCTTCGCCCCAGAGGCCCACTCCACAGAAGCTTTGGCCCGAGGAGCAGGCTTCGGCGGGCCTAGCCGAAGGCCCACTTCGGGCAAGAGTTAGAGATTGAGTCCGATTTTTGACTTAGTCTTTTACGCGTGACCAAACAGAATTCCACCCGATTAGGCTTAGAGATTGGAAGTCTAGCCCCTATAAATATAGGGGTGAGGTTGGTTCAGAGAGCCCCCCAACATAAATCAACCACAAAGACCTAGATTTGAACCGTACTTTACTTTATCTTTACTTTTCTGTATTCTTCGAGGGTTTGCCTAGAAGCCCTCTGATGGCCACTTCAGAACAATGGTAATCCTTGTTACTTCGCTTGTGAAGTATCTGTTAATCTACGTAATATATTGCTATTGCCTTGTTACTTCACCTGTGAAGTATCCGTTAATATATGTAATAGATTGCTATCACCTTGTTACTTCCCCTGTGAAGTATCCCCTAATCTGTGTAACAGATTGCTACCTTCGCCACTAGTGCAACACATAGCAGAATTCCGTCCTCAGGCCGAATTGGTACTTCGAATCTACTCTATTGCAGGTTTCCATGTTCGGAGATGCTTCGCCAGAGGTGTCTGGAGCTGAGAGATTGGTTTCGGAGGTTGCCAGAACACCCTTCGACGAGATCCCTTCTTCGACCGCACGCCAATATGCTTCGCCAACAGACTTCATCACGACAGGCTTCGCCACACTCGTAGTCCGCTCCGGACAAAGTCACGCTCGTGCGTTGCTCCTAAGTCATCACTCTGTATCCTACCAATTCAGAGTTCATCTTTGGCCAGATCAGTCTGAACGCCGATGGTACCCTTCGGTGGGACACTTTGCACCAGACGCCGAATGTACCCTTCAGCAACACCCTTCGCACTATACTTCGAATTAGTCAGGCTTCACTCGGTTTGCTGATTTGTTCTGTTTAATATATTTCTTTCGGCTAATTGGATTATTTCTGTGTGATCTGATTACCTGGTGACTCCACCCCCCTTACCATGGCTAAGGGTAGTCGGAACATGACGTCAGTGTTATTTCACGCTTAGGCTTGTCCCTGAGTATCCGTGCACTTTTGGATCGTCGAACTGACCCAAATGTGGGGGCACGTTTTCGTGTCAACACACTTTTTGGTGACTCCGCTAGGGAAAAGCTACGCCAACATGACGGGTACGTCTACATCTGCCGCTGGTACATCTACAACGACTAATACATCTACACCACCGATGGACGCGACTCCTACTCTTGAAGATATTCCTGTATAAGATCAAGCAGAGATCGAGGCAAAGTTAAAGGTGCTCCAAGACATGATGCTTGGGAGCTACGTCAAGACACGCGTGGGCTTCATCAAGCCTAACATCATCGCCCCGACCTTGCTCGGATCCAGGTAACACCCGTATCGCCTCATTTATCTTCTTTATAGATTGAGGAAAAAATAGCCGCATCGGTAGATCAAGCCATTAGCGCTTTGCTAGCCAACCGTTTATATTCGGTAGTTAGCTCCCAAGTAGAGGCGACACTTAGAAGGTTCTGTTTTACTGAGGCCATACCATTTAGGGAATGCGTTGTCTTTGTGCCTAGGGGTCGGGCTAGGGTTTACCGGAAGCCATATCCCGATCATTTCGATACAATACCCTACCCCCACGGCTATAGAATCCCCGAATTTACTAAGTTCGACAGCGAGGGTAACAAAACCACACTAGAGCATGTTAGTCAATTTTTAGCACAGTGTGGAGAAGCTAGCAGGTCAGATGCTCTGAAACTTAGACTATTATCTCTCTCGCTATCCGGCGCAATGTTCACTTGGTTTTCGGCACTCCCGCCAAACTCCGTCCAAACATGGGACGAATTAGAACAAAAATTCCATGACTACTTTTATATGGGTGAGACAGAACATAGGCTCTCGCACTTGACATCGGTTAGGCAGAAGTCTAACGAGGGCGACTCTGAGTATATCAAGTGTTTCAGGGACACTAGAAACCGATGTTTTAGTCTTAATATTTCAGAAAGGGATTTGGCGGATCTAGCTTTTAGCGTGTTGTGTTCTGAGATTAAAGAGTGATTAGACAACGAGAACTTCTTAGAGGTTAGCCAAGTATAGCAGCAGGCTCTGGTCTAGGAAAGCCGAGCCAAAGATAAAAAATTTATTATGATGTTTAACAAGGCTAGGGCTAAAATCCACGTCATGGAACACTCTGAGGATGAGGAATCGGAAGAGGAGGATTCAGCCGAGATGTACGCGACCGAATGGGTTTGGAACGCTAAGAGTAAACCTATCACTTGCTCCGAGTTACGACCGTCTCCCACGAAGAATTATCCTAGTGAGGTCAAGTACTCATTTGACATAACTAAGTGTGATAAAATATTTGATTTTCTCTTAAAGAACCAGCTTCTCAATTTGCCTAAAGGCCAAGTCATTCCATCTGCAGATGAGTTGAAGAAACATCCATACTATAAGTGGCATGATTCACATTTACATAATACTAATGACTGCAATTTTTCTCGGCGGTAGGTTCAATCGGCCATAGAAGAAGGACGATTGAAAATAGACCACAATCCAAAGATGAAGCTGGACAAAGATCCCTTCCCCGTCAACGCTGTCGACCTCGGTGAGAAGAAGGTGTTGATTTGGCCAGAACAGGCCGAGTTGACTAAAGGGAAGGTAGTAATTGTTGGAGAGCTGTGCACACGCACACTCATAACTAAGAACCCCGAGGTGGGAGTGTGGAAGCAAAATGTTAGCATTCCTTCGGCTAAGGATCGCAAGAAGACGAAGGTAACATATGAGATGCTGTTAAACAAGCACCAAAGAAAAGCCAAGGAAACAGGCCCTCGCGCTAAGAAACTAAGTCAGGTGAAGGGCCCAAGGCATCCGGAGGGTTGCTTCGGACCATAGTGGTCGAGCCCTCCTCATGACGGCTTCACACCGCAATGGACGAACCCTCCGCATGGTAACTTCGGGCCACAGTGGCCTAACACTCCATATAGTGGCTTCGGACCTCAATGGTCGAACCCCCCGTACAGTAGCTTCAGACCCCAGTGGCCAAACCCCATGCAGAGCGAGTTCGGCCCCCAATGGCCGAACCCCGCACCACTCTGGATGAACCGTTCGATAGGAGGCTTCGACCCACATTGGCCGAATGTACCTCCGTCCTGGCAGGACCCCTCACTGATATGGTCCGAGACACCGTCGACTCTGCCCAGCCCCCCTCCGGGTAACGGGTTCAACCCACAGTGGGTGAAGCCACTAGAGCCACCGATGCCTCCGCCGTACAACTGGGTGGGGACTCCATGGGCTCCATATGTATCACAGCCGGGGTACCCTCCGCAACATAACACTATACCTTGTTTTCCTTCAAAGTGTTATGAATGGCAGGGACAAACAGACGTAGTAGAGGGAGGCATCATCCACAGGCTGTTCGTGGTACCTCTGAGTTGGCTCAGTGAAGTTGAAGGATACGGGAACGAAGGGGCAAAGGACAGGGAGTTCAAAGCTATCACAGTGAGAGTAGGGTCTCAGGAAGTCCCAATCCCAAAGGCCCCATCGCCGAAGTCTGATGGAGGTAAGTCCCCTGCTTCGGCCGAAGCCCGTGCCGGAGCCTGGTCCAATTTGTTGAACGAGGCTAGTTCGATTGTCGGGGTCCGCAGCGAAGACTCCTCCGAATATAGAGTGCGCGAGGCCGAGGTGGGCAGTATCACTTCGGCTAGAGTTGACATGAACCAGGCAGAGGCACCTGGCACCAAGCCACGACCATCTTGGGCACCTGTAGGCATGCCCAAATCATAAAAGAGGCGCCTACAATGACTACGGGCACAGGAGATGCGCGAGAAGAAGGCCGAGGATGAGCGCGACGCTATTTTTGAAGAAATCTGCCCTCGACCAACTACGAGACAGATATGGAAAGTTAAGCCGATTGAGATGACCAATCCGGCTCCTAGTCCGAGCGACGACAAAGAAGACATGCTCGACGACGACTACTCGCCCGTCTCTGAGGGGCCCGCACCCCAGGCGATGGAGATCAACGTCGTCGTGCTACCCGCAAAATTCGCCCTACCACAGGATGAGGCCGAGGTCGCTCAGTTGAACCTCGGCCTGCACAATGCTATTTTTGAGAAGCCCAAGGACTCTTCTCGCCATCTGAAGCCTCTCTATGTCAGAGGTCACATTGACGGAAAGCTGATTTCCCGGATGCTTGTTGACGGTGGCACCACTGTTAATGTAATGCCTTATTCGCTATTGAAGAAACTTGGCAGGGACGAGGATGATCTAAAGAAGACCGACTTGATGCTCAACGGCTTCAACGGTGAGAGTTCCGAGGCCAAGGGCATGCTCTCCATGGAGTTAACAATAGGCAACAAGACGTTGCCAACATCATTCTTCATCGTCGATGTGCAAGGTGACTACAGTGTGCTGCTTGGGCGCAACTGGATTCAAGCAAATTGTTGCATTCCTTCTACTCTCCACCAATACCTAATTTAGTGGGACGGCGATGAAGTAGGGGTCATACCCACAGACACTTCGGCCCAAGAGGCATTGGTCGATGTGTCCATCGACACCGTTCACAACAAGGTAGAGTGCCTGTTAGGAAGAGATCTTTTGGATTACGATTTTGTTAGCATGTCCGGAGGGCATTTTGTACCAATGTCTTTAAAGCCGGTTGGTGTAGCGCAGCTATTTTTATATTAGTAGTCATGTATAACAAGAGTAATCTTGATTTGCTGAAGTCTCATGTTGAGCAGTATCGGTCTACTAAAGATGGTATCGCCGAAGCCATCGAGGACATTAGCGAAGTAGAGAAATTAGGACAAGGTTTCGCATCGGCCGATCCCTTAGAAGAAGTTAACATAGGGGATGGTAGCATCTCGAGGCTAACTTTTGTAAACTAACATTTACAACCTGATGAAAAGGCCGAAGTAATAAAGTTGCTTCTATCGTATGTCGATTGTTTCACATGGGAGTATAGCGAGATGCTGCGACTAAGTCGCGAGCTCATGGAGCATCAGCTACCTATCAAGTCCGGATTTAGGCCTTATAAACAGCCTCCTCATCACTTTAACTTGGCCATCTATGACCGAGTTAAAGAGGAAGTAGAGCAACTGCTCAAAGCTGAATTTATTAGGCCATGCAGGTACGCAGAATGGGTCGCTAACATTGTGCCTGTAGAGAAGAAAGGGAGCGACAAGATAAGAGTATGTATTAATTTTAGGGATCTGAACAAGGCCACTCCGAAGGACGAGTATCCAATGCCGATAGCCGACATGCTAATCAACAATGCTTCAGGACACAAGGTACTAAGTTTTCTTGATGGCAATGCTAGTTATAATCAAATCTCTATGGCCGAAGAGGACATCTACAAGACAACCTTTCGATGCCTTGGTTTTGTCGGTTTATTCGAGTGGGTCGTTATGACTTTTGGTTGGAAGAATGCTAGCGCCACATATCAGCTTGGTATGAACTTAATCTTTCATGACTTGCTAGGAGTTATGTTAGAAGTTTACAATGATGATGTTGTAGTCAAATCGGATGCTATGTGAAACCATTTAGCCGATTTGAAAGTTGCTTTTGATAGGATGCGATAGTATGGCTTAAAAATGAACCCACTCAAATGTGCTTTTGGTGCGTCGGTGGGTATGTTCTTAGGTTTCATGATTCATGAAAGAGGCATAGATATTGATCCTAAGAGGCTTGAGAAAATTAGAAATGCTATGGTGCCGACATGCAAAAAAGATGTGCAAAAGTTGCTAGGCAAGATGAATTATTTGCGTCACTTTATATCTAACTTGTATGGCAAGATTGATGCCTTTGTCCCCATACTCCGGCTAAAGAACGAGGCCGAGTTCAGTTGGGGGTCAAGCCAGCAAAGCGCCTTTGAGAAAATCAAGGAGTGCTTGTCATCACCGCCCGTGGTGAGAGCACCCAAAGTTGGGATTTTGTTTCAGCTATACATCGCTACTTAAGATAGCATGATCGGGGCCGTGCTAACCCAGGAGGTAGAAGGAAAAGAGTACATCATCACATTCTTGAGCCACTGCCTGCTGGACGCCAAGACCAGGTACGCGTTTGTGGAACGTTTGTGTTTATCGCTTTACTACGTGTGTACCAAGTTGCGCCACTATCTTCTCCCTACTACATGTGTTGTCATTTTCCAAACCGATGTTATAAAACACATGTTGCAAAAGCCGATTCTAAGTGGAAGAATCAGAAAGTGGGCTTATGCTTTTATTGAATATGATTTGGCCTATGAACCCCTAAGAGCTATGAAAGGCCAGATCATAGCCAACTATATAGTTGATCACCACATAGACTTCAGTTGGAGCGACAATGTTGCTTTGATTGAGGTAATGCCGTGGAAACTTTACTTTGACGGTTCAGCTTGCAAAAATTGCCAAGGTATTGGAGTGGTTCTCATATCACCTAGCGGAGCGCACTTTGAAACCTCAACTCGTTTAGAATTTCCCTCTACCAACAACCAAGCTGAATACGAGGCTTTATTGCTAGGGCTTGGATTTTTAGAATCCATGGGTGTTAAACATGTTCATGCGCATGGTGATTCCCTGTTAGTGGTGCAACAAGTGGCTAAGAGTGCTTATTGTTTTAACGGCTTGCTAAACAGCTACTTGGATAAGTGCCTGGACATAGTTGCTACTTTTGATGACTTCACAATTTCTCATTTGTCAAGAGAGGCCAATTCAGTTGCAAATGATTTGGCTCAGTAACCATTTGGTTAGCAAGTCAGGAGAGGAAAATTTTCTAGACAGGAGAAGCTGATGTTTGGTCTCACTACCGAAGCTAGTGACTTCGGACAGGCGCACCCTTTGGGTCGAACCCCTCCGGTAAACGGAGACATCCACACGCCGAGGCCCCGAGACCGGAGTACCCTGCCCACCGAAGGGTCTGGCACGCCAAAGACTGTGAACCGAAGTCCTCAGGACAGTGAGGGCTTCCAGGAGCCCGGACCCTCCGGCAGGGGGCTTCGGCCTGATGCGCTCCACGCAGCCAGTCTAGCCAGGCTTTGGTAGAAGCAAGAAGGGCTCGGGGGACACCTCGAAAATCAATAGCCTAGACATTATTTCAGGGAGTGAGCTAGCGAAACCCTCAGAAGTCCATAAGGGCGATTGGAGAAGTCAAATCGTCCAGTATTTGAGAGACCCTAGCCAAATGGTTGATCGGAAAGTTCGGCATCAAGCATTTAAATTTGTGTTGCTAGATGACACACTATATCAACAAACCATTGACGGAGTACTGTTAAAGTGTCTAGACCATGAACGATCCTAGGTGGCTACAGGAAAAGTCCATGAAGGACTTTGTGGCACTCATCAGTCGGCCTAGAAGATGAGTTGGATGCTCAAGAGAGCGGGTTTATACTGGCCGACTATGACTGAGGATTGTTTTAAGTATTATAGAGGGTGTGAAGCGTGTCAGAAGTTTGGAAATATTCAATTAGCTCCAGCTTCATTACTTAACCCTATTGTCAAGCCATGGCCCTTCCGAGGTTGGGATTTAGACTTCATCGGCCAAATTCACCCCCCTTCCTCAAAAGGGCATCGATTCATGTTGATGGCGACAGACTACTTCACCAAGTGGACCGAGGCCATGCCTCTCAAGAACATGACTCACAACGAGGTAATTGACTTTATATTGAAGCACATCATACATAGATTCGGTATTCCTCAAACTCTCACAACAGATCAAGGTAGCTATTTGTTTTTGAGGAAGTGAGAAACTTTGCCGAATATTATGGTATTAAGTTGATAAATTCTTCGCCCTACTATGCTCAGGCCAATGGTCAGGACGAGTCTAGTAATAAAACTGTGATTAAAATCATTAAAAAAGAATTGAAGAGTTCCCTAAAAGGTGGCATGAAGTGCTCTCCGAGGCGCTATGGGCTTGTAGAATTGCAAAGCACGGTGCTACCAAGGTTAGTCCATATGAGTTGGTATATGGACAAGAAGCCGTTCTACCTGTAGAAGTAGATCTTGGCTCTCTAAGAATGTTAAAGCAAGATGGCTTATCAGTCGACGAGTATGAAACTCTTTTGAAAGACAATCTAGAAGAAGTTACCGATAAGAGATTGAGGGCTTTAGAAGCCATAGAAATAGACATGAGGAGAGTAGCTAAAGCCTACAATAAGAAGGTTAAACAAAATCGTTTCAAGTAGGTGACTTGGTTTGGAAGACGATTTTACCCTTAGGCACTAAGAGTCCCAAATTTGGTAAATGGTCACCTAGTTTGGAAGGCCCTTTCAAAATAGCTGAAATCGCTCCTTGCAATGCATATGTGTTAGAATATCTACAAGGAGAACGATTTCAAAGAGCTTTGAATGGTAGATACTTGAAAAGGTATTTCCCAAGTGTGTGGAAAACATCTTAAAAGATGTCGAAAGGCCGATATGGAAGGTATCGTCTTTAGCCTGTTATGCTTTTAGTTCGCTTAGTTCACTAAAAGGCAGGGGGGCATGTGTTGATAGCAAAAAATGGCATTAATGGTTAAGATTGTCAAAATATCAATTTTTGTAATTTGGGTTGAAAATGCACATGTCCTGGGTTAGGCTGAAGCCCTATAGGGCCGAAGGACCAATGGGCTACGAGCTTCGGAAGCATCCAGCTAGCCCACAGCCTTCGGCCCAGAGGCCTTCGGAGGCCCACTCCGCCGAAGCTTTGGCCCGAGGAGTAGGCTTCGGCGGGCCAGGACAAAGGCCCACTTCAGGCAAGAGTTAGAGATGGAGTCTGATTTTTGACTATTTTTTATGCGTGACCAAATAGAATTCCATCAGATTAGGCTTAGAGATTAGAAGTCTAGCCCCAATAAATATAGGGGTGTGGCCGGTTCAGAGAGCCCCCCAAACACAAATCAACCACAAAGCCCTAGCTTTGAACCTACTTTACTTTATCTTTACTTTTCTGTATTCTTCGTGGGGTTGCCTGGAAGCCCTTCGACGACCACTTCAGAATAGTGGTAATCCTTGTTACTTCGCTTGTGAAGTGTCCGTTAATCTACGTAATAGATTGTTATCGCCTTGTTACTTCGCCTGTGTAGTATCCGCTAATCTGTGTAATAGATTGCTACCTTCACCACTAGTGCAACACTTGTAGGACCGAAAGTAGCGACCAGAGGGGGTGAATGGGCGCCTAAAAATTCTTTCGAATCAATGGCCTGCTCCCAACACCCAACGCACCTCAAAGACTTAGCAGCAAAACATAATCAGATCGCCAAAGTCTAGAAGTATCTAGCCTAGAAACGACTGGTGTCCTAGACAAAGAAACACCAATACAGTGCTAATAGGCAGAATAACAAAGCATTTAGAACATGGGCAAATCAAAGTTCACAGAGATAAATCAGCACAACAGTTTTTCTAAGTGTATGTAAAACGAGAAGGGTTACTGTTCTGAGTTGTCTCCTGAATGGTACTTGACGAAGCCTGCTTCGCAGTGTCGAAGCCTGCAGTGGATGAGCCGAAGCCTACTTCGAAGTTCTTTGTCTAAGGATGACAAAGTCTGTAGTGGACGTGACGAAGGTTGATGGAGTCGAAGCTAGTTCGGTGAAGAATGTAGCAAACTGCGAAGCATGCTTTGGTGCGAAGTGAGAGGCTACCGAAGCCTGCTTCGAAAAGACACACTTCGACGCAACGAAGCTTAACACAAGAAAAATCAACTTCGAAGCTTAGGTGATAAAAATCGGAGCCTGCAACGCAACCTTGGAAGCTAGATTGATCGAAGTATGACTACCGGAGTAGTGACCTTCAAAACACAGACCAACATCAAATCGGAGCCCTCTAGAGCTTACACACAAGAAACCGATGCCCAGAAACAAACTCTGAAACACAACCTCCGAAAAACACTGACTTAGTGGAACCCACAACAAGACACCTCGAACTAGAGTCTGCAGCTACCTTCGCAGAACGCCTCGCACGAAACCCAACGAAGTCTAAGCAAGATTCCTAAGAAGAAAAATAACGTGCGGAGCACCTTCGCCCAACATGCTTCGAAAAACAACAGACTGAAGAAATAAAAGTGTTCGGACTACGCAAGACACGACCACACCTGCGAAGCCTACCCCTGGCGAAGACTTCAAGCAAAAACAATTGTACAGAAAAATCAGATCGGACCCTACCACCAAAAGTAAACTAGCTTCTGCAAACCTAGCTTCTAGACTTGTACCAGCACAGAAAAGTGTCAGAAACAGGAGAAATGATGACTACATGTAGCCTATATGCACAAGAACAGAGACTCACAGAACCTAGCTGCCAGGCTAAAAAACCACAACTGATGTAAGAACACTGAAGATGAAAACAATAGATCCTAGTCTGCAGCTACCCTTGCGATTGAACAATAGAGGCTACCGAGATGAAAGATGTAGTAAAATAAACGCGCTCGGTAATAGAAACCTTGCAGACATTCAAGATCTTGGGAATAAACTAGTGTTTCCGCAAAGATCTCAAAAAGCTATAGCAAACAAACGCATGCAAATCGAGGGAAGCCGAAGCCTGTGAGATAAAAACTCAGTTTGATTTACTTGTGATGAACAGAAGCGCCGTGCGCAAGAAATGATGGTGGCGGACGCAGGAAGAAGCACACGGAGAGATGAACAAAAAGTGACCCACTCTTGATTAGTAAAGTGATTTCAGAAAAGGGTAATCCTAACCCTAGGGATTGGGGCCCTATTTATAGGCAGCCCAATAGCCTAGGAATATTCCGCCAGACCCTAGGGTTTTTTATAGACGCTGAAATAAAAGGAAAATATTAAACTGCCCTTAGGATATTTTTACACACTCGATTGACTGACTGTGGGCCTAAGGACAAAATAGTAAACTCCTATTTACAGATGACTTATTCGGAAGCGGAGCTTTCGTAGCGACTACGGCTTCGCCTCTGAATAGTCCAATGCGAGATCAGCAGTTGTAAGTTTTGCGCCGAAACTGACAAAGCATCCACCGACTTTGAACCAGGTACCCGGATTGGGCCGGCCTAATTCCGCAGCTCTCTCAGCCCGGAAATTGCTCGCCGCCCATGTACCTGAGTCAATCCTGGTCAACAACCCAGTGGATCCTCTGCTGCTTCTAGCCCATGTACCCGGATTGGGCCAGCCCAACTTCGCGGCCCCTCTACTCGACAGTCGCTCACTGCCCGTGTACCTGAGTCACATGCGGCCCAGACACAACAGGTCTTTCTCTCTTCAGTCCTCTTTGACCACCGTTGACAATGAATCATCACATCTGGATCCACGAGGCCCACGCTCTTCAGCATGGCTCCTCAATCTCCCACTTGATGAGTGCATTGTCAACACTCCTCTTCATCAGCTCCTCAGTACCTGCGAACACATGTGGAAAAACGAAAAACAAAGGACAAGAAAACAAAGAAGAGGAAAATAAAGTAAAAGTTTAACCATAATGACCAGAAGCCGAACAAAAGGAAGAAGCGGTCATTATTGTTAACCAAAAGTAAAAAACTCAACACGAGTGCAATCTCAGAATCATCAACAAGGATATCAAAAGAGTAAGGACAAACGAGACAAAAAGTCCCCCTGAAACAAATCCCAGAGAAAGCCAAAACTCCCCCTTAAACTCTTCTCCCAAAATTTCTCCCCTTGTTGACAAGTGGACTCATCAAGCGAGACTAAATACACTCGAAAGAGACACGGACTCCCCCTGAAATGTAACTCCCCCTCAAAATATGCAATGAATGCAACTGGGGTGCAAGTGGAGTGCAGAAAGCACGCTTCTCAGATATGATTAACTGCAATTTACAAAATCTAGCAGGTATAGCAAAAGATATACTATCTAAGACACATGGCATGATCAGTGCAACAGATGATATCTAAAGAAAGTCATTAGCACACATTTTTCAATTTTTGCAAACAAAAGCATCACCACATTTTCAAGTTGACAAGCAAGGTAAAACATGAGATGCAGAAGCTAAGTGATATCTACCAAGATAAGTATTGTCCAATCAAAGTGCTTCAGCAAACTTGTTATCTTTTTAATTTTCAGGCTTTTTCTTTTTCCTTTTTCACGTGTGCTAGGGGTTATTTGCATGTCAAACCTTATGCTAACCGACCAAGTCAAGCCTAGGCCAAAACTGGACCATCAGAAGCTTAAGACATTGGTCTTGGCATACACTACACTGTCCTAGTTCATACCAAAGTGCTATGGTACGTAGTCCAGAACAATGCAATGCGACACAACAAACCCACCTCGATCTTTTCAGATTATGCATAAAAAGGCATGGAATTCTGATTTTTCATTATTTTTATAGCACATTTTCCCTGTTAAAGCACAAAGATGTCCAAGTGGCATATTTGCATCTAAGTGAGGAACTAGCGACAAGGCATGTAACAGATAGCAAAAACACTCAGCCTACACATGCTAGTTACCAGAAGCAATGGTGATCATTTTTCGATTTTAAAGCATAAAAGCCATGAATATGACAGATATCAGACATATCACGTGAACAGAAGCAAAACATGATCATCGACAATTAATCAAAAGCATGTACCAGCTAGAATAAGTAAAGCAGATCAATCATATAACAGAAGCAGGCTCAATGTGTGATATGTGAATATGAAAGATATGAACACACACAAAAAGACTCAAGAAAAGAGTAAAGAAGAAAGAAAACTGACGCAAAATATCCTAGAAAGGATACACAACACCCAAATTCCCTCGTAAACGCTCAAAAGTAGACTGATCGAGGGGTTTGGTGAAAATGTCAGCCAACTGATGATGAGTATCAACATGAACAAGGTCAATGACACCTTTCTCATATTGATCCCTCAAAAAGTGAAAACGCACATCAATGTGTTTGGTTTTTGAATGGAGACAAGGGTTTTTCCCTACACTAATAGCACTGGTGCTGTCGCAAAACAAAGGAACTCTGGTAGGAAAGAACAACCCAAAATCTCGCAAAGTGGAAATCATCCAAACCAACTGTGAGAAGCAGCTACATACTCAGCCTCAGTGGTCGAACGAGCAACTCTAGACTGCTTTCGAGAAGACCAAGAGACAAGAGAAGAACCAAGAAACTAGCAAGTACCAGAAGTCGACTTGCGATCCAACCAGCACCCACCAAAGTCAGCGTCCGAAAATCCAGATAAATCAAGAGATAATGATGCTGAGTAATAAATCTCGAGATCGGGCGCATAGGTAAGATACCTGAAAATGCGCTTGACAGCTTGCCGATGAGACGCGCGTGGTGAAGACTGGAAGTGCGTGCAAAGTCCCACGGCGAACTGTATGTCTGGCCTCGTCGCCGTCAAGTACAACAGTGAACTGATCATCCCTCGAAACTCTGTCTCATTGACCTTGATGCCGCTCTCGTCCTTGTCCAGACCCCCAGATGTTCCCATTGGGGTCATCTGAGGCTTCAACTCTCCACCAAAGTCAAACTTCTTCAACATGTCTCGAGTGTACTTACCCTGGTGGATGAAGGTGTCGTCCTTGGTCTGCTTGATCTGGAGCCCTAAGAAGTACTTGAGCTCACCCATGAGACTCATCTCAAACTCGTTGTGCATCTGCTCAGAAAACATGGACACAAGAACATTAGTAGTCCCACCAAAGATAATATCGTCCACGTAAATCTGAGCAACTAAGAAATCTGAAGCATCTCTAAGCAAGAAAAGAGTTTTATCCACATAACCCATCACAAAGCCCTTCCCCAATAAAAACTGGTTCAACCGGTCATACCAAGCCCTGGGGGCTTGCTTCAACCCGTATAAAGATTTTTGCAATTTAAAAACATGTCGAGGAAACTTGGGGTTCTCAAAACCGGGGGGCTGCCTAACATACACTTCCTCCTCTATATACTCGTTCAGAAAAGCACTCTTGACATCCATTTGAAAAAGCTTAAAACCCTTTGAAGCGGCAAAAGCTAAGAGAATGCGAATGGACTCAAGACGGGCAACAGGGGCGAAAGTTTCTTCAAAGTCAATACCTTCCTTCTGGCAAAAACCCTGGGGAACCATTCGAGCTTTGTTGCGCACCACAACCCATCTTCACCTTGCTTTTTCTTGAACACCTACTTGGTGCCTATGGGGTTGCATCCAGGTGGCAGCTCAACCAGTGTCCAAAAGCCGATTACGAACAAAATTCTCAAGCTCTTCTTGCATAGCATTAATCCAATTGGAGTCAGAAAGAGCATGAGAAACGCCTCTGGGCTCAAAAGATGCAACAAAAGCATATTCAGCAAACACAGCAAGAGAGTCAGCAGAAGAACGCAAAGTCCTTTCAGACAGATCACCGAAGATGAGCTCTGAGGGGTGATCACGCTGAACTGCTCGGGATCCCTGGTGATCTGAAGTCACATCACCAGAGTCAGCAGCTGACACCTCTGGACTTGACTGAGGGGGCTTGATCAAAGTGGAAGAAGTGATCAGAGGTCTGCCCTCATCCTCAGTCAAAGTCTCAGAAGGTGTGGGTTCTACAGGCTGTGCAGAAGGCCCACCCTCATCAGCAGCTAGAGTGTCATCATCTTCCTCGAAGATGGACTCTCCGAGCTCACCATCTCCAGAAGGCTCAAAAGAAGGGGTCAAAGAAGGCAAGGACTCATCAAATGAAACCTCGCAAGTCTCGACAAGCTGCTGGGAATCGAGGTTCCAAACACGGAAGCCTCGAGAATGCAAAGCATAGCCAAGAAAAACTCCGTCCCAGCAACAAGACTCAAACTTGTCCAAATGCCCTCCCTTCTTAAGCACAAAGCACTTGCAGCCAAACACTCGCAAGTGGCTCACTTTGGGCTGTCTGCCAAACCGCAATTCATATGAAGTCTTACCTAGGTAAGCTCTAAGAAAAATGCGGTTGGCCAGATAGCAAGCTGTGTTCATGGCTTCATCCCAAAAATGCCTAGGAGTCCTATGCTCATCGAGCATCGTCCTGGCCATCTCGACTAGCATGTGGTTCTTTCGTTCCACAACGCCGTTCTGTGGGGGAGTGTAAGGAGCAGAAAACTGATGGTCAAGACCCTGATCACTACAGAAGCTGACGAACTAAGAGTTCTTGAACTCAGAGCCGTTGTCAGAGCGAATTGCTCGCATCCGACCATTGTTCTCATTCTTCAGCTTCAAAATCAGGTCATGAACAAAAAGAAAAGTCTCATCCTTACACTCCAAAAAGAAAACCCACGAGAATCGAGAAAAATCGTCAACAATCACAAGCGCATACCACTTCCCACCGACTGAGCGCACCCGAGCTGGACCAACAATGTCCATGTGTAACAGCTCTCCCAGGTACAAAGTCATCACCTGAGTCACAGGTGAGTGAGAAGCGGCAACCATTTTCCCGTGACGACAGGGATGGCAAACTAGATCCTTTTCCATTTTAAGCTTGGGCAATCCTTAAATGAGGTCCATAGAGCTCAACCTGACTAGCAGATCAAAACTCAAATGACCTAACCTCCTATGCCACTTCCAAAGCTCAGAGGAGGATCCAGCAATCAAACAGCGAGAAGGGCCAAAAGAACTAGAGAAGTCAATCCGAAAAACCTTAACAAAAGGTAAGATCTGGCAAATCAAAGACCCTCTAGAATCAAACACAGAAGAACTGCCCTTCTTAAAACGAACCTCCAAACCATCCTCAAGAAGTTGCGAAATAGAAATTAAATTGAAGTTCAAATTTCCAACCAAGGCAATGTATTTAAAGAGAAATGGTCAGAGATGTGAATTGAGCCAATACCATTTACCTTCCCTTGACCACAGTTCCCGAAGGTGATGTATTCATTGGAGCTCGGGGGAGAGAGACTGGAGAACCATTTGCGATGTCCCATCATGTGGTGAGACCATCCTGAGTACATGATCCAAACGTCCTCTAGTCCCCGATCCTGCACAATCAGTGGATGTAAGGGGGAGCAAATGGTCCGGCACTAGGTTTAGCAAAAGAACTAAACCAGTGTCGAGCCATCTGCTCAAAAGACGGAAAGCAAAAACCATCAGAAGAGTTTGGACCAAAACGCAGCTCAAAGCGAGGTCCTCGGTTTTTCCTAACAACTCGGCCACGAGGCCCAGGACCGTAACCAAAATGGCCTGGAGCTCTGCCGGAACGAACACCACCATCTGGAGTATGGGCATGAAAACCGTCTCCTCTACCACCACCTACACGACGCGGCATGGCCTCCAGCCTCTCCCCACGTCAAGGAACTCTCAGTTTACCTCCCTACTGGTAGAACTGCTCCTGACCACCACGAGCTCTCTCTGCTCTCTCAACTCACTTCCTCCTGAAGCAAAACTCCGCAAGATGCCCGTCTCTCTAAAAGTACTCACAATGATAGGTGGGCTTCTTGGGATGTAGTTGAGGCTTGGGGTTCTTGGGCTTAGTGGTGTTTGGTGTAGACTTCTTGGTGTGAGAGGGTCCAGGAAGAGAGTCAAGAGAAGTGTGCAGGTGTTTGGGCTTTGGAACCCAGATGGGCTTCTTGGGTGGAGCTTTGGGCTGTTCTTGGAACACTCCATTCTTGGGCTGACTAGCCTGGAAAGACTTAGTGGAGTGAGTCTTCGGGTATCTCTGCTCAGGAGTCATTTTACTCCACTCCACTGCCCGGCTAATGGCACTCTCAAAGTCAGCCTTAGTGTAGGTGTAGCCTACCCCAAACCCATCCTGCCTCTTAAACTACTGAATTATCATGCCGAGCTATGGCTCTCTGGCACTGATCGAACTCAGGATTGAAAGGAGGTAAATGTTTTCATTCTGGGAATCAGCTAGCTCCTCTCTCAAGGAAGCTAGTACCTCCACCTAAGACAAGCAGGTCTCACACTCTCTATCTACTTGGACAGACTTCTCGGCTTTCAGCTTAATCAACTCCAGTCTAAGAGACAAGCAGTTCTCACAAACAGTGGGTGGAACTGACAGTGTCTCAAGATCTAGCCTAGCCTGCCCCAACTAAGTTCTAACTCTCTCCAACTCACTCAAATGCTCATCACCCTTGGCTTTCAGCTCAGCTAGACTGGCTAGATGGGATGGGCAATCAGCACAGGGCATGACGGCAGTGGCATGAGCATCTTTCTTCTCCAGCTGAGCGCTTTCAAGCTCAGTGGCCAAAGCGTCCCTCTCATCAACCCTTTCTATGTACCTGGACTTCAGAGTCGACAGGTCACACAGAAGCACCTCACACTTTGGGCACTCACTGCTATCACCCAAGCAGGGGAAGAAGATAGACTCTCAATTCTGTCGTTGGCCACGGCAAGCTCACTCTCCAATTCATCTATCCTCTTCTTAGCCCCTCTAAGTAGTTTTTCCCGATATTTTAACTCCTGACGATTACTTTCAAGAAGATCAACAATTTCACGTTCGTAATATGATACCTTTTCATTATCGTCATCGTCGGAGTCATCAGAGGAGCCCTTCTATTCCTTATCCCCAAGAGCCATTGAGCAGAAGCTCTTGCGGGATCTTCGGCGTCGATGTGAGCGGCTCTTCGGCCTGTCCCCGAAGGCCATGAAGCATAGGCCCGCCTGATCGTCCTTGTCCTTCCCCTTCCTGATGACAATCTCCTCATCGCTTCAGCTCGATGAAGAGGAAGAAGACGTGGACCGCTTGGAGTAGCTCTTCTTCATCTCGACGAAGAAGGCCTTGTCGCACTTCTTGTTCTCACGCCGGTAGTCCTTCAGGGCCTTTCTGAAGAATCTGGTCTTTGGCTTGCCCTTGGTGAAGGAGGAGCTATCGTGCTTGCCGGAGTCATGGAAGCCACCACCGGTGCCCTTCTTGTGACCATTGCGCTTGGGGCAGTCGACGATGAAGTGTCTTGGGTCACCACACTCAAAGCACCCGGTCTTTGTGTCGTGTCTTTTGAAAATTCTCTTGTCATAAACACGACGCACCCAATTGTTAAAAAGACACAGTTCATCATCTCCTAACGACTCGAGCTGGTCCTCAGTGATAGACATCAAGGAGAACCCAGCACAGCTCATAGAGGAGGGGTCAGCAGATGATGTAGCAAGGGCCAGGGACTTTGATCCAGAGCTAGTGAGATTTGATCTCAACTGGGTATCAACCTCAGTGGCCTTTAGCTTGCTAAACAACTCAGAAATGGTCAAGGTATCATAAGATGTGCTCTCAATGATAGAGGATACCTTGATCTCCCAGATCTTAGGGTCCAACGTATGGAGAACCTTGAGCGCCTACTCATGATCTGAGACTAACTGAACACCCTCAGCCTTGTTGTCCCAAAGCTTGTTTATAATTGATTGAAAATGACCAAACAACGCTTCAACAGATTCACCCGGCTTCTGTGTGATATTCTCATATTCATGTCGGTAGGTCTGATAGAGCCGAGCCTTGACCTGGGCTGTCCCCTCATGGTGTGCCTGGAGGGTAGCCCAGATCTCTATAGCAGTTGTGAGATGGCTCACTCGCTCAAATTCAGTGGGACCTAAGCTAGAAAACAAAATGTTCACCGCTTTGTTGTTGTTCTGATGTTGGGCGATAATATCAGGTGAATTACGCTCAACAACAGGCAATATAGCAAAAGTAGCGTGAACATAAATGTCCCAGATGTTCGAGCTTTGGCTCATGAGATAGGCTCGCATGCGAGTATTCCAATAATTGTAGCCATAAGCTTCCAAGGACGAGACCTTTCTAGGAGACGTCATGATCACTACTGGGGTTTAGAACCAGTTAAGGTATGGAAAAACCCTAACCAAGCTCTGATACCACTTGTAGGACCGAAAGTAGCGACCAAAGGGGGGTGAATGGGCACCTAAAAAATTCTTTCGAATCAATGGCCTGCTCCCAACACCCAACGCACCTCAAAAGACTTAGCAGCAAAACATAATTAGATTGCCAAAGCCTAGAAGTATCTAGCCTAGAAACGACCGGTGTCCTAGACAAAGAAACACCAATACAGTGCTAATAGGCAGAATAACAAAGCATTTAGAACATGGGCAGATCAAAGTTCACAGAGATAAATTAGCACAACAGTTTTTCTAAGTGTATGTAAAACAAGAAGGGTTACTGTTCTGAGTTATCTCCTGAATGGTACTTGACGAAGCCTGCTTCGCAGTGTCGAAGCCCGCTTCGAAGTATGCAGTGTCAAAGCCAACAATGGATGAGCCGAAGCCTGCTTCGAAGTTCTTTGTCAAAGGCTGATGAAGTTTGTAGTGGACGTGCCGAAGGTTGATGGAGTCGAAGCTAGTTCGGTGAAAAATGTAGCAAACTGCGAAGCATGCTTCGGTGCGAAGTGAGAGGCTACCGAAGCCTGCTTCGAAAAGACACACTTTGACGCAACGAAGCTTAACACAAGAAAAATCAACTTCGAAGCTTAGCTGAGAAAAATTGAAGCCTGCAACGCAACCTTCGAAGCTAGATTGACCGAAGTGTGACTACCGGAGTAGTGAGATTCGAAACATAGACCAACATCGAATCAGAGCCCTCTAGAGCTTACACACAAGAAACCGAAGCCCAGAAACAGACTCTGAAACACAACCTTCGAAAAACACTGACTGAGTGGAACCCACAACAAGACACCTCCAATTGGAGTCTACAGCTACCTTCGCACAATGCCTCGCAAGAAACCCAACGAAGTCTAAGCAAGATTCCAAAGAAGAAAAATAATGTGAGAAGCACCTTCGCCCAACATGCTTCGAAAAACAACAGACTAAAGAAATCAAAGTGTTTGGACTACGGAAGACACGACCACACCTGCGAAGCCTACCCCTGGCGAAGACTTCAAGAAAAAACAATTGTACAGGGAAATCAGATCGGACCCTCCCACCAAAAGTAAACTAGCTTCGGCAAACCTAGCTTCTAGACTTGTACCAGCATAGAAAAGTGTCAGAAACAGGAGAAATGATGACTACCTGTAGCCTATATGCACAAGAACAGAGACTCACAGAATCTAGCTGCCAGGCTAAAAAACCACAATTGTTGTAAGCACGCTGAAGATGAAAACAATAGATCCTAGTCTACAGCTAGCCCTTGCGATTGAACAACAGAGGCTACCGAGATGAAAGATGTAGTAAAATAAACGCGCTTGGTAACAGAAACCTTGCAGACATTCAAGATCTTGGGAATAAACTAGTGTTTCCGAAAGATCTCAGAAAGCTATAGCAAACAAACGCACACAAATCGAGGGAAGCATAAGCCTGTGAGATAAAAACTCAGTTCGATTTACTTATGATGAACAGAAGCGTCGTGCGCAAGAAATGATGGCGGCGGAGGCAGGAAGAAGCACACGGAGAGATGAACAAAAAGTGACCCACTCTTGATTAGTAAAGTGAGTTCAGAAAAGGGTAACCCTAACCCTAGGGATTGGGGCCCTATTTATAGGCAGCCCAATAGCCTAGGAATATTCCACCAGACCATTACTGTTTTTTATAGACGCTGAAATAAAAGGAAAAGACTAAACTGCCCTTAGGATATTTTTACAGACTCGATTGACTGACTGTGGGCCTAAGGACAAAATAGTAAACTCCTATTTATAGATGACTTATCCGGAAGGAGAGCTTTCGTAGCGACTACGACTTCGCCTCTGAACAGTCCGATGCGAGATCAGCGGTTGTCAGTTTTGCACCGAAACTGACAAAGCGTCCACTGACTTTGCAGCAGGTAGCCAGATTGGGTCGGCCCGATTCCGCAGCTCTCTCAGCCCGGCAATCGCTCGCCGCCCGTGTACCTGAGTCAATCCTGGTCAACAGCCCAGTGGATCCTCTACTGCTCCTAGCCCATCTACCCGGATTGGGCCAGCCCGACTTCGCGGCCCCTCTGCCCGACAGTCGCTCACTGCCCTGTACCTGAGTCACATGCGGCCGAGACACAACAGGTCTTTCTCTCTTCAGTCCTCTTTGACCACCGTTGATAATGACTCATCACATCTGGAGCCATGAGGCCCACGCTCTTCAGCATGGCTCCTTAACACTTAGCAGAATTCGGTCCTTAGGCCGAATTGGTACTTCAAATCTACTCTGTTGCAGGTTTCCATGTTCGGAGCTGCTTCGCCGGAGGTGTCCGGAGCTGAGAGATTGGTTTCAGGTGTTGCCAAAACACCCTTCGGTGAGATCCCTGCTTCGACCACACGCCAATACGCTTTGCCAATAGACTTCATCACGACAGGCTTCACCACACTCGTACTCCGCTCCGGACGATGTCGCGCTCATGCATTGCGCCTGAGTCATCACTCTGTATCCTGCTATATCAGAGACTTCACGTCGAACCCCGCTGTTCGGTGGTGATTATCGTGTCCAGATCCATTTCAAGTTCATCTTCGGCGGGACACTTCGCACCAGACGCCGAAGGTACCCTTCGGCGACACCCTTCGCACTATAGTTCAAATCAGTCGGGCTTCACTCGGTTTGCTGATTTGTTCTGTTTAATATATTTCTTTCGGCTAATTTGATTATTTCTGTGTGATCTGATTACATGACGACTCCACCCCCTTACCACGGCTAAGGGTAGTCGGAATGCGACGTCAGTGCTGTTTTACGCTTAGGCTTGTCCCTAAGTATCCGCACACTTTTGGATCGTTGAACTGACCCAAGTGCGGGTGCACGTTTTCGTGTCAGCAATACTTTTCACAGTATTGCCTTGAAAAGTACTATAAAAAAATTTAAACAAAACTATTAGAGAAGAATATTTGTATTGACACGAAAACGGTCCAAACATAGTGATGCCGATCCGACGATCCAAAAGCATGGGGATACCTAGGAGTAAACCCATAAGCGTAACACAACACCGACGTCGTGTTAAGATGATCCTCAAACCGAACAATTACTGTCGGTCATACCAAACTTGCTATCAGAAGCCAACTCGCTCTTGCCGACACATGCCTGTCAGACCGCTGAGTACACGTTGGTCAGACCAAAGTGGTGGATGATTGCTTCTTCGCGTCGCCGGCACGCCTAATGATAGATCCGGCACACGTCGGTCAGACCGACCAGGCAACGTCGATGTGACAGATAATGCTAGATCAAAATACCTAACTACTTTAGCGACGGTGTTTCCGTGGATGGCTTTCCACCAAAGTTGTTGGCAAAGAAGATGAGGTAGAAACACTGAAAAAACTCCAAAAAAACCAATGGCAATTCGGCCAAAAGACCAAATTACCAGTAAAAACTGATAAAACGATAGAAATTCGTTATGTGGATGAAACGGATGATTCACGAGCGAACCGATAAGGACATACCGTGATGATGACGTGGTGGACGGATGGTTTCCAGCGCAAACTAGCAAAGATGTACGTGCTAAACTAAACCTAAGGAAAGGAAAGTAAATGTGATTCAAGGTAGATAATAGATTGGATCTATTACGGTTTTGGGAGGTTTCCTTGAATCAGCCTTGCCTCTATTTATAGAGGTTGGTCATGAGTTCCTGGGCTCTAAATGGACTTAGACACAGGTTCCAAGTCGTCAGCATTTAATTAGAGATAAAATAGATCCAGAATCAGCTAATCTAAATCGGATATAGGGTTGGCCGGTCTGACCAAACATATGGCTAGTCTGACCGAATGGTGCCGGCCAGATCGTCCTGTGCCGTCCAGACCGGCCTATGCCAGGACTTAGCATATTTTCGGCTAAATTACCAAAATTTGATATTTTGATAACTTTAACCATTAATGCCATTTTTTGCTATCATCAATTTGTAGAGAGCAACTACATGTGCAAAAAACTTACCATTGACTTCTTGTTGATGATTGTGTTATTTATTGTGCATACATATAACCAACTCTCGGAGAAAAAACCTGCCGAGATGTCTTGTAGGAGAGTCTTCCTTGCTGGAGTTACATTTGTTGGATTGCCAAAATAGCAGATGTGATTCAATTGGTCCATTTGGTCGGTGTCGACCTACCTAGCTATCCCCTTCCCTTCCTATCTATAACATTGCTAGGACCCTCCCGACCCTCCCCAGACATTATAATAAACCATGATAAGAACATAAACAAAAGATGTGCTTGTGTAGTAATGTTGATGTTCTATATATACCACTATCGTCGTTGTTCTCCACTATGATGGTCGTTGGGGTCTTCTCTTCACCAAAGTTAGTGTAGAATTTTGTCATAACAGTCAATGGGCTTGTGCATTTATATCGGCCCCTGTGTGTTGTAGCAATTGTGTTAGATACAGCACAGGTTTTTATGTGTGTATATGGTGTGTAAAATGAACCTCGAAGGGTTCTCTCAGAGGGAGAAAGGATTTATACTGGTTTGGACCTCCCCAGGGGATAATAGCCCTACGTCCAGTTTGTGGTGGATTTGGCATGGTATGCCTCGGTGTAGTGTAGTGAACTCTAGTGTTTCATAACCCTTGGAGAAGCCCTTGGAGAAGCCATCCTGTTACAAGGGCTTGGCCTTGCTTTTATAGGAAAATACCAAAATGCCCTATATAAGTCCTATAGGAAAAGGAGCTAGCTACTGTACAAAAGTGCTTTACAGCTTTACAGACGTGTCAGACAACGTCACTTCTTGACCAGCTAAACGACATACTAGGGGTAGAGGAGGCCCTAGTATGGCTTCTATACTGCTACGGGGTGCAGATATTTCCAGGGATCGGAGTAGGGGTCGGATCTCTTCAGGCGGAGGCTGCAAGGGAGGCTTCGAAGTACACTCCGAAGTGGGCTTCGAAGTATACTCCGAACTGGACTCCAAACTGGGCTCCGAACTGGGGTCTCAGAGACTTGGCTTTGAATTGGCTGGAAAGGGTCCGGAGACAGGCTCTGAGGGGCTCCGAAGGGAGCTCAAAGGTTAACTCCGAATAGGATTCGATGGTTAACTCTGAACAGAGCTCGAAGATTAACTCCAAACAAGGCCCGGAGGCTAACTTCGAAGTTAACCTGAGACTTTGCTTCTGGCAAACCTCAAGGGATCTTGCGGGCTTCGCTCCGGAGGGCTCCGAAGGGGTTCGGAGGCCTCGCTCTATAGGGCTTCTATGTGTACCTTGGGACATGGAAACAACTTCTTCAGAAAGGAGCATGCTTCGATTGTCTTGGGCTCCGGGCCGAAGGCTGTCGGAGGCTGACGTCATTTGGTCCCTGTTCAAGGGAAAACTTATTCCCCCAACACTGTGTTTTGGCAAACTTTAGTGAGCCAAAAGCACAATGAGCTAAGGGTGATATGTTTTATATCGGCCTTTCGACACTTCAAGTGTTTTTCCACATAGTTGGGAAGTACCTTTTCAAATATATACCATTCAAAGCCTTACGAAATCGCTCTGCTTGGAGTGACTCTAGTAAATATGCATTACCTGGAGCGATTTCAGCAACTCTAAAAGGACCATCCCAACTAGGCGACAATTTGCCAAATTTTTGTCTCTTAGTGCCTAAAGACAAAATCATCTTCCAAACCAAGTACCCAACTTGAAACGATTTTGCTCTCACCTTCTTGTTATAAGCTCTAGCCACTCTTATTTTGTCTATTTATATTACCTCTAGAGCTCTTAACCTCTTATCGGTCACCTCTTCAAGATTATCCTTCAAAAGAGTTTCATACTCATCGACCGATAAGCCATCTAGCTTAAGTAACCTTAAAGAGCCAAGATTCACCTCTATGGGTAAAACAACTTCTTGTCCATATACTAACTCATATGGACTCACTGTGGTGGCACCATGCTTTGCAACTGTACATGCCCATAATGCTTCGGAAAGTACTTCATGCCACCTTTTAGGAAACTCTTCAATCTTTTTCTTAATGAGTGTTGGCGTAAAAGATTACGCTAACAGGTTTCTGTAGAAAAGAAACTAACAAACGAAGTGTTTGCGAAGCAAACTGTTCTAAGCCTCCGAAAGGATAATAACTTAGAATAGTTCGAAAGTGTGTATTGATTCACTTGTAATCGGTCCTCATTACAGGGTAAAATGGGGGGTATTTATAGGCCTAAACATTAAGGAAAAGACCTATTTACCCCTCTATTACAACCGACATTAAGGAAACTATTCGGTTTCCTTAATAGGGCTAAAATGGTAAAAGACTAATCTAATAGGATAGAAGATAAGTCTTCCATCTTAGCTGGCAGAAAAGATCCTGAAGGACTTTGGTTCGAAGACATACTTCGAACCAATGCCTGCCTTCGGGCTTCGAACCAGGTTCCATACACCTTCGAAGATGGACTTCGGACAATCTTCGAACTGGTCGGCTGTCTTCATGCTGCTTTGGCAATAACCCTGAAGATGAGATATTTTCCCCCAATAGTAGCCCCTCGAATACGCTTCTCCGTTCGACCTGTAACGTTAGGAGAGCAGTATACGGAAAGAAAAGATAACCAATCATAGGGGTTATTGATTTTTGTTTTATCTTCGAAATACATGAAGATATGAACTTCGAATCAGTCATAAGGTAATTACTTTTCGAACTATCTTAGAACTGATTCAAGAAGTTCGAAAGTCTTTTAGACTTAGAAAATATAGCCGTTAGTTTCTGTTTCTAACGGAGTTATACGAAGCGTTATTTTCGGAGGAAAATAACAGGCGGGAATGCGAAAGGGCAGAGCTCAAACGGTAACAAACGGAAAGTTAGACTATAAATAAAGAACTCCAGAACTTACTCGATTACCTTTTCACTGCTTGCTCCCAGTCAAAAGCCTTTTGAGTTCTTGAGTTCTTGAGCCCTAGCTTTCGAGTTCTTGAGTCCTAGTCCCCACTCTCTCAGATCGATCCAGCGATTGCGATGGCGAAGACCAAAGGCTCTGCACCTCCTTCAACCTTGGCTCGTCAACAAGCGGCTGCGGCAGCGGCAGCGGCAACAGTGGCGGCGACGCCTTCGATGCAGGCGACAACTTCCATGGCGGCAAAGGGAAAAAATCCCCAAATCGCCGATGATCAAGGTCTGTGCCCTCCATCGACCAAATATCTGGACCAATCCTTTGAATTAGGACATTCAACCTGCAAAAGAGAGTCCCTGGCAATGGCAGCAGGAGGAAATATAGGTGCAGGAGTTATGATTCGAAAACCAGGGAAAGAAGCAATCCCATCACCAAGACCCGGAGATGTCGTAGTGTTCGAAGCTTTTTTCGAAGCAGGCTTGGGCCTCCCTGCTGTAGATTTCTTGGCTGAAGTCCTTGACTTGTTTCATGTAACCCTCCCCCAGCTGTCTCCGAATGCTGTAGCTAGATTAGCTATCTTCGAGTGGGCTCTAAGAGCCGAAGGTTGTGAGGGGAGGGCTGAAATCTTCGCAGCATTGCATAGAGCAACTTGTCAGCCGAAGACCTTCGTAGGCTCCGGAGGTGAAAAAGTAGTGGTTGCCTTCGGAAGCATCAATTTCAGGCTTCGAGATGAATACGCTCTGCGATTCCCTGCTAAGGCCATCAATGCTAGATGGTACACCGATTGGGTTCTGAGGTGGTTTTATGCCGAAGTTGGAGTGAGCAGTCCTCTGGCCGGTCCCCTCAAAGAAATCCAGTTCCGGAAGGAAGCCTTAGTGCAACCCGACGAAGGCCAACTCGAAGCTCGCCTCAACTTGCTTCAGAAAATTAGCAGAAGGTTGAGCATGCGGGACTTAGCCGAAGAGTTCCTCGGACTTCAAATTCCTCCGTTGATGGCCAACTGGCCTATTGCCTTCGAAGATGACTCGGAAGGCGGTCTTCGCAAGATTAGCTATACTTCGAGCCCTGCAGGTAACTTCGAAACCAACATGCATAGTACATATTTACTTCGAAGAAAGATTAACTTGAATTATTTTTTAGCTTCTTCAGCCCCTATTACTTCAGAGCAAATTGTAAGGGCTTCGGAGAAGATTCTGGGTGCTCCAACTCCGTCAGAAAAAGAATGGCGAATCAAATTAGTCGGAAGTTGGGAGCGATTTAACAGAGTATGGGGAATGCTGGAGTTAACTCCACCCCCTCTGATGGATTGGGTGCCTCAGGAGAAAGGCCCCAAGAAAAGAGTAGCTGAAGCCGGAGCTTCAAGTTCAGCAAAGACTCCGGTGAAGAAGGTGGCTCGGAAGCCAAAAAATCTCGCACCTTTGGATCCTGCTCCTTCAAGCTCAAGAACCTCACTTTCTGGTTCTAAAGAGGATGAAGGTATTTTATTAGTAAAATTAATTGATGAAGATGCAGCTCAACGAAGTATTCACATTGAAGATACTGCAGGTATTCCGGAGCCCCAAGCCAACATCGAAGAAGTAAGAGCTCCGAATACCCAGGAAGAACAAATCGAAGCCCCTATGGGTGTAGATGAGGCCGAAGTGCCTGTGAATGTACCGGAGTCTGGAGATAATGCTGATCAACCAATGACTTCGGTAGTTCAAAAAGATACAACTCAGGCCGGAGTTCCTGTGGATGAAGGTGGAGTCGAAGTCACTATGGCTTCGATTCTCGAAGAAGTAACGAGGACTCTTCAGGACGATGCTCCTACAGTCCAAGATTTAGCGGCTGATTCGGATGAGGACTATACTTTTGATCCTCCGATCAGTCCGGTGCTCGATATTCCAGAGAATGTCGAAGGTAAATTTTGCATAATTCTTATCAATTTTTGCAAAATTATACAATGTGTAATATTTTTGTTTTTTCAGAGCCTCCTGTTGTCGAAGTATCCCTCGAAGATACAATTCAAAGACCTTCGACGACTTCGGAGCCACAACCGGGGGTTACTCTACCGGGGCCTGGAAGAGGAAAAAGACACATAGAGCCTCTCCCTGCTCAAAGATCGACTTCATCTGAGTCAACAGATGAAAGTGAATCGACTGAGGGGGGGCCATCTTCAGAAGTTCCAAGGGCCTCGGAAGAACCCTCCGGACCCTCGCTAAGCAGAGCTGATCAGAAGGCTTTAGTAATGCTTCCTCTCATAACTCCATTTTTGGAGGAGAAAACCGGACTTGGGACTTTGGTTAAACCTTTGGGTGAAGCCAGTCGCCAAGTCGGGGAAACAGAACTGGTAGCCCTTTTAAGCAGAGCGAAGGGTTCGGAGCTTAATATTGCTGTGGAAAGAGCAGCTTATCAGGTATAAAGCATCTTCAAACCAAATAATGAATTATATATGAATAATTTCTTATTCCAGTTTTTCTTTTTTCTTAGCAAGCAGTCTTAGCCCGCGCTGCAGCTTTATCGAGCGAAAACGAAATTGCTCAACTTCAGGAAGAGAACGAAACTCTTCAAAGAAATTTTAACTTCTCCGAAGGTCGAGTAGCTCAAATGGACAATGTAATACTAGCAGAGCGAAGGGCTAGGCAAAGCTTGGAGGCTGCGAAGAAAGAGCTCGAAGCAGAAAGAATTGTGCTTCGGGCAGAGATTGAAAGACTGCGGACGGAGGATGCTGCCAAAGGGTCTGAACTTGTAAGGCTACAAGAAGAAGCTGGCCAACTCCGGACTCAGAAGAATGCTTTGACTACGGAGAATGTTAGAATCTCCGGAGTTTTAGCAGAAACGACTTCGGTCAAGGATGCACTTAATGCAGAAAAACTCAAGTCTGAGAAGGTGGCTTTGGAGGTCATCGAACAGATGCTAGGTGTCTTGGAGTACTTCGGTACTACTGGATCACTACCTTCGGATGACAATGTAACTCTGCTGCGCCGGCTAAAGAGGATCCAAGGAGCAGCGAAGCAAATGAAGACGGCAGGCATACGTTATGGAGAACTCTCCGGACAAGTGTCTGCCCTTGGAATACTTCGCTACTACGAGGATTTGGGCCGAACAATCACTCCGAGCGCAGAGGGCTCCATCATCTTCGACGACGCGAGACTTTTGACTCCTTCCGAAGGCGTAGCTACTGCTTGGCGAGCCTTCCAGACTTCGTGGAGAGCCGAAGGTCGATCTGCGATCAAGGCTTGGATTGATGAAGGCCAACGCAAAAAGCAAGTTCGGAGTCAAGCTTCGAGCAGTCAGCCTCCTCCGAACCCGCAGGTTTAGGATTATTTAGGATTTTTTGATTATGTAAAGCTGATGCTTGTAAATATTTATCAATGAAAATCTTGTTTGTCATATTTTTAGGCTTTGCCTCTTATGGAAGATATCGAAGTGTTAGAGCTTAACAGCGAACTTCGCTCACTGTGGAACACCTTCGAACTTCTAAAGAGTTATAAACGTCCTCGATTCCTTATCCCTCGAGATGACTCCGGCGTTATTGCGCCCGAAGTAATCAAAGACGTATTGTCTTATATTAAAGAGGAAGATAAAGAGATCGACGCAAACACCTCGTCTTCTGAAGACACTAATTGGTCCGAAGACGAAGGTGAAGCCCAAAATAAAAGATCTGAAGATCTTAGAAGCTGGGAGAGAAGCCCCGAGCGGCTTCGAACTTGGGCCGAGCTTCAACAAGAACAGAAGGATTTTAAAGCTTCGAAGGGGAGGAAGAGAGTTAAACGCAAAGTTCTTAGAACTTCCGATGTTGGAACTAGTCGTTCCACCCCTAGCTCTCGGGACCGAAGAGGTCTCCGATTCCTTCTTGGTATAGATACCAATTTTTCATAATGTAATCTGTAAACACATTTATTTCAATAATGAATGCCGATTTAAAATTGTCTCCATATTACTAGCCCCTCTTTGGGTATAAGCAACTTCGAACTGTATTCAAAGATGGTTATGCGCAAAGAAAAAACTTCGGAGTACAATTTTTTGGGGGTTCGGAGCCCCTCTGTCATTTAAAGATCTTTTGAAATCTTATAAAATGTCTTCGACCTTTGTAGTCAGAAGAATGGTAACTTGGTACCTTTGTTTGTTTCATGAAAGAAATCAATTGAGATAACTTCCAGGACACTTTAGTGTCTTAAAAAATTTGTCACTTTGGACGCATATGAACAGACATTCGAAGCTCATGGCTTAAATGCTGTTTTGCTTTAGCCACCTTCGGCTGTTTTTTGCAGAAATCTACCAGCCGGAGCTTGGATTTCGCAGAAATTGTAGCCACCTTCGGCTATTTTTGCAGAAGTCTACCAGCCGGAGCTTGGACTTCGCAGAATTTGGCCAACTTGGGCTCTTTTTTGCAGAAGTCTACCAGCCGGAGCTTGGACTTCGCAGAATTTGGCCACCTTCGGCTCTTTTTACGGATGTCTACAAGCTGCAGCTTGGACTCCGCAGATTTTGGCCACCTTCGGCTCTTTTTACGGAAGTCTACCAGCCGAAGCTTGGACTCCGTAGAATGTGGTATTGGCTCTTTTACGGATGCCTACAAGGTATCAGCTTGGGCTCCGGATGGATTTCAGCCACCACACCGGAGGCTTCGACTTTATGGGTACGAAGTCCGGAAATACAACCCAGCTTAATGACACTTCCCTCTCGATCGACTTCTGTCCCAGCGCGTCCGCTCGGGAAACTAGGAGTGTCAAGGGGAAGGCAACCATCAGGGTGTATGCTTTATTAATTTAGAGGTGATTACAAGCGAATTACAAGGAGCCCTTATGCGAAGTATCGCTTTAGGTGCTCCGCATGCCAAGTATGTGCTAATTCTTCACCTTCTAAATTAGCTAATTTAAACGAACCAGGGCGTCCCGAGCGGACGATTAGATATGGACCTTCCCATTTATTGCCTAACTTCCCTGGTGCTATAATGCTTCGTAGAACAAGATGACCCGGCCTTAACTCGCTGAGCTTAACCTTCGGGTCATACCAAGTCTTCGTCTGCTGATGATACTTTGATAAATTAGCTACAGCTCGAAGTCTTGTTTCTTCTGACAAATCTAACGAAGCTTGTCTTTCTTCTTCGACGTCTGGTTCGGTGCTGCGAAATGAGCCCCCTTTGAGCTCCGTTGGAGTCATTGCTTCATCTCCGAATAGTAGTCTGAACGGAGTAAAACCTGTGGACCTTGTTTGCGTAGTCCGAATGGACCATAAATCTTTGGAAGCTCTTCGGTCCACAGTCCCTTTGACAACCCTACTATTCTTCGATTTAGCCCTGATAAGATATTTCCATTGGCTCGCTCAACGGCTCCATTCGACTGAGGATGTCTCACTGCAGCAAAACATAGTTGAATGCCTAGGTCTTCGCAAAACTTCTTGAAGGGTTCTGCGTCGAACTGTGTTCCATTATCAACCGTGAGATATCTAGGCACTCCGAACCGGCAAATAATGTTCTTCCAGAAGAATTTCTGTACATTATTCGAAGTGATAGCTGTTAAGGGCTCTGCTTCCACCCACTTAGAAAAATATTCGATAGCTACCACTGCGAACTTCAGATTTCCCTTTGCTAACGGAAAGGGACCAATTAGATCCATACCCCATCTGGCCATAGGCCATACCGGAGCAATGACTTGAAGAGCTGTTGGTGGGCGATGACTCCGTCGACCCATCCACTGGCATCCTTGACAAGTGCGGACCAAGCTCTCCGCATCAGCTGTTATTGTGGGCCAATAAAGCCCCTGGCGAAGTGTTTTTCCTGCCAGAGCTCTAGGGGCTAAATGACTTCCACAAAGGCCTTCGTGAATTTCTCGAAGAATTTCTTGGCCTTCGGCTTGAGATATACATCGGAGTAGAGGGGAACATACTCCGGCCTTGTATAATATACCGTTGATTAACTGATAGTTTCTTGCTCTGAGCTTTAATCTTGACAATTGGGGCTCTTCGGGCAAATTTGTTCCTCCTTGCAAGAGTTCTATAATCGAATCTTTCCAATCTGCACTAGGAATGCAGAGAATCTCTGCAGAAGCAACTTGTGGCACCGAAGGTACATTGAGCTCCTCATAGAAAGCTTCGTCAGGCACATCCACAGCTCCGGCAGCAGCCTTCGCTAAAATGTCCGCTTGCACGTTTTCAGCTCTTGGTATACTCCGAATGGAAATACCCTTGAAATGTGCTTCGATCTTGCGAATTTCTTCCAAGTACTTTGCAAGCTGTGGATGTCGGACTTGAAAACTTTTGTCTACGTGCCCTGCTACTATCTGAGAATCTGTTTTTATAATTATTCTTGTAGCCCCTAGAGCACGTGCTTTCCGGAGTCCCAATAATATTCCTTCGTACTCCGCTATATTATTGGTAGACTTAAAGTTGAGTCTTGCGGAGTACATTGCTCTTTGTCCTGATGGTGAAATTAATACTGCCCCAATGCCTGCTCCGGATGCTTGAAAGGCCCCATCGGAGTAAATAGTCCAAACTCCGTCATCTGATTTCTCCAGAGTCAACTTCGCAGGTGGAGTCCACTCTGCTACGAAGTCTGCTAGGACTTGAGATTTGATAGCTGTCCTTGCCAGGAAAGATATGCCGAAGGGTGCTAGTTCTACTGCCCACTTTCCAATCCTTCCAGTGGAATCTTTGCTTCGGAGCATATCTCCTAAAGGATATGAAGTTGGTACAATTACATTATGAGCCAAAAAATAATGCCTTAACTTCCTCGAAGCCATTATCAGAGCATAAACGAACTTTTCAAGTTCGGAGTATCTTGTCTTTGCTCCTGACAATGCTTCGGATACAAAATAGACAGGATTTTGGACCAACTTCCCATTGATATCGGCTTCTCTGACAAGGACTGCGCTGACAGCTGAGCCTGTAGCTGCAAGATACAGAAGTAGGGTTTCGTCCGCAATAGGCACCGTAAGTGTAGCAAGATTGCTGAGATAATTTTTAATGTCTTCGAAGCTTCTCTGACACTCCGGTGTCCATGCAAAATCTTCGGACCCTTTCAAAGCTTTAAAGATTGGCAAACTCCTCTCTGCAGACCTTGATAAAAACCTGCTAAGTGCGGCAAGACGTCCAGTCAGCTTTTGCACTTGCTTTAAATTCTCGGGAGGAGCCATCTTCTGCAGCGCAGTTATTTGAGTAGGGCTAGCTTCAATTCCCCTGCTTGAAACTAAGTACCCTAACAACTTTCCAGCCTTAGCTCCGAATATACATTTTTCGGGGTTAAGGCGGATCCCACATGCCCGAAGGCTATTGAATGTTTCTGCTAAGTCTAGGTTATGTTGGTGCTTTAAAGCACTCTTTATTACAATATCATCCATATAGGCCTCCACATTGCGACCTAGTTGATGACCTAGAGCCTTAGCAACTAATCTTGAAAAAGTAGCCCCGGCATTTCTTAAGCCGAAGGGCATTCTTACATAGCAGAAGACTCCCGAAGGAGTTACAAAGCTCGTCTTGATTTCATCTTCGCGCTTCAACCATATTTGATGATAACCTGAATACCCGTCGAGGAAGCTTAGTAACTCCGAACCTGCAGTGGAGTCAACTAGCTGGTCAATTCGGGGCATGGGGTAGGGGTCACGTGGGCACGCTTTATTCAGAGATGTGAAATCAATGCACATGCGCCACTTTCCGGAGGACTTCTTCCTGACGAAGACTGGGTTGGCTAACCATTCTGTATGGGCCACTTCTCTGATAATCCCAGCCTTCAGCAGTTTTTCAACTTCGTCCTTAGCTAAAGCAGCTCTCTCTGCGGACATCTTCCGGAGCCCTTGTCGAACAGGCCGGGCCTTCGGGTTTACAAGCAAACTATGTTCAATAATATCCCGATCGACTCCGGTAATATCTTCGTCAGACCAAGCGAAGACATCCAAATTTTCTTCTACGACCTTTTCCAAGGAAGTTGCAACTTCGGGAGGTAAATCTTTACCAAATTGAAAAGTGTATTCTTTACCATCTTTGACAATGACCTTCGTTGCAATTTCTCCTTCGGGACTTGGTCTTGGAAATGACTTCTTCGAAGCTTCGGAGGAGGCTGAAAAAATTTCTCCATTATCTTGGACACTGTTTACTTGCCTCGGATCAAGAGGAGGACCATGACCATATTCTGCCCTCCGAGCTATGGCTTGATCTCCGAAGATTGTCAGAACTCCTGATTGTGTGGGCATCTTCATGCACAAGTAGTTGTGATGCGCCACAGCTCCGAACTGATTCAACATGCCTCGCCCAAAGATGACATTATAAGCATACGGGGCGTCCACCACATCAAAGATAACTTCTTCAGTTCGGGCTAGTAAACCTTCTCCGAAGGTTACTTCCAGGCCTATTTGGCCAAGTGCATCTAGCGGAGGTCCTGCAAAGCCTTGCAGAGGACGAGCCGCTGGGAGGAGATGCTTCCGGGAAATGCATAACTGATCGAAGGCTTGTACAAATATAATATCTGCCGAGCTACCTCCGTCAATTAGCACCCTTCGCACTTCTGTTCCTGCAATATCAGCAGTAATAACCAATGGATCTGCATGCGGGAACTTGATACCAGCTGCATCCTCCGCAGAGAAAGATATTGGAACATGAGACCACTCCGGCATTGTAGCTGCAGATGACGAAGTCCCAATGTGGCCTACTTCTCGAACGTACTCTCTTCGCTGTCTCTTGGACATGCTTCCGAGGGTACCTCCTCCGGAGATAGGGAGAACTACTCTCTTCCCTCTATCTTGCCCTTCTTCTTGCTTCGGAGGTGGCATAACATTGGCCACCGGAGGATGCCTTGCAGCATCAAGATTTTCTATCCGCGCCACAGCCTGGACCGGCTCCGAGCGCACTGCTGCTGCCGGACTTCGGTCGGTACTACCTCGACCCGAAGTTCTCTCCAAGTATTCTCCCCGAAGGGTAAGAATAGCCTTGCAGGTGTCAGTTGCATGGCTTCGATTCTCTCCATGAATACAGCAAAAAAGGGTCTGGCCCTTGCCAGCCGTTTTCCCTGGCGGCCTCCAGCCGCTGGACTTGTTCCCCGCAGATTGTGGAGCTCTTGGCGCAAACTTCTGCGGGGGTGCAATGTTTAAGACCTCAGAGCGAGGGTGCTTTTGCCCTCTTCTTCTATCATGTTGCACTTCGGGGACTGGTTCTTGCGGCTGAGCCGAAGTCTTCACCTCTGCTTTAACTTCTGTCAACACTGTCGAAGTAGCAGTAGTCCTCCGAAGCCAACCTTCTTCTGACTTCGAGTACTCCTCGAAGTACGACATCAGCTGTGATACCGTAGTGATGCTCTTTCGATGCAATTTATCCAGAAGGCCTTTATGACTGACGCCTTCCCGAGCCGCATCAACCACTGAAGATGTAGACAGCCCCCGGATTTGCGACTTCGTGTGAGCGAAGCGCTTGAAGTACTGTCTCAATGTTTCTCCGGGGAGCTGCTTCACTTGGAAAAGGCTCCCTGTCGACATGGGGGGCACGAAGGTGCCCTGAAAGTTACTTATGAACTTCTTCTTCAACTGTGACCATGAAGCGATTGATCCTGGTTTTAAAGACCAGAACCATCTCAACGCCACTCCTTGAAGGGCTAACGGGAAGCACTTCGCCATAGTTTCTCTGTCTCCGCCACTAGCCTCGATTGCTAGGGCATAAGAACGCGCAAACTCACTAGGATCTTCGTCTCCGGCATACTTGCAAAGCTTTGAAGCTTTGAACCTCGGATCGAAGCGAACCTTCTGAAGCTCGGGATGCAACGGAGATTCATTGTCGTAAGAGGCGTTCTCCGGGGCTTCGGGATAATCAAGATCGTCGTCTTCGTGCACTTCGGGGATAGCTGGGGTGGCTTGAGGACGAAGCCTGTTCGCAGCCTCTTGCCGCCACCTCGCTACTTCGGCTTGAAGATTGGCCATTTGAGTGGCCATGTCTCCAAGGCTATCTTCATCTCCTCCGGAAGGACCTTCCGGGTCTTGAGAGCTGGTATGATCAGTTTGAATCGGAATGGAGGGTGGCAGAGTGGCTCCGGGTGGTCGGAGTGTGGAAGGGGTTGGTGGAGAGGCTTCGTATCCTCGAGGGATAAAAGCCCCTTGCGGAGTTTGAGGTGGAGGGATAGTCGAAGACCCTCCGACTTCGACTGTGTCGAAGGGTATCTCTCCGGAGATCCGAGAGGACCTCCGAGTGGGATTGCGAGGTGCGCTCCGCTTAGGAGGCATGATGCAAGAGGTTGGTAGAGAACGAAGTTTTTTGGACTTGGTTCCCCACGGACGGCGCCAACTGTTGGCGTAAAAGATTACGCTAACAGGTTTCTGTAGAAAAGAAACTAACAAACGAAGTGTTTGCGAAGCAAACTGTTCTAAGCCTCCGAAAGGATAATAACTTAGAATAGTTCGAAAGTGTGTATTGATTCACTTGTAATCGGTCCTCATTACAGGGTAAAATGGGGGGTATTTATAGGCCTAAACATTAAGGAAAAGACCTATTTACCCCTCTATTACAACCGACATTAAGGAAACTATTCGGTTTCCTTAATAGGGCTAAAATGGTAAAAGACTAATCTAATAGGATAGAAGATAAGTCTTCCATCTTAGCTGGCAGAAAAGATCCTGAAGGACTTTGGTTCGAAGACATACTTCGAACCAATGCCTGCCTTCGGGCTTCGAACCAGGTTCCATACACCTTCGAAGATGGACTTCGGACAATCTTCGAACTGGTCGGCTGTCTTCATGCTGCTTTGGCAATAACCCTGAAGATGAGATATTTTCCCCCAACAATGAGCTTAATCACAGTTTTATTACTAGACTCGGCCTGACCATAGTATGGTGAAGATTTTACCAACTTTATAACATAAGATTCGGCAAAATCACACACTTCCTTAGAAACAAATGAAACACCCTATTCTGTAGTAAGAGTTTGAGGGATACCGAATCTATGTGTAGTGTGCTTCAAGATGAAATCAATTACCTTGTTTTGCACCATGTTCTTGAGAGGCACGACTTCGATCCACTTGGTGAAGTAATCTGTAGCCATCAACATGAACCGATACCTTTTGAACAGGAAGGATAAATTTAGCCGATGAAGTTAAGGCCCAACTTCAGAGTGGCCATGGTTTGATAATAGGGTTAAGTAAATATGTGGGAGCAAGCTGAATATTACCAAACCTTTGACAAGCTTCACATCCTCTATAATACTTAAAACACTCCTCAGTCATAGTCGACAAATAATAACCCGCTCTTTTGAGCATCCAATTCATTTTCTAGGCCGACTGATGAGTACCACAAAGACCTTCATGTACTTCACCCACAGCAAGTCTAGACTGATTAGCATTCAAACACCTCAAAAGTACTCCATCAACAGTTCAGCGATACAACTCATCATCGAGTAATACAAATTTAAACGATTGCCGCCGAACTTTACGATCAACCCGCTCACTAGGATCCCTCAAATATTGAATAATTGGAGTTCTCCAATCATCCTCTTGGTTTTCTGAAGTACTTGCCAAATCTTCATTCGAATTGATGTTCATATTACAAACATTGTCTTGCCCCCCGTGCCCTAAACTTCCCTAATGCAGGTCGGTCAGACCGGCCATAAGAGGCCGGTCAGACTGGCTGTTTTCAGTCAGCCAGCACGGGGCGGTGTGACTGGCCTAGCATGGCTAGTCAGACCGACTAGACCACCTGTGGTTGGACCGACCATGTCAGGCTGGTCAGACCGATGTGCTAAGACTCGCATGGTAAATTAAAGTCAAGCATCAGTTTTTCTTGTGCGAAAAATTTGCCTCTTCTAATTTGGTAACAGGATGCTTGCTGAGCCAAGTCATTTGCTATTGAATTAGCTTCTCTATACACATGAGAAATCTCAAAATCATCAAGAGTAGAAATTATGTCTAGACATTTATTCAAGTATCTATTTAGCAAACAATTAAAACATTAAAGAAGGTTTAGCTACTTGTTGAACTACTAACAATGAATAACCATATGCATGAACATATTTAACACCCATGGAGCTTAACAATTCCAGTCCTAGCAACAAAGCTTCAAATTCGGCTTGATTATTACTAAAAGGAAACTCTAACCGGGTCGAGGTCTCGAAAATCATACCGCTAGGTGATATGAGTACAACTCTAACACCTTGGCTATTTTTTCAAGACAAACCATCAAAGTAAAGTTTCCATGGTCTTACCTCAATCAAAGTAATATCACTACTCCAATTGACATCTACATAGTGATCAACTATAAAATTTGCAACGACTTGGACTTTCATAGCTTTAGGGGTTCATAAGCCAAATCATATTCAATCAAAGTGTAAGCCCACTTTTCGATTCTCCCACTTAGAATCGGCTTTTGCTACATGTACTTTATAACATCAGTTTGACAAGTAAAGTGATAAACATAAACATAAACACTCTAAAAACAAATACCTGGTTTCAGAATCCAATAGGCGGCGACTCAAGAATGTGATGATGTACTCTTTTCCTTCCACTTCCTGAGTTAACATGGCTCCTATCATGCTATCTTCTATAGCAACGTATAGCCAAAATAGAATCTCGGCTTTTGGTGCTCTTACCATAGGCGGTGATGACAAGCACTCTTTAATCTTCTCAAAAGCGCGTTGCTGACGTGCCCCCCCCCAAGTGAATTCAGTTTTGTTCTTTATCCGAACTATGGGGATGAAATCATTAATCTTGCTAGACAAGTTACATATAAAGCGGCGCAAATAATTAACCTTGCCTAGCAACTTTTTCATATCTCTCTTGCTTGTCGGCGCTTCAAAGTTTTTAATATTCTCATGCCTCTTAGGATCAATCTCAATACCTCTTTCTTGGATCATGAATGCTAAGAACTTGTTCACTGACACATCAAAAGCACACTTGAGCGGTTTCATTTTTAAGCCATACTGATGCATCCTATCAAAAGCAACTCTCAAATCGGCTAAATGGTTTCCCACAACATCCAATTTGACTACAACATCATCTATGTAGACCTGTTGCATAACTCCTAGCAAGTCATGAAAGATCAAGTTCATAGCACGTTGATATGTAGCGCCAGCATTCTTTAAACCAAAAGTCATAACAACCCACTCAAACAAGCCAGCAAAACCAGGGCATCAAAAGGCTATCTTGTAGACGTCCTCTTCGGCCATAAAGATTTGATTATAACTAGTGTTGCCATCAAGAAAACATAGTACCCTGTGTCCTGAAGCATCGTTTATCAGCATGTCGGCTATTGGCATGGGATACTCATCGTTAGGAGTGGCCTTGTTCAAGTCCCTGAAATCAATACACACATGAATCTCGCCACTTCCTTTCTTCTCTACAGGCACAATGTTAGCAACCTATTCAGCATACCTACATGGCATAATAAACTCAGCCTTGAGTATTCGTTCTATCTCTTGTTTAACTCGGTCATACACAACTGAATTAAATTGATGAGGGGGCTATTTATAAGGCCTAAACCAGGGTTTGATAGGCAGTCGATGCTCCACAAGCTCATGACTAAGTCCGAGCATCTCTCTATACTCCCATGTGAAACAATAGACATACGACCAAATAAACTTTATTACTTCGGCCTTTTCATCAACTTGCAAAGTTTTGTTTACAAAACTGGGTCTTGGAACAGTACCATCGCCTATATCTACTTCTTCTAGAGGGTCGGCCGACACGAAACCTTGACCTAACTTTTCTACTTCACTAAAATCTTCAATGGCTTCGGCAATACCATCTTTAGAAGACCGATATTGCTCCACACAAGACTTTAGCCAATCAAGATTACTCTTACCAGACATGACAACTAGTTTAGAAACAGCCGTGCTACACCAGCTGGCTTCACAAACACGGGAACACAACGTCCCTCAAACATGCTAACAAAGTCATAATCCAAGAGATCTCTACTTGACAGACACTCTACCTTATCATGGACGGCGTCAATAGACACATCGGCCAAAGCAACCTGGGCCGAAGTATCAGCTAGTACAACCTCCACATCATCATTGTCCACTGAATCAAGCACTGGTGCAAAGTTGACGGAATACACCAATTTGCATGAATCTAGTCATGCCCTAGCACACTGTAGTTACCTTGCACATCGACAAAGAAGAACGCCATCGGCAATGTCGTGTTGCCCACCGTCATCTCTAGAGAAAGTATGCCATTGTCCTCGGAGCTCTCGCCGTTGAAGCAGTTTAGCGTCAGGTTGGTCCTTATCAAGTCATCTTCATTCTTGCCGAGCTTCTTCAACAGAGAGTATGGCATCAGGTTGACGGTGGTGCCTCCATCTACAAGAATCCTTGAGATCGGCTTCCCATCGATGTGCCCCTTGACATGGAGAGGATTCAAGTGACGAGCCTTATCCTAGGGCTTCTCGAAAATAGCCTCCTGTGGGCCGAGGTTCAACTTAGCGACCTCAACATCATCTTGTGGAAGAGCAAACTCAGTAGGAAGCATGACGATGTTTATGTCCATTGCCTGAGGAGGGCCCCCCTCAGATACGAGCGTGTAGGAGCTGGGTTGTCCACGGCAACTGGCTTCGGCTTCCATACATGTCTCGCTGCTGGTCGGGGATGGATCTCCTCGAATAGGGCATCCCGCTCGTCCTCGGCCTTCTTCTCGCGCATCTCTTAGGCTCGAAGACATTGTAGCTGCCTCTTCTAAGACTTGGTCATACCTGGGGGTGCCCATGAAGGTTGCAGCTTAGTGCTAGGCGCCACGACTTTGTTCCTAGAATTTTTGACCGAACGGGAATTGCCCGGGTCGGCCTCAACAAATTTGCACTTAGTGGAGTTCTGTCCCTGTTCCTTGTCGGTCGGACCAGCCTTATTTGGCTGGTATGACTGGGCTCTATCGGTCGGACCAGCCATCATGGGCTGATCTGACTGACTGGTGTCGGTTTCCTGCAAAATGCAAGTCGGACTGGCCACAGTGGGCCAGTCAGACCAAAGTGGTGCCATCGGTCTGACCGGTCCTGAAGCTGCGGTCAGACCGACGGTGCTTGTCTCTAGCGGTTGGCCTCCATCTTGCTTCGTGGAGGCCCCTTTAGGGATTTGGATGTCCTGGGACCCTGCCTTGACGACGATGGCCTCGGACGTTGTCTTCGACGCCCTCGTGGCACGACGGATAATCTGTTGAAGACATCGCCTCTTGGAGCACTCACTAGACCCTGCATGTTAAAAATCCATACGGCACAAATGGAGGAATATAATATGGGGTAGGGTATCCGGGAGGCGGAAAGTAGCAAGGAGGCCACTGCGCTATCGGTAGATGATATGGAGGCAGAGGGAAAGGTGGTTCCAATTGTCTCGTCCATCGTGGGTCAAACCCAATCTTCCGATGAAGGCTTGACCTCGATGGAGGTCCTGGCTGAGTGCTCACCTTCTCAACCCTCTTCTTATGCTTCAAGAGCAGCATGTCGTATGTCACCTTCGTCTTCTTGCGATTCATAGCCGAAGGTAATGCATTTGTGTTCACTTTCCACACTCCTACCTCAGGGTTGTTCGACACGAACGTGCGTGGGCAAGGTTCTCCTATCACGACCTGCTTCCCTTTAGAAGACTCGACATGCTCGAGCCGAATCAACACTTTCTTCCCATTGAGATCTACGGTGTTCACGGGAAAAGGGTCCTGGTCGAGCTTCATTTTTGTACTTGTATCTAGCTTCAACCATCCTTCTTCTATGGCCGATTGAACCTACCGATGAAAAAGATTGCAATCGTTAGTAGAATCAGAATGAGAATCATGCCACTTACAATAAGCCCGCTTCTTCAAGTCATCGACAGTCAGGATGACGTGACTTTTTGGTAACCTGATAAGTTTGCTTTTCAACAGAAAATCAAATATCTTATTGCACTTGTTCACATCAAAAGAATACTTCACCTCGCTGGGTCGACTCTTGGTAGGAGACGGCCGTAACTCAGTGCAAGTGATGGGCTTGGCCTTACTATACCAAGTTCACTCTACGGTGTACATGTCGGCCGAGTCATCCTTGCTCTTTGATGATTCCTCATCGGAGTGCTCCATGACGTGCACCTCGGCCTTAGGCTTGTTAAATGTTTTAGTGAATTTTCTACTTTTGGCTCGACTTTCCTAAACCAGAGCTTTCTACAACACTTGACTAACATTGAAGAAATTCTGGCCATCTAGTTTCTCCTTAAGTTTGGAGTGATGTTCAAAGTAAAACATCGGTTTATAGTGTCCCTAAAACGCTTAACGTACTTAGAGACACTCTCGTTAGCCTTCTGTCTAACCGATGTCAAGTGTGAAAGTCTAAGCTCAGTCTCCCCAGTATAAAAATAGTCATGGAACTTCTGCCCCAACTAGGCCCAAGTCTAGATGGAGTTTGGCAGTAATGCCGAAAACCATGTGAAAGCGGTGCAGGAAAGCGATAGAGAAAACAATCTATGCCTCAAAGAATCCGACCCACTAGCTTCACCACACTGTGCTAATAACTGACCTATGTGCTCTAGGGTGGTCTTACTACCTTCGCCGTCAAATTTTGTAAACTCGGGCACCCTAAAGCCACGCAGGTATGGGATGGTGTCGAAGCAATCAGGGTACGGCTTTTGATAAACCCTACCCCATCCTCTAGGTGTCCAACCTACAACCTCTCTAAACAGTGCACGAATCTGCTCATCAAGGTCATCTACGCCTAATGCCTATACGCGACATGCGGTGGTATATCGTGGTGTCGGCCATGCGGCTCCTCCTCCCGTGGTGGCTCGTGATAAGGGACATGATCGGGCCTATGTAGGTGTGCGGGAGCAGGAGGTGCGAGCAGCGCGGGGATAGGTAGTGTAGGCGCAGGCAGTGGTGGCGCATAAAACATGGCAGGGGCGGTCTGACCGGCCATAGGGCCGGTCTGACTGAAGGCATAATGGCTGGTCGGACCGCGTAGAAGTGGCCTCGGAAAAGCCAAATATCCTAAATATCCCCTCCATTTTGTCTCCAATTTTGAGTCAACCATCACTTCTACGTGATGGGGATGATGATCTTGTCGTCATCAATCATTGAGCTCGAGGTCAACTGTGCTGGCTATCTTTTGCTCGAGGTCCTAGGAGGAAATTCGAGGAGGCGATGGTATTACCTTAGCCCAAGAGGGATCGGGGATGTCGCAGTCATGCTTGATGAAGCCCCCGCGGTTCTTGGTGAAGCGGCCAAGAAAAAAAGTGTGAAGCTCCCTTGTCCTGGGCTCAGGATCTGCTTTATCCTCCTCGGCGAGGTCATCAAGGGTGGGGATGATGATGTTGTCGTCATCAATCTTTGAGCTCCCTACTAGGTTCATCGGCGTCGAGGGTCTCGTTGATATAGAGGTAGCAGGCGTACCTGTCGTCGATGTAGAGGTGTTTGGCATGTTTTTCCCCAGCTGAGTCGCCAAAAAGTGTGTTGACACGAAAACGCGCCAAAGACACTGACGTCGATCCGATGATCCAAAAGCGTGTGGATACCTAGGAGTAAACCCGTAAGCGTAACACAACGCTGACGTCGCATTCCGACAGTCCTTAAACAGTGGTAAGGAAATAATGGAGTCGCTAGGCAATCAAACAAGTATAAATAAATAATGTTCAATTAACTGAAGTGTTGGAAAAGTAACTAAATTAAATCGGCCAAGCAACCGATTTAAACCTGACAGAAAAGGGTCGGTCAGAACGGCCTAGCAAGGCCGGTTAGACCGTTGAGTGCTCACATGGCTCAGTCAGATAGAACACTTACCACCGGTCAGACCAAACAGGTTATTGGCAGCCAACTCGCTCTTGCTGGCACAGGATGACAAATCTGGCACACGCCGGTCAGACTACAGGGTCCATGTCGGTCAGACCGAAGTGCCAGATGATTGTTGCTTCGTGTCACCGGCACGCTTGATGACAGATCCGGCACACGTCGGTTAGACCGACCAGGCAACGTCGGTATGACCAACAATGCCAGATCAAAACGCCTAAGTGCTTCAGCCACCGTCTTGTCGTGGATGGCTTTCAATCAAAGTTCTTAGCGAAGATGATGAGTAGAAACACTGCAAAAACTCCAAAAAAAGTAATGGCAATTCGGCCAAAATACCGAATTACCGGTAAAAACCGATAAAACGATAGAAATCCGTTACGTGGATGAAACGGACAATTCATGAGCGAACCGACAAGGACTTACCGTGATTATGATGCGGCGGACGGATGGTTTCTAGTGCAAACTAGCAAAGATGTACGTGCTAAACTAAACCTAGGGCAGGGAAAGTAAATACGATTTAAGTTAGATAATAGATTGGATCTATTAGGGTTTTGGGAGGGCCTCCTTGAATCGGCCTTGCCTCTATTTATAGAGGTTGGTCATGAGTTCCTGGGCTCTAAATGAACTTAGATACAGTTTCTACGTCATCAGCAATTAAGTAGAGATAAAATAGATTCGGAATAAGCTAATCTGAATTGGATATAGGGTTCGTCGGTTTGACCGGACCTATGGCCGGTCTGACCGAAGTGGTGTCGGTCAGACCGGCCTGTGCCAGGACTTAGCATATTTTCGGCTAAATTACTAAAATTTGATATTTATACAACTTTAACCATTAATTCCATTTTTTGCTATCAACAGTTTGTATAGACCAACTACATATGCAAAAAACATACCACCGACTTCGTGTTGATGGTCATGTTATTTATTGTGCAGACATATAACCAACTCTCAGAGGATAAACCTATCGAAATGTCTTGTAGGAGAGTCTTCCTTGCTGGAGTTACATCTGTTGGATTGCCAAAATAACAGATGTGCTTCGATTGGTCCATTTGGTTGGTGTCGACCTCCCTAGATATCCCCTTCCCCTTCCTATCTTCAACATTGCTAGGACCCTCCCCACCCTCCCTAGACATTATAAGAAACCATGATAAGAACATAAACAAAAGATGTGCTTGTGTAGTAATGTCACATCTCTATGTATACCACTATTGTCATTGTCCTCCACTTTGATAGCTGTTGGGGGAAAATACTTCATACTCAGGGCCATTGTTGCAACAAGACAAAGGCAGGTGATTTAATTGAAGGTTTCTAGCATCTAACTCTGGAAGTATATTGGATCAAGTTCGAAGGTCAAGAGGAGAACTCTAGTCCGGATTATATCTTCGAACATTGACTCTTCTGAGAGCTTCTTTGCTAGCTAAGATGGAAGACTTATCTTCTTTCTCTTTAGATTTAGTCTTTTACCGTTTTAGCCCTATTAAGGGTACCGAATAGTTTCCACTATGTCGGTTGTAATAGAGGGGTAAAAGGGTAAATACCCCCCATTTTACCCTGCAATGAGGATGGAATACTGAGTTATTCAATACACATCTTTGAACTATTTTGAGCTATTATCCACTCAGAGGCTTGAAATAGTTTACTTCACAAACACTTCGTTTGTTAGTTTCTAATCTCTAGAAAACTGTTAGCGTAATCTTTTACGCCAACAGTTGGCACCATCCATGGGGAACTTAGTCCAAAAAACTTCGTTCTCTACCAAGTTCTCAAACCATGCCTCCCAAGTGGAGTTCAGGTGGTAGCCCTACTCGGAGGTCCCCTCGGACCTCCGGAGCAAGATCTTCAAACACAGTTGAGGGTGGAGGACCTTCGACATTGCCTCCACCTCAGACTCTGGAAGGAATTCCCCTTCCCTGAGCATACGGAGTTCCTCCCTCAACTCCATCCATACTTTGGCCAACCGGAGTTCCTCTTCCACATCAAGTTCCACTTCGAACTGATGCATACAGGTCTCAAGACCCGGAAGGTCCTTTCGAAGGAGATGAAGACAATTTTGGCGATATGGCCGCTCAAATGGCCAGTCTCCAAGCTGAAGTAGCGAGGTGGCGGCAAGAAGCCGCAGACAGGCTTCGTCCTCAGGCCACCCTAGTCATCCCCGAAGTGCCCCAAGACGACGAACTTCATTATCCTGAAGCCCCCGAGAACGCTTCCTTCGACAGCGAGTCTCCGCTCCATCTCGAGCTACAGAAAGTGCGCTTCGATCCTAAGTTTAAAACTTCGAAGCTTTGCAAATATGCTGGAGATGAAGACCCTGGGGAGTTCTCCCGTTCTTATACATTAGCAATTGAGGCCAGTGGAGGAGTGCGAGACACCATGGCCAAGTGCTTCCCTCTAGCTCTTGAAGGGGTGGCTTTCCGGTGGTTCTGGTCCCTGAAGCCAGGGTCAATTAGAACCTGGGAGCAGTTAAGGAAGAAGTTCATCAGCAACTTTTAGGGTACCTTCGTACCCCCAATGTCTACAGGAAGCCTTTTCCAGGTGAAGCAGCAGCCCGGAGAGACTTTAAGGCAATATTTCAAGCGCTTTGCTCATACGAAGTCGCAGATTCGAGGGTTGACTACATCCTCTGTAGTTGATGCAGCTCGAGAGGGAGTTACCCATGCGGGCCTCCTTGATAAACTTCACCAGAAGCACATATATTCTGTCGCTTAGTTGATGTCTTATTTCGAAGAGTATGCAAGGTCAGAAGAAGGGTGGCTTCGGAGAACTGCTGCAACTCCGTCAAACCTGCAAGAAGTCAAGCTAGAAGTGAAGACTTCAACACCGTCGCAGGGGCCTAGCTTCGAAGCTCAGCATGACAGGCATCGGGGGCAAAAGCATCCTCGTTCAGAAGTCTTGAACATTGCACCTCTGCAGAAATTTGCCCCTAGGACTTCGCAACCTTCAGGAAGCAAGACCAGCGGCTAGAGGCCGCCAGGGAAGCTGGCTGGCAAAGCCCAGACCTTCTTCTGCTATGTGCATGGTGAGAATCGAAGTCACGCAACTGATGCGTGTAAGTCTATACTCTCTTTAAGAGGCGAGTACCTTGAAAGAACTTCGGGTCGAGGCACTACTGACCGAGTTCCGACCGAGTTGCGTCCGGAGCCTGTCCAGGCTGTGGCGCGTATAGATAACTTCGACCCTGCAAGACGACCTCCGGTGGTCGATATTATGCCACCTCCGAAGCAGGAAGATGGCCAGGATCGAGGGAAAAGAGTAGTCCTCCCCATTTCCGGAGGAGGGACCCTCGGAAGTATGTCGAAGAGGCAGAGAAGAAAATATGTCCAAGAAGTGGGCCATATTGGAACTTCTTCGTCCGCAGTTGCTATGCCTGAATGGTCCCATGTGCCGATATCTTTTTCGGTAGATGATGTAGCTAGCATAAAGTTTCCACATGCAGACCCACATGTCATCACTGCTGACATAGCAGGGACTGAAGTCCGGAGAGTACTGATCGACGGAGGGAGTTCAGCAGATATTATCTTCGTTCAATCCTTCGATCAACTTTGTATCTCCAGGAAGCATCTTCTCCCAGCAGCTCGTCCTTTGCAAGGCTTCACAGGACCCCCTCTTGATGCCCTCAGCCAGATAGGCCTGGAGGTCACTTTTGGAGGGGGACTACTAGCCAGGACAGAGGAAGTGATTTTTGATGTTGTGGATGCCCCATATGCATACAATGTTATCTTCGAAAGAGGCATGTTGAATCAATTCGGAGCTGTGGTGCATCATAATTATCTGTGTATGAAGATGACCACTGTGCGAAGAGCGGAATATGGTCATGGCCCTCCTCTTGACCCAAGACAGGTGAACAGTGTGCAAGGCAACCCGGAGGATTTTTTTTCTTCAGGTGAACTTTCGAAGAAGTCCTTCCCAAGGACAAGCCCTGAAGGGGAGATTATAACGAAGGTTATAGCCAAAGACGGCAAAGACTATTCATTTCAGTTTGGCAAGGACTTGCCTCCAGAAGTCGCTACTTCGTTAGAAAAAGTAGTTAAAGAGAATTTAGATGTCTTTGCTTGGTCTGATGAGGACATTACCATAGTCAGTCGAGATATCATTGAGCATAGTTTACTTGTGAAAACAAAGGTTCGGCCTGTCCGGCAAGGACTCCGAAAGCTATCTACGGAGAGGGCTATCCTTGCTAGAGACGAAGTGGAAAAGTTGCTGAAGGCTGGAATTATCAGAGAAGTAGCTCATATGGAGTGGCTAGCCAACCCAGTCTTCGTTAGGAAGAAATCTTCCGGGAAGTCGCGCATGTGTATTGATTTTATATCTTTGAATAAAGCATGCCCCCGTGACCCCTATCCCATACCCCGAATTGATCAATTGGTTGACTCCACTTCTGGTTCAGAGTTATTAAGCTTCCTTGACGTGTATTCTATCTATCATCAAATCTGGCTAAAGCGCGAAGATTAAATCAAAACAAGCTTTGTAACTCCTTCGGGAGTTTTCTGCTATATAAGAATGCTCTTTGGATTAAGAAATGCGGGGAAACTTTTTCGAGGTTAATTGCTAAGGCTCTAGGTCATCAAATAGGCCGCAATGTAGAAACTTATATGGATGACATTGTAATAAAGAGTGCTTTTAAGCAGCAACATAGCCTAGACTTAGCAGAAACATTCAATAGCCTTCGGGCATGTGGAATTCAACTTAACCCCGAAAAATGTATCTTCGGGACTCAGGCTAGAAAGTTGTTAGGGTATCTAGTTTCAAGCAGAGGGATCGAAGCTAGCTCCACTCAAATAACTGCGTTGCAAAGGATGGCTCCTCCAGAAAATTTGAAGCAAGTGCAAAAGTTGATTGGTCGTCTTGCAGCACTTAGCAGATTCTTGGCAAGGTCTGTGGAGAGAAGTTTGCCCATTTTCAAAGCATTGAAAGGGTCTAAAGATTTTACATGGACACTGGAGTGTCAAAAATGCTTCGACGATATTAAGAATAATCTCAGTAACCTCGCTACACTCACGGTGCCTGTTGGGGACGAAACCCTACTCCTTTACCTTGCGGCTACTGGCTCCGCCGTCAGTTGAGTCCTTTTTAGAGAAGTTGATTTCAATGGGAAGTTGGCACAGAATCCAGTCTATCCGAAGCATTGTCCGGAGCAAAAACAAGATATTCCGAGCTTGAGAAGTTCACCTATGCTCTGATAATGGCTTCGAGGAAGTTAAGACATTATTTCCTAGCACATAATGTGATTGTACAAACTTCATATCCCTTGGGAGATATGCTCCGAAGTAAGGATTCCGCAGGAAGAATTGGTAAGTGGGTTGTTGAATTAGCACCCTTCGGCATCTCCTTTGTGGCAAGGACAGCAATTAAGTCACAAGTGCTGGCAGATTTTGTGGCAGAGTGGACTCCCCCTGCAGCATGTGCTCCAGAGAAGCCAAGCGAAGGAATTTGGACCATATACTCTGATGTAGCTTTCCAAGCATCTAGAGCAGGTGTCAGAGCAGTGATAATTTCGCCTTCAGGGCAAAAGGCAATGTACTCCGCAAGACTCAACTTTAAGTCTACCAATAATACAACAGGGTATGAAGGAATTTTGTTAGGACTTCGAAAGGCACGTGCTTTGGGGGCTACAAGAGCTGTTATTAAGATAGATTCTCAAATTGTAGCAGGGCACGTAGATAAGAGTTTTCAAGTTCGACATCCACAGCTTGCAAAATATTTGGAAGAGATCTATAAGATTGAAGCAGCATTTAAACGGATTTCCATTCGAAGTATACCCAGAGCTGAAAACATGCAAGCTGATATCTTGGCAAAAGCTGCAGCCGGAGCTATGGACATTCTAGAAGAAGCTTTTTACGAAGAGCTCAGTGCACCTTCGGTAACACAGATCCCTTCTGCAGAAGTCCATTGCGTTCCAAGTACAGATTGGCGATGTTCAATTATGGAATTTTCGCAAGGAGAAGAAAATTTGCCTAAAGGGCCACAACTTTCGAGGTTGAAGCTCAGAATTCGAAATTATCATATAATCAAGGTATTTTGTACAAGGCCGGAGTATGTTCCCCTCTGCTCCGATGTATATCTCAAGCCGAAGGTCAAGAGATTCTTCGAGGAATTCATGAAGGACTTTGCGGTAGCCATCTGGCCCCTCGAGCTTTGGTAGGAAAAACACTTCGCCAGGGGCTTTATTGGCCTACAATAGTAGCTGATGCGGAGAGCTTAGTCCGCACTTGCCAGGGTTGTCAATGGATGGGAAGAAGAAGTCATTGTCTGCCAACAACTCTTCAAGTCATTGCCCCATTATGGCCCATGGCTAGATGGGGCATGGACCTTATTGGCCCCTTCCTAGTAGCAAAAGGAAATTTGAAATTCGCAATGGTAGCAATTGAGTATTTTTCCAAGTGGGTCGAAGCAGAACCCCTAATAGCTATCACTTCGAATAATGTACAAAAAGTTTTCTGGAAAAATATTATATGCCGGTTCGGAGTACCTCGGCAACTCACAGTTGACAATGGGACACAATTTCATGCAGAGCCCTTCAGGAAGTTTTGTGAAGATCTTGGAATACAATTATGCTTCGCTGCAGTGCGACATCCTTAGTCTAACAGAGTTGTTGAAAGAGCCAATGGTAATATCTTGTCAGGGCTGAATCGAAGAATAGTGGGATTGGCAAAAGGATTGTGGACGGAGGAGCTTCCGAAGATTTTATGGTCCATTCGGACCACTCAAACAAGGTCCACGGGTTTTACTCCTTTGAGACTATTATTCGGAGACGAAGCTATGACGCCAACAGAGCTTAAAGGAGGATCCCTTCGCAGCACTAAACTAGAAATAGAAGAAAGGAAAACTTCGCTTGATTTAACAGAAGAAACAAGACTTCGAGCTGTCGCCAATTTGTCAAAGTATCAGCAGCAGACAAAGACTTGGTTCGACCCGAAGGTCAAGCTTAATGAACTTAAGCCAGGTCATCTTGTTTTGCGAAGTATTATAGCACCAGGGAAATTAGGGAATATGTGGGAAGGTCCATACATAATTGTCCGCTCAGGGCGCCCTGGTTCTTTTAAGTTAGGTAATTTGGAAGGCGAAGAGTTAGCGCTTACATGGCATGCAGAGCACTTAAAGCGATATTTCACATAGGGGCTCCTTGTAATCACTTGTAAATACCTTCTGAATTAATAAAGTTCATGGTTCAGATAATGCCTACCCCTCAAACACTTCCTACTTCTAGTGGACGCACTGAAAGAACGAAGTTGGCTGGGAGGGAAGTGTCATTAATTTGAACCAATTTTTCGGACTTCGAATCACTGGTTTGAAGCTTCCGACGAGGTTGGAAAGTCACTGAAAAAATGGATTCCAAGCCACTGGCTTGAAAGCATCCGTAAAAAGAGTCGAAGGAGACCAAATAATGCGGATCCCAAGCTCCAGCTTGAAAGCATCCATAAAAAGAGTCCAAGGAGACCACTGCGAATTCCAAACCACCAGTTTGATAGCATTCGCAAAAAGAGCCGAAGGAGGCCAAAACAAAACAAAGTTTGAGCAGATAAGCTTTGAATATCTGTGAAAAGAGTCCAAAGTGACCAATTGTTTGGGACATTAAAGTGTCCGGAATGTTTGTCCGAAGTGACTTATTTCAAACAAAAGGTACTAAGTTACCAGTTTTATGACTCCAAGTAGTCAGACATTTTATTGTACTCCTAAATTCTAAGTTTTTCTCTGCGCCTAACCATCTTCGAGTATAGTTCGAAGTTGCTTACACCCAAAGAGGGGCTGGGAAGTAGGGAGACAATTTTAAAAATCAATCTTTATTATTCGAACAGATTACATTACATTACGAAAAATCTGTGTCTATGCCAAGAAGGAATCGAAGACCCCTTCGATCTCTAGAGCTACCACTAAAGTCGGAACGACTAGTTCCAGAGCCAGGAGTCCTAATAACTTTGTGTTTAACTCTTCTCTCTCCATTAAAAGCTCGAAATCTTTTTGTTCCTGTTGAAGTTCAGCCCAAGTTCGAAGTCGCTCGGGACTTCTTTCCCAGCTTCGAAGTTCTTCATGCTTTTTTCCTTGTTCTTCAGCAATATTCTCGTCTTCAGACCATTCAACATCTTCAGAAGATGAAGTTTCTAAGTTAACTTCTTTTTCTTCTTCTTTAATATAAGATAATATGTATTTACATATTTCGGGCGCAATTGCACCGGAGCTCTCTCGAGGAATCAAAAATCGAGGTCGTTTATGAAGTTTTAAAAGATCGAAGGTAGCCCATAGCAGGCGGAGTTCTTCGGTAACGTTTAATACTTCGACATCATCCATATGAGGTTGAGAAGCCTAAAAACATGATAAGTAAATTTTCATTCATAATGTATGAAAGCATAATTTTTACATAGTCGGGCTCCTAAAACAAAGCTAAACCTGTGGGTTCGGTGGAGGCTGGCTGCTCGAGGCTTGAGACCGAGCTTGCTTTTGGCATTGCCCTTCGTCGATCCAAGCCTTGATCGTGGTTCGACCTTCGGCTCTCCATGGAGATTGGAAGGCTTGCCAAGATGCGGCCACGTCTTCAGAAAGGTTAAGTAGTTGGTTCTCATCGAAGGTAATGGGAGCCGCCCCCGAGTCTGGCATTATCGATAGCCCTAGATCTTCGTAGTAGCAAAGTACTCCGAGAGCAGCCACTTGGCCAGAGATCTCTCCATACCGAATGCATGCTGTCTTCATCATCTTCGCAGCTCCTTGGATCATTTTTAGTCGTCGCAGCAGGGGGACGTTGTCATTCGAAGGTAGTGTCCAAGTAGTACCGAAGTACTCTAGAACACCTAAGAGATGGTTCATGACCTCCGCAACTACCTTTTCTGACTTCACCTTATCTTCAATCAAAGCACCCCTTGCCGAAGTCAGTTCATCTACTACAGCGGAGAGCCTAGCTGTCTCCGTAGTCAGAGAACTCTTCTGGCTTAGCAAGTTGCTAGCTTCCTCCGTAGCTTTAGCCTTTTCCTCTTGGAGCTTAACTAGCTCAGCCCCCACCGTAGTGTGCTCTGCCCACATTTTTTCTACCTCGGCCCAAAGCACAATTTGTTCGGCTTCGAGTTTTTTATTCGCACCCTCCAGATTTTGTCTGCCCTCCTCTCCGCTGAAACCATTTTGTCTAAGCGGGAAACTCAAACTTCAGAGACGTTAAGACTCCTCTGGAGAGCAGTAACCTTCTCCTAAAGACGAAAACTTCCGCGCTCGTTCGAGACAGCTACAGCCCGAGCTAAAACTATATGCTGCGAAGGGATAAAGCAAGGTGAGAGATTATTCGTAAGATGAAATTAATCTTGTTTTGCAGATACTTCGTACCTGGTATGCTGCCCATTACAAGGCTGTGTTGAGCTCCGAGCCCTCAGCTTCGCTGAGGATGGCCACTAGGTCTGTCTCCCCAACTTCGCGGTTAGCTCGATCCAAAGGCTCGAGCAGGGTCCGAAGTCCGGTCCTTCACTCCAGGAAAGGAGCTAGGAGGGGCAGCATGGACAGAGCCCTCTGGTCGTCTTCGTTCGGCGAGGGGTCGGAGTGCTGTGCTGCGTCTTCGGAGACCTCGGTAGATTGGCCCCCCTATGTAGATTGACCTCCGTCTGTTGATTCAGACGGAGTTAATCCTAAATTCGGAGCAGGAAAGGGGTTCATTTTGCCTTTACCTTTTCCAAGTCCCATCTGTGCAACTTCTGGAATCGGCCCCGGAGATGTTGAGGTCCCAGGAGCCGTATCTTCGAGAGGAGCCACTTCCATGGGAGCGGACCCTGCTGAGACAAAGGTATTATATATTTCATAATTTTGCAGGGAAAAGGAACAAATGGTGCATGCGAAGTTTACCTCCAAAGTCCTGTCGGCGGGTGAGTACCGGGATGCTCGGAGGGTCAAATGCTACCTCGAAGTCTTCATCGGACTCGAAGCCTAGAACCAAAGGGTTGACTGTTGAAGCTTCTCTTGGAGCTACAGCTACCACTTCGTCCAGAATCGAAGCTTGCCCAGCAGTGACTTCGACTCCGCCTCCAGTTGCAGGGGCTTCCTCATGCGTCAAGTCCGGCTGGACATGTGAAGTTCTGGCTTGTTCGGAACTGCCTGGAACATCTGGCGTGCTCGCAGAGGTGCCAGTGTTTACTTCTGCCCGAGTTTTGTCTTCGGTGATCAAGTCGATGAGGACTCTTCCCTCATCTTTAGAGGAATCGGAGACCGAAGCCACCGGACATGAAGGCGCCAGAGTCTTTGGCTTTTGGGCTACCTTTTTTGTCGGGGTCTTAACCGGAGGTGAAGTCCCAGCTTCTGCCTTCCTCTTCTTTGGTCCTTGCTCTGAAGGTACCCAGTCCGGAAGAGGAGGGGGAGCAACTCAGAGTACCCCCCATACTCGGTTGAGCTGCTCCCAATTACCCACTAGCTTTGTTCTCCACTCCTTCTCGGCCGGAGGTGGAACTCCCAGAATCTTCTCCGAAGCTCGAACAACTTGCTCCGAAGTCATGGGGGCTTGAGAAGCTGAAAGATAAGTTGTCATTAGTCATTTCATCAAACAAATATATATAGAACATGTTGTTTTCAAAGTTACCTGCAGGGCTCGAGTTCGAAGAGATTTTTTGGAGTCCACCCTCCGGATCCTCTTCGAAGGTGATAGGCCAGTTGGCCACTAGAGGTGGAATTTTGAGTCCGATGAACTCCTCCGCTAAGTCCCGCATGCTCATGCGGCGACTAATCCTTTGAAGCAGGTTGAGGCGAGCTTCGAGCTAGCCAGGATCTGAGTGAACTTGGGCTTCCCTTCAGAAGTTTATGTCCTGCAGAGGTCTGGCCAGACGACTGCCTGCCCCAACTTCGGCATAGAACCACCGGAGGATCCAATCTGTGTACCATCTGGCATTGATGGCCTTCGCTGGAAATCTTAGTTGAAATTCATCCCGAAGTCTAAAGTTGATGTTGTCGAAGGCTACTATTATCTTCTCTCCTTCGGGGCCTAGGTAAGTCTTTGGTTGGCATGATGCTCTGTGCAGTGCTGCGAAAATATTTGCTCTTCCTTCGCAGCCCTCAGCTCGCAGCGCCCATTCGAAGATGGCCAAGCGCGCTATTGCGTTCGGAGATAGTTGAGGAAGGGTGACATGAAATAAATCCAGTACCTCTGAAAAGAAGTCGACTGCTGGGAGTCCCAACCCCGCTTCGAAAAAAGCTTCGAAGACCACAACTTCTCCAGGCCTTGGTGAAGGGATCGCCTCCTTTCCAGGTTTCCGGATTATGACCTCCGAGCTAATCTTTCCCTCCACTGCTGCTGTGATCGACTCCCTCTTGTAGGTAGATGGCCCCAGTTGATAAGACTGGTCCGAATACTTCGAAGATGCCAGGAGGAGATCGTGAGGACCGACATTTTGGGGATTCCTTGCTGGTGCCGCCACCGGTGCTGCTACCGCCGCCGTCAGACCCGTCGCAACTATTGATGCTACTGTTGTCACTGCCGCTGCCGCGGCCACAGCCTGCTGCCGGGCTAGGGCCAAAGCCGCCCTAGGGACCTTGAAGCTTGTCTTCGCCATGAACTCGCACTGATTGCTAAAGAAGAAATCTGGAGGCTAGGGCTTGTTTGCGCAAAGACAGTGAGAAGGGTATTCGAGAAGTGTTTGGGTCCTCTATTTATAGCCCAGGCCCATGATTTTTTACTGTTTACGTTTGTCGTTTCGCATTCTTGACTGTTACCCCTTGCAAAGTTAACGCATCGCGTAACTTCTGCTGAAAGGAAAAAGCCAATGGCTATTTCTTCCAAGTCTAAAAGAGCTTTCTAGCTCCTTAAGTTAATTCCAAGATAGTTCGAATGTAACTTTCTTAGAAGTCGATTCGAAGTTTTGGATCTCCACATATTTCGGAGGTTGATTAAATCTATTAACCCCTACGCATGATTATTTTTCTTGCGTATACTGCTCTCCTAACATTACAGATCTAGCGGAGAAGCGTATTCGAGGGGCTACTGTTGGAGGAAATACTTCATCCTTAGGGCCATTGTTGCAACAAGACAAAGACAGGTGATTTAATCGAAGGTTTCCAGCATCTAACTCCGGAAGTATATTGGATCAAGTTCGAAGGTCAAGAGGAGAACTCTAGTTCGGAGTATATCTTCGAATATTGACTCTTCCGAGAGCTTCTTTGCCAGCTAAGATGGAAGACTTATCTTCTTTCTCTTTAGATTTAGTCTTTTACCGTTTTATCCCTATTAAGGGTACCGAATAGTTTCCACTATGTCGGTTGTAACAGAGGGGTAAAAGGGTCTTTTCCTTAAGGTTTGGGCCTATAAATACCCCCCGTTTTACCCTGTAATGAGGATGGAATACTGAGTTATTCAATACACATCTTCGAACTGTTTTGAGCTATTTTCCACTTGGAGGCTTGAAATAGTTAACTTCACAAACACTTCGTTTGTTAGTTTGTAATCTCTAGAAACCTGTTAGCGTAATCTTTTACGCCAACAATAGCCGTTGGGGTCTTCTCATCACCAAAGTTAGTGTAGAATTTTTCCATAACAGTCAATGGGGCTTGTGCCATTGTTATTACTAAATAGTCCCCTTGTGTTAGGCCACCTCTTCATCTAAGTTCATCCCACACTTTGTGGAGGCATATCATACCACCGCCCCCACAGCTCACAACCTCAACCTCACTGGTGCACCCATCTCTTATCATTATTTTTAGGGTGTCGCCAGCATGAATGTTATTGACCTCACAAAATCTTTTTGATAAATACTACAACAGTAACAGATGTGCTTTAGTTTGTTAACACAATAAACAGGACATGCAATGTACAAAACAAATAACTAAACCTAGTGACACCTACCATGAACAAGATTACTGATCTTTATTAAGCATCTATTAGGAACATTGGTTGGTAATTGTAGATCATTTGGAATCCTTGCCATACCTTAATTCACAAATTTTGGATAAATGATTTTATAAACTAAAATTTAATAGTAATCATGAACAAACTTACGAGAATGAGAATGCAATCGAGGTACGGAATGCACGGGTGACAGAGCGGCGAGGAGCACGATGTAGGTGATGGTGGTGGCAGGAGTATAGGGTTAGTGTTACACAAAATGAAAGTGTGGCGACTCACTTCGTGCTCTGCCTATTTTTTAGTGAGAGTCATCAGTGACGGGTCATAAATTTCTTTAGTGATGGGTGGAACCATGATCCGTCACTAATGAGGGTGCCCTTCTTTAGTGACGGGTCATACCACGATGCAACACTAATAATGTATCGTTACTGACGTGTGTGAAAAAATCGTCACTAAAAGTGTATTACTGACGCATGTCATTTGCCCGTCACTAAAGTTTTGTCACTAAACACCATTTTGTGGTAGTGGTTATTATTAAATTTGTTTTTCAAGAGTCTCTTGTTTCTTACTTTATTCTAACAAATTTTGAAAAATAAGTTATAGTCGCGCAACCGATTACATCATCTCCTATTTGGAAGTGTTGGATTATAAATATGACTGAGCAACTGGTTATATTTATAGGAAGACACTTTTGAATTGTCAATACTTGGACAGTTTAGGGATGTGTAGCCCGCGTAGCTAGACCACGTGGTCATGTACGGTACTGGAGAAAGTTTTGGTGGTGTCTCCCTATTGTTTTCTTTATATACAACCATCTCGACCCCAAGTCGAGAAGTGTATTTGCAGAACTGCGGGGAGATGTTATTGAAATTCTCTCAGGAACCGTACGGGACCACGTGGTCTAGCTACGTAGGCCCCGGATGGGATGTAGGACCTATCCTTGCCTATTAGTGCTAAAAGCCTATCGTCGTATGTTAATTCATTTTTTAATGAAACAATAAGGTCTCCCTTCTCATAATGTTTAGATGTCTACCATTCGTGATGAGGACATCACTTCACATGATACACACATGGAGCCTCCACCTACAATACTACAAGGACCAATCACACGCGCCCGTGCCCGTCGTTTGAACCATGAGGTTAATTCTTTCCTTAGCAACTTTGATTATATTTGTTTGGATGGGATGCTACTGAATACTAGTGATATTTTGTTGCTTAGGAACATGGGAAATGGAATAGAAGAATTGGAGTTCAAGACGGAGCCGCACGGATGTTTGAAGTCAAGATTTCGCTGGTTCGGACTACATCGACCACCCTGCACCAAAATGGGCATAACTTCCTCATACGAAGTCCGATTGGTGCGTTCTTTGACTTTTTGGAAAGCTGAGGAGAAGACGGATCGTTTGCCATTGGTTTCACATCATTTGGAGTCTCGAGTCGTTCTGTGTATTTAAAACAGTACTGCGTGACAAAACTGGACCGTGTTGGCCCATAGTGCATGTCTGTTCGTCTTCTAGCCCACAGCCCAAGTCTGTTCCCCTTCCACAGGACGCCGCCCTATATATTCTCACGCCAGCCACCTCTAGGGTTAGGTTTTGCTTTGTTGCATCTACACTGTTGTGTTTAGATCCCGCCTCTTGCGCCGGACCGATTGGCTGCCGCATTGGCGTTTGTGAAACCTCAACTTATCTTCGTTTGTCTGTGATTTGGCATTCGATTTGTATCCTTCCTGTTTTTGCTTGTGTTCTTGGGTTCGCTTGCAGGAATTAGCCTTCGTGGCGAGGTCAATCGCGTCCTGCGTGGTTGATAACCAACGGAGACAGTGGTGTAACGATTGCAAGGTTTTGATCCGCCGGACCGGAGCCTTGGATCGCCAACGTCGAGATTCTCCACCAACCCAAGTTTATCCCTTACCTAGCGGAAGATCGGGACCACTCCCCCATCAGCTGGTATCAGAGCTCAGATTTCCCGTTAGGTAATCTCAATCTACTTTTGTTTTTACCCAGAGTCCAGAAAACCGCACCAAAAAAATTCCCCACCGAGAACCCCTTTGTGCCTTGCGATTTTAATTTCAGTTTTAACTTTGTTGAGTTCGTGTTCTTGGTCGAGTCTTGTTGCTGGTTTAGTCATCCCTCTGTGTCGTTTGAGTGGTAGTTGTTCTTGTGTCTCAGATAAAAATTCCCCACCGAAAAACCCCCCCTTCCGCAACCCCATTTTGTTTTCCCCATTCAGTCTTTGTGACCCCCCTTCGGTAAAACAGGCATAACTTTTCGCTCGTTTGGCAGAAAAATCTGAAATTTTTTGAGCGTGTTCCTGACTCGATTTGGAGGGTAGTTAGCCCTCACCAAAATCGCCAAAAAAAATCGGGAAGATAAAGAAAAAAATTGGACAAAGGTTTTGCTCGCCGGACAGCGAACTTGTTTGAATTTTTGTGAGCCACATCCCACCTCAGTTGTAGGTGCCAATTTTTGTGGTTACTCCTCTGGTCATCCTTGTTTCAAAAAAAAAATAGAGTGAAAAAAAAGGAGAAAAAAAAATATAAAAAAAAGAGAAGCGGGCTGTTAGTTGCTTGTCCGAACTCTTGTCCGAACTGTTGTCCGAACTCCTGTCCGAACTCTTGTCCAATCTGAGGCAGTCTTTGGCTGTTTGTTGCTTGTCCGATCTCTTGTCTGAACCTTTGTCCGAACTCTTGTCCGATCCGAACAGCAGCAAAAAAAAAAGAAAAAAAAAATTTTGCACATACCCTTGTCCGATCACTTGTCCGATCTCTTGTCCGATCCCTTGTCCGATCTATAGAGAGCTGAATTTGGCCTGTTTTTGCTTCCTTTTGGATTTTTGGGCACATAGTTTCCCTCTATTACTGGAACTTTCACTTTGGGAGCACTACGGTCAGCAACTTTGACGAGTACTTGGGAATACTTATTGAACTTGGTTTAACTGTTATTATTATCGCTAATCCTTGCTACTCACTTGCCTTCCAAGCTACACATTTCTCTTGGTCAGGACAGGATCATTTCTTGCAATTGTACACCACCCTCCACTTGGTTCATCACCTGTAGGCCGGTGACCTCACTGCGGCGTGGTAAGAACACTTGCAAGCGTGGGTAAGGTGCTTGACGAATTGCTTCCACCACACATCCACCAACCCACCTAGCTGTTTTACTTAAGGATTATTCTTTGTTGCTTTATCTTTTCACTAACATGGCAGCACTTATTGTACAACGTGACTTGAGCACTCACATGGACCAGGACGACCAGTCACAACGGAACAATATATTTCAGACCTTCTTCCGCGTCAAAGACCGTCGTGCGCATGTCATCATCGACAGCGGTAGTTGCAACAATTTGGTGAGCCTCGACGTGGTAACTAAGCTTCAACTTCCCACACGTGCACATCCACACCCTTACCATGTGCAATGGCTCAATGACAGCGGTAAGGTCAAGGTAACACAAACTGTTCACATCGAATTTTCCATTGGTATATACTTCGGAAGTGCTGATTTTGATGTAGTACCAATGCAAGCATGTTCTCTATTACTTGGTAGACCTTGGGTATATGATACTGATGCTACACACCATGGTAGGAGCAATAAGTACACATTTATGTATAAAGGAAAGAAAGTTACATTGCTTCCTATGACTCCTGCTGAAATTGTGAAATTTGAACAAGAAAAACATGCTAGAGACACCCAAAAGAGCAAACAACCTTCTGAAATTCAGCAAGTAGCTAAAACACTTTCGGGGCAACAAAAAGATAAAGTTGTTTTTCCTTCTTCATCACAAGCGATTAATCTGAAAGGACGTGTCATGCATGCAACTAAAACTAACCTTGCAGTACGTAGCTCTCTTGGTCTTGCAGGTTTCTACCGGCGTTTTGTGAGAGATTTCAGCACCATAACCGATCCTTTACCTGAGTTGACCAAGAAGGGAGTTACTTCTACTTGGGAGTCAGCACAAGAACAAGCTTTGGCCACACTCAAGGATCGCCTTACACGTGCACCTCTACTTCAGCTACCCAACTTCAGTAAGTCTGTTGAGTTAGAATGTGATGCTAGTGGTGTTGGAATAGGAGATGTGCTGCTACAAGGAGGTAAACCCGTGACCTATTCTAGTGAGAAATTGCATGGTCCACAATTGAATTATTTTACCCATGATAAGGAATTATATGCCTTAGTGCGTGTGCTTGAAACTTGGCAACATTACCTTTTGCCTAAGGAGTTTATTATACATTCTGATCATGATGCACTAAAATATTTGAGAGGGCAAGCTGAACTGAACCTGAACCATAGACATGTTACATGGGTTGAATTTATTGAATCTTTCCCATACATTGTGAAATACAAGAATGGCAAAGAAAATGTGGTTGCTGATGCATTGTCTCGCATGGTTGTTCTTTTATCTCAACTTGATATTAACGTTCCAGATTTGGAAAGTTTGAAAGATTTGTATGTTGTAGATAAAGAATTTGCTGAACCATACACTAAATGTAATGAGGAGAAAGACTGGAAAACATTTCATGTTTATGACGGTTTCTTGTCCCATGCTAACAAGCTATGTGTTCCAGATTCGTCCGTACATTTGCTGTTGTTGCAGGAATCACATGGCGATGGATTAATGGAACATTTTGGGAGAGAAAAGACTTTGGCCCTGCTGTCCAATAATTTTTATTGGCTCAAGATGCGGAGAGATGTTGAATGATTTGTGCAGCGCTGTGCCACATACCATAAAGCTAAGTCCAAACTTAACCCGTATGGTTTGTATACTCCACTTCCTGTTTCTAGTGCACCTTGGGAAGATATTAGCATGGACTCGTGAATATAGACTCTATGGGACCACGAGTGCTCTAGAGCCACACTTGGGAAGAACGCTGTCCGAGTGCTTGGACTCCAATGGACGGTCTACAAATCATCAATGCAATGGTTACCTTCATCAAGACCATCATTAAATACTATAGTTATTTCTACTAATAACCCACATTACGTGGCTGTTTCCATAGCCATTAGCACGACAATTACCATCATGTAACCCCCTCTCCTTCTCATATAAAAGGAATAATGGGAGAATTTAGGAGGGAGGACTCCCATTTCCGGATACTTTATAACCTTCTTGGATCCGATTCTGATTGGATTTAACTTGCCTCGATGAGGAGCCATGTTGAAGAACATGAGCCTCATGGCTCTAGATGTGATGAGTGATTGTCAACGGAAGTGAAAGAGGACATGAAGAGAAGAGAAGACCTGTTGTGTCTGGGCCGCATGTGACTCAGGTACACGGGTAGCGAGCGACTATCTGGCAGAGGGGCCACGAAGTCGGGCTGTCCCAATCCGGGTACATGGGCTAGGAGCCGTAGAGGATCTACGGGGCTGCTGACCGGGATTGACTCAGGTAGATGGGCTGCGAGCGATTGCTGGGCTGAGAGAGCTGTGGAATCGGGTCGGCCCAATCCGAGTACCCGGTGCGAAGACGGTGGACGCTTTGTCAGTTTTGGCGCAAAACATACCGCTGATCTCGGATCTGACCGTTCTGAGAAAAAGTCGTAGCTGCTACAAAATCTCTGCATCAGGACAAGTTATCTTTATTTAGGTTTTTGCTATTTTGCATTTAGGCCCATAGTCCGTCAGTCGAGTCTGTAAAAAATCCTAATGGCATTTTGGTCTTTTCCATTTTTATTCAGTGTATGTAAAAACCCTAGGGGTATTTTTGCATTTTCCCATTTATTGGGCTGCCTATAAAAACGCCCCAATACCATAGGGTTAGGGTTACCCAATTTCAGAAAAAACTTTACCAAATTCCAAATATTGGGTCACTTTTCACCGGTTCCTTTCTTCTCCACCGCCGGCGTTATTTTCATCCGAGCCAATCTGGCCGCCGCTGCTTCTCAATCGTCATAGTCATTCTGTTCACCGAGTGATTTTGTTGTGTTGTTTTCTTCCACGCGCCAGCTCATTTCCCTACTCAAGCATACAGATACACTAGCAGCTAGCGCTGCAAAGCTCGCGCGGCAGCAGCTCCTAGTCTGGCAGCATGGCAGCGCCTAGCCTAGCAGCATAGCTGTTGCGGCTGTGCTTAGCGTTGCGTGTGGCGAGCCTCTTTGGCCAGCAAGCAGGCGACGGGCTGATGAAATCAAGATCACACGCCATGATAGGCTTCGACAAGCAAACATTGTGGGGCCCACATTTGTTTCGACAGTAGCAGCTTCCAGGAGAGCAAAGCAGGCGCACACGACATGAAGATCAGAAGCAACAGACATTATTCTTCTTTGCCTCGTTTCGCATGCATTTAGTACTATTTCAGTATCTTCTGCAATATATGATTTCCAGTGATGGTGTACCGCTAAGAAGTGTTTTTATGGATATATCTCACTATTTTGATGCACCTCATCTGTTGTTTTGAATGAATGGATGATATTGAATCAGTTGTTTTAATCTGTGTGTTGTTTTTATATCTGTTGGACCATCACTGTTTATCATCTACATGCTCTTTGGTCTGATTGAATGCATGTGAATTAATTAATCTATTAATCTTCCTTTGAACACTGTGTTGGTGTCTTTTTGTCTAGGACACCGGTTGTTTTTAGGCTAGATTATTTGTGGACCTTTGAACTGTTTTTGTTTCTGATAGTTGTCTGTTGAGGTGCGTTGGGTGTTGGGAGAAAGCCATTGATTCGCAAGAATTTTTTAGGCGACCATTCACCCCCCCCTCTAGTCGCTACTTTCGGTCCTACAAGTGGTATCAGAGCCTGGTTAGGGTTTTTCCATACCTTAACCGGTTCTAAACTCAGGTAGTGATCATGACTTCTTCTTGAAAGGTCCCATCCCTGGAAGCTTTTGGCTATACTTATTGGAAGACTCGCATGCAAGCCTATATCATGAGCCAGAGCTCGGACATTTGGGACATTTGTGTTCACGCTACTTTCACCATATTGCCTGTTGCTGAGCGTACATCTCCTGATATAATCCCCTAGCATCAGAACAACAACAAAGCGATGAACATATTGTTTTCTGGGTTAGGTCCCACCGAATTTGAGCGTGTGAGCCATCTCACCACTGCTAGAGAGTTCTGGGCTACCCTCCAGGCACACCGTGAGGGGATAGACCAGGTCAAGGCTCGGCTCTATCAGACCTACCGGCGTGAATATGAAAATTTCACAAAGAAGCCGGGTGAATCTGTTGAAGCCTTGTTTGGTCGTTTTCAATCGATCATCAACAAGCTTCGGACCAACAAGGCCGAGGGAGTTCAGCTGGTCTCAGATCATGAGCAGGCGCTCAAGGTTCTCCATACCTTGGACCCTAAGATCTGGGAGATCAAGGTATCCTCTATCATTGAGAGAACCTCTTATGATACCTTGACAATTTCAGAGCTATTCAGCAAGCTCAAGGCCACAGAGGTTGATATCCAGTTCTGATCAAATCTCACTGGCTCTGGATCAAAAACCCTGGCCCTTGCTACACCTTCTGTTGACTCCTCTTCTATGAGCTGTATTGGGTTCTCCTTGATGTCTATCACTGAAGACCAGCTTGAGTCACTAGGAGATGATGATATGTGTCTATTTAACAACCGGGTGTGTCGTGTCTATGATAAGAGAATGTTCAAAAGACATGGCACAAAATCTAGATGCTTTGAGTGTGGTGATCCAGGTCATTTCATCCCCGACTGCCCCAAGCGCAATGGTCACAAGAAGAGTACCGGTGGTGGCTCCTACGACTTCGGCAAGCACGGCAACTCCTTCTTCACAAAGGGCATGCCCAAGACAAGATTCTTTAGAAAGGCCATGAAGGACTACCGGTGTGAGAACAAGAAGCGAGACAAGGTCTTCTTCGCCGAGATGGAGAGAAGCTACTCCAAGCGGTCTTCGTCTTCTTCCTCTTCATAAAGCTCAAGCAATGAGGAGATCGTGATCAGGAAGGGGAAGGACAAGGACGATCCGGCGGGCCTCTGCTTTATGGCCTTTGGGGACAGGCCGAAGAGCCGCTCACATCACCACCGACAACTCCGACGATGACGATGAAAAGGTATCCTCCTATGAACAAGAAGTCGTTGATTTACTTGAAGAGAACCGTCAGGAGTTGAGATATTGGGAGAAACTCCTTAGAGGGGCTAAGAAGAGGATAGACGAGCTTGAGAGTGAGCTTGCCATGGCCAATAGCAGGATTGAGAGTCTATCTTCTTCCCTTGCTTGGGTGGTAGCAGTGAGTGCCCAAACTGTGAGGTGTTACTATGTGACCTGATGACTCTAAATTCCAGGTACACAGAGAGGGTAGATGAGAGGGATGCTTTGGCCACTGAGCTTGAGAGCGCTTAGCTAGAGCTAAAAGATGCTCACGCCAATGTCGCTGTGCCCTGTGTTGATTGACCATCCCATCTAGCTAGTTTAGCTGAGTTGAAAGTCAATGGTGATGAGCAGTTGGGAGAGTTAGAGAGAGTTAGAGCTAAACTGGAGCAGACTAGGCTAGAGCTTGAGGCACTGTCAGTTCCACCCACTGTTTGTGAGAACTGCTTGTCTCTTAGATTGGAGTTGATCAAGCTGAAAGCTGAGAAGTCTGTCCAAGTCGATAGAGAGTGTGAGACCTGCTTGTCTCAGGTGGAGGTAGTAGCTTCCTTGAGAGTGGATCTAGTTGATGTTCAGAATGAGAACTTTTACCTCCGTCAGATCCTGAGTTGGGTGAGTGCTAGAGAGCCACAACTCGGCATGATGATCCAGTAGTTCAAGATGTAGGATGGGTTTGGGGTAGGTTACACCTACACCAATGCTGATTTTGAGAGTGCCATTAGCCGAGAAGTGGAGTGGAGTAAGATGACTCCTAAACAGAGATATCCCAAGACTCACTCCACTGAGTCTTTCTAGGCTAGTAAGCCCAGGGATGGAGTGTTTCAAGAGCAGCCTATAGCTCCACCCAAGAAGCCCATCTGGGTCCCAAAGCCCAAACATCTCCACACTTCTCTAGACTCTCTGCCTGGACCCTCTCACACCAAAGAGTCTACACCCAACACCACCAAGCCCAAGAACCCCAAGCCTCAACCACAACCCTAGAAGCCCACCTACCACTATGAGTACTATTAGAGAGACGGGCATCTTGAGGAGTTTTGCTTCAGGGGGAAGCGTCTTGAGAGAGCAGAGAGAGCTCGTGGTGGGTAGGAGCAGTTCTACCAGCAGGGTGGTAGACTAAGAGTTCCTCGACGTGGGGAGAGGCTAGAGGCTAGGCCGCGTCGTGTAGGTGGTGGTAGAGGAGACGGCTTTCATGCCCGTGCTCCAGAGGGTGGTGTTCGCTCCTGCAGAGCTCCAGGTCAATTTGGATATGGCTCTGGACCTCGTGGCCGAGACTTTAGGCAGAACCGAGGACCGCGCTTTGAGTCGCGCTTTGGTCCAGACTCTTATGACTCCTTATGATTTCCTTCTTTTGAGCAGATGGCTCGACAATGTTTAGATCTTTTGCTAAACCTGGTGCTGGACCATTTGCTCCCTCTTACGACCACTGACTGTGCAGGATCAAGGACTGGAGGACGTGTGGATCATGGATTCAGGATGCTCTCGCCACATGACGGGACATCGTAGATGGTTCTCCAGCCTCTCTCCCGCGAGCTCCAAGCAATACATCACCTTCTGGAATAGTGGTCAAGGGAAGGTACACAGCATTGGCTCAATTTGCATCTCTGACCATTTCTCTTTGAACAATGTTGCTTTGGTTGGAAATTTGAATTTCAATTTGATTTCTGTTTTGCAACTTCTTGAGGATGGTTTGGAGGTTCGTTTTAAGAAGGGCATGTCTTCCATGGTTGATTCTAGAGGGTCTTTGGTTTACCAGATCTTACCTTTCGGTAAGGTTTTTTGGATTGACTTCTCTAGTTCTTTTGGCCCTTCTCGCTGTTTGATTGCTGGATCCTCCTCTGAGCTCTGGAAGTGGCATAGGAGGTTAGGCCATTTGAGCTTTGATCTGCTAGTCAGATTGAGCTCTATGGACCTCATCCGAGGATTTCCCAAGCTTAAGATGGAGAAGGATCTAGTTTGCCATCCCTGCCATCACAGGAAAATGGTTGCCGCTTCTCACTCACCCGTGACTCAGGTGATGACTTCGTACCCGAGAGAGCTATTGCACATGGACACTATTGGTCCAGCTCGGGTATGCTTAGTCGGTGGGAAGTGGTACACACTTGTGATAGTTGACGATTTTTCTCGATTCTCATGGGTTTTCTTCTTGGAGTCTAAGGATGAGACTTTTCAGTTTGTTCATGACCTAATTTTGAAGCTGAAGAACGAGAACAATGGTCGGATGCAAGCAATTCGCTCTGACAACGGCTCTGAGTTTAAGAACTCTCAGTTCGTCAGCTTCTGAAGTGATCATGGTCTTGATCATTAGTTTTCTACTCCTTACACTCCCCCACAGAACGGCGTTGTGGAATGAAAGAACTGCACGCTAGTCGAGATGGCCAGGACGATGCTCGATGAGCATAGGACTCCTAGGCTCTTTTGGGCTGAAGCCATGAACATGGCTTGCTATATGGCCAACCACATTTTTCTTAGAGCTTACTTTGGTAAGACTTCATATGAGTTGCGGTTTGGCAAACAGCCCAAGGTGAGCTACTTGCGTGCGTTTGGCTGCAAGTGCTTTGTGCTCAAGAAGGGAGGGCATTTGGACAAGTTTGAGTCTCGTTGCTGGGATGGAGTTTTTCTTGGTTATTCTTTGCATTCTTGAGGCTTCCGTGTTTGGAACCTCGACTTCGAGCAGCTTGTCGAGACTTGCGAGGTTTCTTTTGATGAGTCCTTGCCTTCTTTGACCCCTTCTTTTGAGCTTTATGGAGATGATGAGCTTGGAGAGTCCATCTTCGAGGAATATGATAACATTCCAACAGTTGATGAGGGTGGGCCTTCTGCACAGCCTGCATAACCCACACCTTCTGAGACTTTGACTGAGGATGAGGGTGGACCTCTGATCACTTCTTCCACTTCGATCGATCCCCCTCAGTCGAGTCCAAAGGTGCCAGCTGCTGACTCCAGTGAGGTGACTTCAGATCACCTGGGATCTCGAGCAGTTCAGTGTAATCACCCATTAGAGCTCATCATCGGTGATCTTACTGAGAGAACTTTGCGCTCTTCTGTTGACTCCCTTGCTGTGTTTGATGAGTCTGTGTTTGCTGCCTCTTTTGAGCCCAAAGACGTTTCTCATGCTCTTTCTAATTCAAATTGGATTAATGTCATGCAAGAAGAGCTTTAGAATTTTGTCCGCAATCGGGTTTGGACACTGGTTGAGCTACCACCCGGATGCAACCCCATAGGCACCAAGTGGGTGTTCAAGAACAAGCAAGGTGAAGATGGGGTTGTGGTGCACAACAAAGTTCGACTAGTTGCCCAGGGTTTTTGTCAGAAAGAGGGTATTGACTTTGAAGAGACTTTCGCTCCTGTTGCCCGTCTTGGGTCCATTCGCATTCTCTTAGCTTTTTCCACTCTAAGGGTTTTAAGCTTTTTCAAAATGATGTCAAGAGTGCTTTTCTCGATGGGTACATAGAGGAGGAGGTCTATGTTAGGCAGCCCCCTGGTTTTGAGAACCCTAAGTTTCCTTGACGTGTTTTTAAGCTCCAGAAAGCTTTATATTGTCTAAAGCAAGCAAACAGGGCTTTGTATGACTGATTGAAGCACTTTTTGTTGGGGAAGGGCTCCGTGATGGGTTATGTGGACAAAAATCTTTTCTTGCTCAGAGATGGCTCAAACTTCTTGATTGCTCAGATTTACATGGACGATATTATTTTTGGTTGTTCTACTGATATGCTTGTGTCGAAGTTTTCTGAGCAGATGCACACTGAGTTTGAGATGAGACTCATGGGTGAGCTCAAGTATTTCTTAGGGATCCATATCAAGCAGACCAAGGATGGCATTTTCATCCACCAGAGTAAGTACACGCGAAACATGTTGAAGAAATTCGACTTTGGTGGAGAGTTGAAGCCTCAGATGACCCCAATGGGTACATCTAGGGGCCTGGACAAGGACGAGAGCAGCTTCAAGGTCAATGAGAGAGAGTATCGAGGGATGATCGGTTCGCTGTTGTACTTGATGGCGATGAGCCAGACATTCAGTTTGTCATGGGACTGTGCGTGAGCTTCCAGTTTTCACCACGCGCGTCTCATCGGCAGGCTGTCAAGTGCATTTTCAGGTACCTTACCTATGCGTCTGATCTAGGTCTTTATTATTCAGCATCATCGTCTCTTGATTTATCTGGCTTTTCAGACGCTCACTTTGGTGGGTGCCGGTTGGATCGCAAGTCGACTTCCGGTACATACCACTTTCTTGGTTCTTCTCTTGTCTCTTGGTCTTCTCGAAAGCAGTTTAGAGTTGCGCTTTCTACCACTGAGGCTGAGTATGTAGCTGCTGCTCACAATTGGTTTGGATGTTTTCCACTTTGCGAGATTTTGGGTTGTTCTTTCCTACTAGAGTTCCTTTGTTCTGTGATAGCACTAGCGTGATTAGTGTAGGGAAAAACCCTTATCTCCATTCAAAAACCAAACACATTGATGTGTGCTTTCACTTTCTGAGGGATCAATATGAGAAAGGTGTCATTGACCTTGTTCATACTGATACCCATCATCAGTTGGCTGACATTTTCACCAAACCCCTCAATCCGTCTACTTTTGAGCGTTTGCGAGGGGATTTGGGAGTTGTGTATCCTTTTTAGGATATTTTGAGTCAGTTTTCTTTCTTCTTTACTTTTTTCTTGTGTCCTTTTGTGTGTGTTCATATCATGCATATTCACATATCACACTTTGAGCTTGCTTCTGTTATATGATTGATCTTCTTTACTTATTCTAGCTGGTACATGCTTTTGATTACTTGTCGATGATCATGCTTGGGTTCAGTTAACATGATATGTCTGATATCTGTCATATGCATGTCTTTTATGCTTTAAAATTAAAAAATGATCACCATTGCTTCTCGTAACTAGCATGTGTAGGCTGAGTGCTTTTGCTATCTTTTACATGCCTGGTAGCTAGTTCCTTACATAGATGCAGATATGCAACTTGGACATCTATATGCTTTAACATGGAAAATATGCTATAAAAATGATGAAAAAATCAGAAAAAATGAAAAATCAATGCCTTTTTATGCAAAATTTAAAAAGATCCATGTGGGTTTTCTTTATCGCATTGCATTGTTCTGGAGTGCTTACCATAGCAATTTGGTATGAACTAGGACAGTGTAATGTATGCCAAGACCAATGTCTTAAGCTTCTGATGGTCCAGTTCTGGCCTAGGCTTGACTTGGTCGGTTAGCATAAGGTTTGACATGCAAATAACCTTGTCAAAAATGAAAAAGGAAAAGAAAAAGCTTGGAATTTAAAAAGATAACAAGTTTGCTGAAGCACTTTGTTCTCGACAATGCTTATCTTGGTAGATATCAGTTAGTTTTTGCATCTCATGCTTTACCTTGCTTGTGAACTTGAAAATGTGGTGAAGCTTTTGTTTGCAAAAATTGAAAAATGTGTGCTAATGACTTTCTTTAGATATCATCTGTTGCACTGATCATGCCATGTGTCTTAGACAGTATGTCTTTTGCTATACCTGTTAGATGTTGTAATTGCAGTCAATCATATCTGAGAAGCATGCTTTCTACACTCCATCTGCACCCCTGTTGCATTCATTGCATATTTTGAGGAGGAGTTGCATTTCAGGGGGAGTTTGTGTTTGTGTCTCTCTAGAGTGCATTTTAGTCTCACTTGATGAGTCCAATTGTCAACAAGGAGGAGAAATTTTGGGTTACTCGATATTTTAGAAGAGTTTAGGGGGAGTTTTGGCTTTCTTTGGGTTTGTTTCAGGGGGAGTTGTAGTCTCTTTTGCCTTTACTCTTTGGATATCCTTGTTGATAATTCTGAGACTGCACTCGTTTTGAGTCTTTATTTTTTGGTTAACCATAATGACCGTGTTTTCTTGCTTTTGTTCGGCTTTTGGTCATTAGGGTTAAACTTTTGTTTTATTTTCTTCTTTTCTGTTTTCTTGTGTTTCCACATGTGCTTGCAGGTACTGTAGAGCTGATGAAGAGAAGTGTTGACAATGCACTCATCAAGGGGGAGATTGAGGAGCCATCTTGAAGAACATGGGCCTCATGGCTCCAGATGTGATGAGTGATTGTCAACGAAAGTCAAAGGGGACATGAAGAGAAGAGAAGACCTATTGTGTCTGGTCCGCATTTAATTCAGTTAGACGGGCAGCGAGTGACTGTTAGGTAGAGGGGCTGTGAATTCGGGCTGGCCCAATCCGGGTACATGGGATAGGAGCAGCAGAGGATCCACTGTGCTGTTGACCGGGATTGACTCATGTAAAATAGCGGCGAGCGATTGCTGGGTTGAGAGAGCTACGGAATCAGGCCAGCCCAATCCGGGTACCCAATGCAAAGACGGTGGACGCTTTGTCAGTTTCGGGGCAAAACTGACTGCTGATCTCGGATCTGACCGTTCTGAGGCGAAGCCGTAGCCGCTACGAAAGCTCCGCATCAGGACAAGTTATCTTTATTTAGGTTTTTACTATTTTTCCTTTAGGCCCACAGTCTGTCACTCGAGTCTGTAAAAAATCGTAAGGGCATTTCGGTCTTTTCCATTTTTATTCAGCGTCTGCAAAAATCCTAGGGGTATTTTTGCATTTTCCCATTTATTGGGCTGCCTATAAAAAGGCCCCAATACCCTAGGATTAGGGTTACCCAATTTCATAAAACACTTTACCAAATTCAAAATATCTGGTCACTTTTCACCGGTTCCTTTCTTCTCCCCCGCCGGCGTTATTTTCATCCGAGCCAATCTGGCTGCCGCTGCTTCTCAATCGTCGCAGTCATTCTGTTCACCGAGCGATTTTGTTTTGTTGTTTTCTTCCACGTGCCAGCTCGTTTCCCCACTCAAGCATACAACTACCCTAGCAGCTAGCGCTGTAGAGCTCGTGCGGCAGCAGCTCCTAGTCTAGCAGCATGGCGGCGCCTAGCCTGGCAGCATAGCTGTTGCGGCTGTGCTTAGCGCTGTGTGCGGCTAGCCTCATTGGCCAGCAAGCGGGCGGCAGGCTAAGGAAATCAAGATCGCACGCCATGATAGGTGTCGGCAAGCAAACATTGTGGGGCCCACGTTCGTTTCGACAGTAGCATCTTCCAAGAGAGCAAAGCAGGCGCACGCAACATGAAGATCGGAAGCAACACACAGTATTCTTCTTTGCCTCGTTTCACGTGCATTTAGTACTATTTCAGTATCTTCTGCAATATCTGATTTCCTGTGATGGTGTACTGCTAAGAAGTGTTTTAATGGATATATCTCACTATTTTGATGCACCTCATCTGTTGTTTTGAATGAATGGATGATATTGAATCTGTTGTTTTAATCTGTGTGCTGTTTTTATATCTGTTGGACCATCACTGTTTATCATCTACATGCTCTTTGGTCTGATTGAATACCTGTGAATTAATTAATCTATTACTCTGCCTTTGAACATTGTGTTGGTGTCTTTTTGTCTAGGACACCGGTTGTTTTTAGGCTAGATTATTTGTGGACCTGTGAACTGTTTTTATTTCTGATAGTTGTCTGTTGAGGTGCGTTGGGTGTTGGGAGAAGGCCATTGTTTGCATAAAAGATTACGCTAACAGGTTTTTAGAGATTAGAAACTATTTCAAGCCTCTGAATTGGATAATAGCTCGAAGCAGTTCAAAGATGTGTATTGAATAACTCAATATTTGATCCTCGTTACAGGGTAAAAGGGGGGTATTTATAGGCGAAAATCTTAAGGAAAAGACCTTTTTACCCTTCATTTACAACTGACATAGTGGAAACTATTCGGTACCCTTAATAGGGATAAAATGGTAAAAGACTAATCTAATGAGAAAGAAGATAAGTCTTCCATCCTAGCAGGCAAATAAATTCTCTAAAGAGTCGACGTTCGAAGCCATACTCCGAACAAGAGTCCGCATTGATTCTTCGAACTTGACCTAGTACTAAACTGGAGTTAGATACTGGAACTTCGGTTTAATAGATTGCCTTCGTCTTGTTACTGTAGTGACCCTGAGGATGAAGTATTTTCCCCAACAATAGCCCCTCGAATACGCTTCTCCGCATAATCTGTAAGGTTAGGAGAGCAGTATATGCAAGAAAAATAATCATGTGTTGGGGTTAATAAATTTTATCAATCTTCGGAATATGCAAAGATTCATAACATCAAATTAATTTCTAAGGGAGTTCTATTCGAACAATTCTGGAATCAACTTTTATGAAGCCAAAAAGCCCTTTAGACTTAGAAGAAATAGTCGTTAGCCTCTTCCTTTCAGAGGAAGCTAAATGTTGCGTTAATTCTGTAAAAAGTAATGGTCAAGAAGTCAGAACGGCAAGTCTGAACGGTAAAAAATTGGGAATCGAGGCTATAAATAGAGGACCCAGAAACGTCTCAAACACCTTTCTCACCGTCTTTGCGCAATCAGCCATTAGCCTCCAAACATAGCATCAATCGCTCGGTTCAGTTTGATGGCGAAGACAAGATTCAAAGCTCCTGGGGTGACTTTGGCCCTAGCCCGGCAATAGGCCATGGCGGCGGCAGAAGTGGTAGCAGCAGCGCCGGTAGGGAATCCCCGATAGGTCAGTCCCCATGACCTCCTCCCAGCCTCTTCGAAGTACTCTGACCAGTCTTACAAACTAAACTGGGGCCATCCACCTGCAAGAGGAAGACGATCGCAGCAGTGGTTGAAGGAAAGATTAGCCCAGGGATCAATGTCCGCAAACCTGGGAAGGAAGCCATCCCTTCTCCATGGCCCGAAGAAGTCGTCATTTTTGAAGCCTTCTTCGAAGCAGGGTTAGGACTTCCAGCGGTAGACTTCCTATCAGAGGTACTGGATCTCTTCCATGTTACCCTTCCTTAGTTGTCTCCGAACACGATAGCGCGCCTAACTATCTTCGAATGGGCGCTGCGGGCTGAAGGCTGTGAAGGGAGAGCAGAGATATTTGTAGCGCTGCATAAAGCATCTTGTCAGCCGAAGACTTACCAAGGCTCCGGAGGGGAAAAAATCGTAGTAGACTTCGGTAGCATCAACTTCAAACTTCGAGATGAATTCCAATTGCGGTTCCCAGCGAAGGCCATCAATGCCAGATGGTAGACAGATTGGATTCTCTGGTGGTTCTACGCCGATGTTGGAGTAGACAGCCGTCTGGCCAGACCCCTGCAAGAAATATATTTTTGAAGGGAAGCCAAAGTCCACCCAGACCCCGGCCAGCTCGAAGCCCGCCTCAATTTTCTCCAACAAATTAGTCACCGCATGAGCATGCGGGACATAGCGGAGGAGTTCATCGGGCTCCAAATTCCGCCTTTGATGGCCAACTGACCTATCAACTTCGAAGAAGATCCGGAGGGAGGAGTCTGAAAAATTCCTTTGAACTTGAGCTCTGCAGGTAACATCGAAAACTACAACATGCTTTATATATGATTATTTGATGAAATGACTAATAAAAACTTATCTTTCAGCTTCACAAGCCCCTATGACTTCGGAGCAAGTCGTTTGTTGGGGGAAAATATCCCATCTTCGGGGTTATTGCCAAAGCAGCATGAAGACAGTCAACCAGTTCGAAGATAGTCCGAAGGTCATCTTCGAAGGTGGCTTGGAACCTGGTTCGAAGCCCGAAGGCAGGCTTTAATTCGAAGTATGTCTTCGAACCAAAGCCCTTCAAGATCTTTTCTGCCAGCTAAGATGGAAGACTTATCTTCTATCCTATTAGATTAGTCTTTTACCATTTTAGCCCTATTAAGGAAACCGAATAGTTTCCTTAATGTCGGTTGTAATAGAGGGGTAAATAGGTCTTTTCCTTAATGTTTAGGCCTATAAATACCCCCCATTTCACCCTGTAATAGGGACCGATCATAAGTGATTCAATACACACTTTCGAACTATTCTAAGCTATTATCCTTTCGGAGGCTTAGAACAGTTTGCTTCGCAAACACTTCGTTTGTTAGTTTCTTTTCTACAGAAACCTGTTAGCGTAATCTTTTACGCCAACAGTTGGCGCCGTCCGTGGGGAACCTAGTCCAAAAAACTTCGTTCTCTACCAACCTCTTGCATCATGCCTCCTAAGCGGAGCGCACCTCGCAATCCCACTCGGAGGTCCTCTCGGATCTCCGGAGAGATACCCTTCGACACAGTCGAAGTCGGAGGGTCTTCGACTATCCCTCCACCCCAAACTCCGCAAGGGGCTTCTATCCCTCGAGGATACGAAACCTCTCCACCAACCCCTTCTACACTCCGACCGCCCGGAGCCACTCTGCCACCCTCCATTCCGATTCGAACTGATCATACCAGTTCTCAAGACCCGGAAGGTCCTTCCGGAGGAGATGAAGATAGCCTTGGAGACATGGCCACTCAAATGGCCAATCTTCAAGCCGAGGTAGCAAGGTGGCGACAAGAGGCTGCGAATAGGCTTCGTCCTCAAGCCACCCCAGCTATCCCCGAAGTGCATGAAGACGACGATCTTGATTATCCCGAAGCTCCGGAGAACGCCTCTTACGACAATGAATCTCCGTTGCATCCTGAGCTTCAGAAGATTCGCTTCAATCCGAAGTTTAAAACTTCGAAGCTCTGCAAGTATGCTGGAGACGAAGATCCCAGTGAGTTTGTGCGTTCTTATGCCCTAGCGATTGAGGCTAGCGGCGGAGACAGAGAGACTATGGCGAAGTGCTTCCCGTTAGCTCTTCAAGGAGTGGCGTTGCGATGGTTCTGGTCTTTAAAGCCAGGATCAATCGATTCTTGGTCACAGTTAAAGAGGAAGTTCATAAGTAACTTTCAGGGCACCTTCGTGCCCCCCATGTCGACAGGAAGCCTTTTCCAAGTAAAACAGCTCCCCGGAGAAACATTGAGGCAGTACTTCAAGCGCTTCGCTCACACGAAGTCGCAAATTCGGGGGCTGTCCACATCCTCGGTGGTTGATGCGGCTCGGGAAGGCGTCAGTCATAAAGGCCTTCTGGATAAATTGCATCGGAAGAGCATCACCACAGTATCACAGTTGATGTCGTACTTCGAGGAGTACTCGAAGTCGGAAGAAGGTTGGCTTCGGAGGACTACTGCTACTTCGACAGTATTGACAGAAGTTAAAGCAGAGGTGAAGACTTCGGCTCAACCGCAAGAACCAGTCTCCGAAGTGCAACATGATAGAAGAAGAGGGCAAAAGCACCCTCGCTCTGAAGTCTTAAACATTGCACCCCCACAGAAGTTCGCATCAAGAGCTCCACAGTCTGCGGGGAACAAGTCCAGCGGCTGGAGGCCGCCAGGGAAAACGGCTGGCAAGGGCCAGACCCTTTTTTGCTGTATTCATGGAGAGAATCGAAGCCATGCAACTGACACCTGCAAGGCTATTCTTACCCTTCGGGGAGAATACTTGGAGAGAACTTCGGGTCGAGGTAGTACCGACCGAAGTCCAGCAGCAGCAGTGCGCTCGGAGCCGGTCCAGGCTGTGGCGCGGATAGAAAATTTAGATGCTGCAAGGCATCCTCCGGTGGCCAATGTTATGCCACCTCCGAAGCAAGAAGAAGGGCAAGATAGAGGGAAGAGAGTAGTTCTCCCTATCTCCGGAGGAGGTACCCTCGGAAGCATGTCCAAGAGGCAGCGAAGAGAGTACGTTCGAGAAGTAGGCCACATTGGAACTTCGTCATCTGCAGCTGCAATGCCGGAGTGGTCTCATGTTCCAATATCTTTCTCTGCGGAGGATGCAGCTGGTATCAAGTTCCCGCATGCAGATCCATTGGTTATTACCGCTGATATTGCAGGAACAGAAGTCCGAAGGGTGCTAATTGACGGAGGTAGCTCGGCAGATATCATATTTGTGCAAGCCTTCGATCAGTTATGCATTTCCCGGAAGCATCTCCTCCCAGCGGCTCGTCCTCTGCAAGGCTTCGCAGGACCTCCGCTAGATGCACTTGGCCAGATAGGCCTGGAAGTAACCTTCGGAGAAGGTTTACTAGCCCGAACTGAGGAAGTTATCTTTGATGTGGTAGATGCCCCGTATGCTTATAATGTTACCTTCGGCCGAGGCATGTTGAATCAGTTCGGAGCAGTGGCGCATCACAACTACTTGTGCATGAAGATGCCCACACAGTTAGGAGTTCTGACAATCTTCGGAGATCAAGCCATAGCCCGGAGAGCAGAATATGGTCATGGTCCTCCTCTTGATCCGAGGCAAGTAAACAGTGTCCAAGATAATGGGGAAATTTTTTCAGCCTCCTCCGAAGCTTCGAAGAAGTCATTTCCAAGACCAAGTCCCGAAGGAGAGATTGCAACGAAGGTCATTGTCAAAGATGGTAAAGAATACACCTTTCAATTTGGTAAAGATTTACCTCCTGAAGTTGCAACTTCCTTGGAAAAGGTCGTAGAAGAAAATTTGGATGTCTTCGCTTGGTCTGACGAAGACATCACCGGAGTCGATCGGGATATTATTGAGCACAGCTTGCTTGTAAACCCGAAGGCCCGGCCTGTTCGACAAGGGCTCCGGAAGATGTCCGCAGAGAGAGCTGCTCTAGCTAAGGACGAAGTTGAAAAACTGTTGAAGGCTGGGATTATCAGAGAAGTGGCCCATACGGAATGGTTAGCAAACCCAGTCTTCGTCAGGAAGAAGTCCTCCGGAAAGTGGCGCATGTGCATTGATTTCACATCTTTGAATAAAGCGTGCCCACGTGACCCCTACCCCATGCCCCGAATTGATCAACTAGTTGAATCCACTGCAGGTTCGGAGTTACTAAGCTTCCTTGACGCATATTCCGGCTATCATCAAATATGGTTGAAGCGCGAAGATGAAATCAAGACGAGCTTTGTAACTCCTTCGGGAGTCTTCTGCTATGTAAGAATGCCCTTCGGCCTAAGAAATGCCGGGGCTACTTTTTCAAGATTAGTTGCTAAGGCTCTAGGTCATCAATTAGGTCGCAATGTAGAGGCCTATATGGATGATATTGTAATAAAGAGTGCTTTAAAGCACCAACATAGCCTAGACTTAGCAGAAACATTCAATAGCCTTCGGGCATGTGGGATCCGCCTTAACCCCGAAAAATGTATATTCGGAGCTAAGGCTGGAAAGTTGTTAGGGTACTTAGTTTCAAGTAGGGGAATTGAAGCTAGCCCTACTCAAATAACTGCACTGCAGAAGATGGCTCCTCCCGAGAATGTAAAGCAAGTGCAAAAGCTGACCGGACGTCTAGCCGCACTTAGCAGGTTTTTATCAAGGTCTGCGGAGAGGAGCTTGCCAATCTTTAAAGCTTTGAAAGGGTCCGAAGATTTTGCATGGACACCGGAGTGTCAGAAAAGCTTCGAAGATATTAAAGATTATCTCAGCAATCTTGCTACACTTACGGTGCCTATTGCGGACGAAACCCTACTTCTGTATCTTGCAGCCACAGGCTCAGCAGTCAGCGCAGTCCTTGTCAGAGAAGCTGATATCAATGGAAAGTTGGTCCAAAATCCTGTCTATTTTGTATCCGAAGCATTGTCAGGAGCGAAGACAAGATACTCCGAACTTGAGAAGTTCGTTTATGCTCTGATAATGGCTTCGAGGAAGCTAAGACATTATTTTTTGGCTCACAATGTAATTGTACCAACTTCGTATCCTTTAGGAGATATGCTCCGAAGCAAAGATTCCACTGGAAGAATTGGAAAGTGGGCAGTAGAACTAGCACCCTTCGGCATATCTTTCCTGGCAAGGACAGCTATCAAATCTCAAGTCCTAGCAGACTTCGTAGCAGAGTGGACTCCACCTGCGAAGTTGACTCCGGAGAAATCAGATGACGGAGTCTGGACTATTTACTCCGATGGGGCTTTCCAAGCATCCGGAGCAGGCATTGGGGCAGTATTAATTTCTCCGTCAGGACAAAGAGCAATGTACTCCGCAAGACTCAACTTTAAGTCTACCAATAATATAGCGGAGTACGAAGGAATATTATTGGGACTCCGAAAAGCACGTGCTCTAGGGGCTACAAGAATAATTATAAAAACAGATTCTCAGATAGTAGCAGGGCACGTAGACAAAAGTTTTCAAGTCCGACATCCACAACTTGCTAAATACTTAGAAGAAATCCGCAAAATAGAAGCACACTTCAAGGGTATTTCCATTCGGAGTATACCAAGAGCTGAAAACGTGCAAGCGGACATTTTAGCGAAGGCTGCTGCCGGAGCTGTGGATGTGCCTGACGAAGCTTTCTATGAGGAGCTCAATGTACCTTCGGTGCCACAAGTTGCTTCTGCAGAGATTCTCTGCATTCCTAGTGCAGATTGGAAAGATTCAATCATAGAACTCTTGCAAGGAGGAACAAATTTGCCCGAAGAGCCCCAATTGTCAAGGTTAAAGCTCAGAGCAAGAAACTATCAGTTAATCAACGGTATATTATACAAGGCCGGAGTATGTTCCCCTCTACTCCGATGTATATCTCAAGCCGAAGGCCAAGAAATTCTTCGAGAAATTCACGAAGGCCTTTGTGGAAGTCATTTAGCCCCTAGAGCTCTGGCAGGAAAAACACTTCGCCAGGGGCTTTATTGGCCCACAATAACAGCTGATGCGGAGAGCTTGGTCCGCACTTGTCAAGGATGCCAATGGATGGGTCGACGGAGTCATCGCCCACCAACAGCTCTTCAAGTCATTGCTCCGGTATGGCCTATGGCCAGATGGGGTATGGATCTAATTGGTCCCTTTCCGTTAGCAAAGGGAAATCTGAAGTTCGCAGTGGTAGCTATTGAATATTTCTCTAAATGGGTGGAAGCAGAACCCTTAACAGCTATCACTTCGAATAATGTACAGAAATTCTTCTGGAAAAACATTATTTGCCGGTTCGGAGTGCCTAGATATCTCACAGTTGATAATGGAACACAGTTCGATGCAGAACCCTTCAGGAAGTTTTGCGAGGACCTAGGCATTCAACTATGTTTTGCTGCAGTGAGACATCCTCAGTCAAATGGAGCAGTTGAGCGAGCCAATGGAAATATTCTATCAGGGCTAAATCGAAGAATAGTAGGATTATCAAAGGGACTGTGGACCGAAGAACTTCCGAAGATTCTGTGGTCCATTCGGACTACGCAAACAAGGTCCACAGGTTTTACTCCGTTCAGACTACTATTCGGAGATGAAGCTATGACTCCAACGGAGCTCAAAGGAGGATCACTTCGCAGCACCGAACCAGACATCGAAGAAGAAAGACAAGCTTCGTTAGATTTGACAGAAGAAACAAGGCTTCGAGCTGTAGCCAATTTATCAAAGTATCATCAGCAGACGAAGACTTGGTATGACCCGAAGGTTAAGCTCAGCGAGTTAAGACCGGGTCATCTTGTTCTACGAAGCATTATAGCACCAGGGAAGTTAGGCAATAAATGGGAAGGTCCATATCTAATCGTCCGCTCGGGGCGCCCTGGTTCATTCAAATTAGCTAATTTAGAAGGTGAAGAGTTAGCACATACTTGGCATGCGGAGCACCTAAAGCGATACTTCGCATAAGGGCCCCTTGTAATCTGCTTGTAATCACCTCTAAATTAATAAAACATACACCAGTGGTTTGCCCTTCCCCTTGACACTCCTAGTTTCCCGAGCGGACGCGCTGGGACGGAAGTCGATCGAGAGGGAAGTGTCATCAAGCTGGCTGTATTTCCGGACTTCGTACCCATAAAGTCGAAGCCTCCGGCGTGGTGGCTGAAATCCATCCGGAGCCCAAGCTGATACCTTGTAGGCATCCGTAAAAGAGCCAATACCACATTCTACGGAGTCCAAGCTTCGGCTGGTAGACTTCCGTAAAAAGAGCCGAAGGTGGCCAAAATCTGCGGAGTCCAAGCTGCAGCTTGCAGACTTCCGTAAAAAGAGCCGAAGGTGGCCAAATTCTGCGAAGTCCAAGCTCCGGCTGGTAGACTTCTGCAAAAAAGAGCCCAAGTGGCCAAATTCTGCGAAGTCCAAGCTCCGGCTGGTAGACTTCTGCAAAAACAGCCGAAGGTGGCTACAAATTCTGCGAAGTCCAAGCTCCGGCTGGTAGACTTCTGCAAAAATAGCCGAAGGTGGCTACAATTTCTACGAAGTCCAAGCTCCGGCTGGTAGACTTCTGCAAAAAATAGCCGAAGGTGGCTACAATTTCTGCGAAATCCAAGCTCCGGCTGGTAGATTTCTGCAAAAAACAGCCGAAGGTGGCTAAAGCAAAACAGCATTTAAGCCATGAGCTTCGAATGTCTGTTCTTATAAGTCCAAAGTGACAAATTTTTTAAGATACTAAAGTGTCATCGAAGTTATCTTAATTGATTTCTTTCACAAAGCAAACAAAGGTACCAAGTTACCATTCTTCTGACTACAAATAGTCGAAGACATTTCATAAGATTTCAAAAGATCTTTAAAACGACAGAGGGGCTCCGAACCCCCAAAAAATTGTACTCCGAAGTTTTTTCTTTGCGCATAACCATCTTTGAATACATTTCGAAGTTGCTTATACCCAAAGAGGGGCTAGTAAATATGGAGACAATTTTAAATCGGCATTCATTATTGAAATAAATGTGTTTACAAATTACATTATGAAAAATTGGTATCTATACCAAGAAGGAATCGGAGACCTCTTCGGTCCCGAGAGCTAGGGGTGGAACGGCTAGTTCCAACATCGGAAGTTCTAAGAACTTTACGTTTAACTCTCTTCCTCCCCTTCGAAGCTCTAAAATCCTTCTGCTCTTGTTGAAGCTCGGCCCATGTTCGAAGTCGTTCGGGACTTCTCTCCCAGCTTCTAAGATCTTCAGATCTTTTATTTTGGGCTTCACCTTCGTCTTCGGACCATTTAGTGTCTTCAGAAGACGAGGTGTTTGCGTCGATCTCTTTATCTTCCTCTTTAATATAAGACAATACGTCTTTGATTACTTCGGGCGCAATAACGCCGGAGTCATCTCGAGGGATAAGGAATCGAGGACGCTTATAACTTTTTAGAAGTTCGAAGGTGTTCCACAGTGAGCGAAGTTCGCTGTTAAGCTCTAACACTTCGATATCTTCGATAAGAGGCAAAGCCTAAAAATATAACAAACAAGATTTTCATTGATAAATGTTTACAAGCATCAGCTTTACATAATCAAAAAATCCTAAATAATCCTAAACCTGCGGGTTCGGAGGAGGTTGACTGCTCGAAGCTTGGCTCCGAACTTGCTTTTGGCGTTGGCCTTCATCAATCCAAGCCTTGATCGCAGATCGACCTTCGGCTCTCCACGAAGTCTGGAAGGCTCGCCAAGCAGTAGCTACGCCTTCGGAAGGAGTCAAAAGTCTCGCGTCGTCGAAGATAATGGAGCCCTCTGCGCTCGGAGTGATTGTTCGGCCCAAATCTTCGTAGTAGCGAAGTATTCCAAGGGCAGACACTTGTCCGGAGAGTTCTCCATAACGCATGCCTGCCGTCTTCATTTGCTTCGCTGCTCCTTGGATCCTCTTTAGCCGGCGCAGCAGAGTTACATTGTCATCCGAAGGTAGTGATCCAGTAGTACCGAAGTACTCCAAGACACCTAGCATCTGTTCGATGACCTCCGAAGCCACCTTCTCAGACTTGAGCTTTTCCGCATTAAGCACATCCTTGGCCGAAGTTGTTTCAGTCAAAACTCCAGAGATTCTAGCGTTCTCCGTAGTCAAAGCATTCTTTTGAGTCCGGAGTTGGCCAGCCTCTTCTTGTAGCCTTACAAGTGCGGAGTCCTTCGCAGCATCCTCCGTCCGCAATCTTTCAATCTCCGCTCGAAGCACAATCCTTTCTGCTTCGAGCTCTTTCTTTGCAGCCTCCAAGCTTTGCCTAGCCCTTCGCTCTGCTAAGATTACATTGTCCATTTGAGCTACTCGACCTTCGGAGAAGTTAAAATTTCTTTGAAGAGTTTCGTTCTCTTCCCGAAGTTGAGCAATTTCGTTTTCGTTCGACAAAGCTGCAGCGCGGGCTAAGACTGCTTGCTAAGAAAAAAGAAAAAATGAAATAAGAAATTATTCATATGTAATTTGCTATTTGGTTCGAAGATGCTTTATACCTGATAAGCTGCTCTTTCCACAGCAAGGTTAAGCTCCGAACCCTTCACTCTGCTTAAGCGGGCTACCAGTTCAGTTTCCCCGACTTGGCGACTGGCTTCACCCAAAGGTTTAACCAAAGTCCCAAGCCCGGTTTTCTCCTCCAAAAAAGGAGTTATGAGAGGAAGCAGTTTTGAAGCTTTCTGGTCAGCCCTGCTTAGCGAAGGTCCGGAGGGCTCTTCCGAGGCCCTTGGAACTTCAGAAGATGGCCCCCCCTCAGTCGATTCACTTTCATCCGTTGACTCAGATGAAGTCGATCCTTGAGCAGGAAGAGGCTCGATGTGTCTTTTTCCTCTTCCAGGCCCCGGTAGAGCAACTCCCGGTTGCGGCCCTGAAGTTGTCGAAGGTCTTTGAGTTGTATCTTCGAGGGATACTTCGACAACAGGAGGCTCTGAAAAAACAAAAATATTACACATTGTATAATTTTGCAAAAATTGATAAGAATTAAGCAAAATTTACCTTCAACATTCTCTGGAATGTCGAGCACCGGACTGATCGGAGGATCAAAAGTATAGTCCTCATCCGAATCAGCCGTTGAATCATGGACTACAGGAGCATCGTCCTGGATAGTCCTCGCTCCTTCTTCGAGAATCGAAGTCATAGTGACTTCGACTCCCCCTTCATCCACAGGAACTCCGGGCTGAGTTATGTCTTCCTGAACTACCGAAGTCATTGGTTGATCAGCATTGTCTCCAGACTCCGGTATGTTCGCAGGCACTTCGGCCTCATTTACACCCATAGGGGCTTCGTTTTGATCTTCTTGAGTATCCGGAGCTCTTACTTCTTCGATGTTGGCTTGAGGCTCCGGAATACCTGCAGTATCTTCAATGAGAATACTTCGTTGAGTTGCATCTTCATCAATTAATTTTACTAGTAAAATACCTTCATCCTCTTTAGAACCAGAAAGTGAGATTCTTGAGCTTGAAGGAGCAGGATCCGAAGGTGCGAGATTTTTTGGCTTCCGAGCCACCTTCTTCACCGGAGTCTTTGCTGAACCTGAAGCTCCGGCTTCGGCTACTCTTTTCTTGGGGCCTTTCTCCTGAGGCACCCAGTCCGTCAGAGGGGGTGGAGTCAACTCCAGCATTCCCCATACTCTGTTAAATCTTTCCCAACTCCCAACCAGCTTAATTCGCCACTCTTTTTCGGTCGGAGTTGGAGCACCCAAGATTTTTTCCGAAGCTCTTATAATCTGTTCTGAAGTAACAGGGGCTGAAGATTCTACAACATAAATAATTCAAGTCAGTCTTTCTTCGAAGTAAATATGTTTAATGCATGTTGTTTTCGAAGTTACCTGTAGGACTTGAAGTCAAGTTAATTCTGCGAAGACCACCTTCGGAATCATCTTCGAAGATAATAGGCCAGTCAGCCATCAAAGGAGGAATTTGAAGACCGATGAACTCTTCGGCCAAGTCCCGCATACTGAGTCTTCGGCTAACTTTTTCAAGCAAGTTCAGACGGGCTTCGAATTGACCTTCGTCAGGACGCACCAAAGCTTCTTTTCGGAACTGGATTTCTCTAAGAGGTCCGGCCAGAGGATTGCTTGCCCCGACTTCGGCATAGAACCATTTCAGCACCCAATCAGTATACCATCTAGCATTGATGGCCTTGGCAGGGAATCGCAGAGCGTATTCATCTCGAAGCCTAAAATTGATGCTTCCGAAGGCAACCACTACTTTTTCACCTCCGGAGCCTATGAAGGTCTTCGGCTGACAAGTTGCTCTGTGCAATGCTGCGAAGATTTCGGCCCTCCCCTCACAACCTTCGGCTCTCAAAGCCCACTCGAAGATAGCTAATCTAGCTACAGCATTCGGAGACAGCTGGGGGAGGGTTACATGAAACAAGTCGAGGACTTCAGCCAAGAAATCTACAGCGGGGAGGCCCAAGCCTGCTTCGAAAAAAGCTTCGAACACTACGACTTCTCCGAGTCTTGGTGATGGGATTGCTTCTTTCCCTGGTTTTCGAATCATAACTCCCGCACCTATATTTCCTCCTACTGCCATTGCCAGGGAATCTCTTTTGCAGGTTGAAGGTCCTAATCCAAAGGATTGGTCCAGATATTTGGTCGATGGAGGGCACAGACCTTGATCATCGGCGATTTGGGGATTCTTTCCCTTTGCCGCCATGGAAGTTGTCGCCTGGATCGAAGGCGTCGCCGTCACTGTTGCCGCTGCCGCTGCCGCGGCCGCTTGTTGACGAGCCAAGGTCGAAGGAGGTGCAGAGCCTTTGGTCTTCGCCATCGCAACTGTTGGATCGATCTGAGAGAATGGAGGCTAGGGCTCAAGAACTCAAAGGGCTAAAAAGTTTTCGATTGAGAAGAAGCAGTGAAAAGGTAATTGGTAAAGTTTTGAGGTTTTTTATTTATAGCCTAAACTTTCCGTTTGTTACCGTTTGGGCTCTGCCCTTCCGCATTCCCGTCTGTTATTTTCCTCCGAAAATAACGCCTCGAATAACTCCGTTAGAAACAGAAACTAACGGCTATATTTTCTAAGTCCAAAAAGACTTTCGAACTTCCTGAGTCAGTTCTAAGATAGTTCGAAAAGTAATTACCTTATGACTGATTCGAAGTTCATGTCTTCGTATATTTCGAAGATAAAACAAAAATCAATAACCCCTATGATTGGTTATCTTTTCTTTCCGTATACTGCTCTCCTAACGTTACAGGTCAAACGGAGAAGCGTATTCGAGGGGCTACTGTTGGGGGAAAATATCCCATCTTCGGGGTTATTGCCAAAGCAGCATGAAGACAGTCAACCAGTTCGAAGATAGTCCGAAGGTCATCTTCGAAGGTGGCTTGGAACCTGGTTCGAAGCCCGAAGGCAGGCTTTAATTCGAAGTATGTCTTCGAACCAAAGCCCTTCAAGATCTTTTCTGCCAGCTAAGATGGAAGACTTATCTTCTATCCTATTAGATTAGTCTTTTACCATTTTAGCCCTATTAAGGAAACCGAATAGTTTCCTTAATGTCGGTTGTAATAGAGGGGTAAATAGGTCTTTTCCTTAATGTTTAGGCCTATAAATACCCCCCATTTCACCCTGTAATAGGGACCGATCATAAGTGATTCAATACACACTTTCGAACTATTCTAAGCTATTATCCTTTCGGAGGCTTAGAACAGTTTGCTTCGCAAACACTTCGTTTGTTAGTTTCTTTTCTACAGAAACCTGTTAGCGTAATCTTTTACGCCAACATCGTTCAAGCTTCAGAGAAGATTATTGGGGCTCCTACCCCGGCTGAAAAGGAGTGGAGGAAGAAACTGGTGGGCAGTTGGGAGCAACTTAAGCGAGTATTGGGCGTACTCGGAGTCATAGCCCCTCCTCTTCCGGACTAGGTGCCTTCTGAGCATGGCACAAAGAAGAGGAAAGCACATGTTGGGACTTCGGCATCAGCCAAGACTGCCGTAAAAAAGTTAGCCCATAAGCCTAAAAACGTGGCTCCTTCCAAGCCCGCTGCATCGTCTCCAAGTTCATCTGAAGATGAGGGAGTAAGAGAAATTCAAAGGGCCCTTATGGACCTTATTACCGAAGATGAAGAAGCGTAGGCGAATGTCGAAGTAGTAGACACGGGTGACGTAGCAGCTGTGTCGGCTGCGCCAGACAACTCCGAACAAGCCAGGACCTCGAGTGTCCTGCCTGACTTGCCGAGCCAAGAAGCCCCTACTGTTGAAGGCGGAGTCGAAGTCACAACTGAACAATCTTCGATTCCGGACGAAGTGGTAACTGTTGCTCCAAGGGTGGTTTCAACAACCAACCCTTCGGTTCAAGACCCTGAATCTGATGAAGACTTCGAAGGGGCCTTCGACCCTCCAAGTAGCCCCGTACTCATTCGCCGATAGGATTTCGGAGGTAAACTTCATTAAAGCACATTTTTCTTAACCCTTCAAAATTATGCAATATATAATACCTTCGTTTTGGCAGGGTCTGCTCCCATGGAGACGACTCCTCCTGTGAAGACTGCTCCTGGGACTTCGACATCTCCGAGGTCGGTTCCAGAAGTTACACACATGGGGCCCAGAAAAGGTAAAGGCAAAATGGACACTCGGAGGACAATCTACGGAGGAGGGCCAATCCACCGAAGTTTCCGGGGATGCGGCGCAGCGCTCCGGCCCTTCTCCCAACGAAGATGACCAAAGAGCTTTGTCAATGCTCCCCCTCGTAGCTCCTTTTCTAGAGCGAAGGACCGGACTTCGGACCTTGCTTGAACCTTTGGATCGAGCTAACTGCGAAGTTGGGGGAACAGACTTGGTAGCCATACTTGGGGAGGCTGAAGGGTCGGTGCTGAATGCAGCTTTGGAACGGTTAGCATACCAGGTACGAAGTATCTGCAAAAACAAGATTAATTTCAACTTATGAGCAATTTCTCACCTTGCTTTTTTCCTCGCAGCAAATAGTCTTGGCTTGAGCTGCAGCTATTTCGAATGAGCGAGGAAGTATTCATCTTAAGGAGAGGATTACTGCCCTCCAAAGGAGTCTTGAAGGCTCCGAAATTCGAATTTCTAGCTTGGACGAGATGGTAGCAGCGGAGAGGAGAGCTAGACTTGGTCTAGAAGCTGCAAATCAGAAGCTCGAAGTTGAACAAATCGTGCTTCGGGCTGAAATAGAAAGAATGCGGATGGAGCAAGCAACCGCGGGGGCTGAGCTGGTTAAGATCCGAGAAGAAAAGATGAAGTCCATGGAGGAAGCCAGCAACCTGCTTAGCCGGAAGAACTCTTTGGCCACGGAGGCAGCTAAACTATCCTCTGTGATAGACGAGCTGTCTTCGTCAAGGGATACTTTAATTGAAGACAAGGTAAAGTCGGAGAAGGTAGCTGCGGAAGTCATGGATAACCTTTTAGGTATCTTAGAGTACTTCGGTACTTCTTGGACACTATCTTTGACTGACAACGTCCCCTTGCTGCAACGATTGAAGATGATCCAAGGAGCAGCGAAGATGATGAAGACAGCGGGTATTCGATATGGAGAAATCTCCGGCCAAGTATCCGCTCTCGGAATTCTTCGCTACTACGAAGATCTAGGGCTATCAGTAGCGCCAGACTTGGGGGCAGCTCCTATTACCTTCGACGACAACCAGCTGTTAAACCCTTCCGAGGATGTGGCCGCAGCCTAGCAAGCCTTCCAAGCGTCTTGGAGAGCCAAAGGTCGAACAGCGATCAAGGCTTGGATTGATGAAGGGCTTCGCCAAAAACAAGCTCGGTCGGAGGCTTCGAGCAGCCAGCCTCTGCCAGACCCACAGGTTTAGTTTTGTTTAGGGGTCCGAACATGTAAAAATTTATGCTTTCATCTGTTATGAATGAAGACTTATTTGGAAATGTTTTTAGGCTTCCCAACCTCGTATGGATGATCTCGAAGTATTAAATGTTACCGAAGAACTTCGCCTTCTATGGGCTACCTTCGACCTTCTAAGACTTCACAAACGACCTCGATTTCTGATTCCTCGAGAAAGCTCTGGTGCGATTGCGCCCGAAATATACAAAGATATATTATCTTACATGAAAGAGGAAAAAGAAGAAGTTAACTTGGAAACCTCATCTTCTGAAGACGTTAAATGGTCCGAAGAAGAGAATACTGCTGAAGAACAAACAAAGAAACCTAAAGAACTTCGAAGCTGGGAGAGAAGCCCCGAGCGACTACGAACTTGGGCTAAACTCCAACAGGAACAAAAAGATTTTCGAGCTTCGAGGGGTGGGAGAAGAATTAAACGTAAAGTTATTACGACTCTCGGCTCTGGAACTAGTCGTTCTGGCTTTAGTGGTAGCTGTAGGGATCGAAGGGGTCTTCGTTTCCTTCTTGGTATAGACACAGATTTTTCGTAATGTAATGTAATCTATTCGAATGATAAAGATTAAGATTTTAAAATTGTCTCCCTACTTCCTAGCCCCTCTTTGGGCATAAGTAACTTCGAAGTTTAGTCGAAGATGGTTAGGCGCAAAGAAAAATGACTTAGGAGTACAATTTTTGGAGGCTCAGAGCCCCTTAGCAACTTAGAGATTGATTAAAATCTCAAAAAAAGTCTTCGACTACTTGAAGTCTAAAAACTGGTAACTTAGTACCTTTTTGTTTGAAAGTAGTCACTTCGGATTAATTTTCCTGATACCTTAGCATCCAAAACAATTGGTCACTTTGGACTCTTTTTACAGATATTCGAAGCTTATGTATCAGCTCAAACTCTATTTTGTTTGGCCTCCTTCGGCTCTTTTTGCGAATGCTATCAAACCAGTGGTTCAGAATTCACAGTAGTCTCCTTGGACTCTTTTTACATATGCTTTCGGGCCGGAGGCTGGAATCCGCATCATTTGGTCTCCTTGGACTCTTTTTACAGATGCTTTTCAAGCGGTGCCTTGGAATCCTTTTTCTGTGACATTCCCACCTCGTCGGAAGCTTCGAACTAGTGGTTCGAAGTCAGCAAAATTGGTTCAAATGAATGCATGACACTTCCCTCACAGCCAACTTCGTTCTTCAAGTGCGTCCACTAGAAGTAGGAAGTGTTTGAGAGGTTGGCATTATCTAAACCATGAACTTTATCAACTCAAAAGGTGTTTACAACTGATTACAAGGAGCCCCTATGCGAATTATCACTTTAAATGCTCTACATGCCAGGCATGCTTTAACTCTTCACCTTCTAAATTAGCTATCTTAAAAGAACCAGGGCGTTCTGAACGGAGAATAATTTATAGGACCTTCCCACTTATTTCCTAATTTCCCTGGTGCTATAATGCTTCGCAAAACTAGATGACCTGGCTTAAGTTCGTTAAGCTTAACATTCGGGTCAAACCAAGTCTTCGTTTGCTGCTGATATTTCGACAGATTGGCGACAACTCGAAGTCTTGTTTCTTCTGTTAAATCAAGCGAAGCTTGCCTTTCTCCTTCTATTTCAGGTTCGGTGCTGTGAAGAGATCCTCCTTTAAGCTCCGTTGGCGTCATAGCTTCGTCTTCGAATAATAGTCTGAAAGGAATGAAACCTGTGGACCTTGTTTGGGTGGTCCGAATGGACCATAAGATCTTCGGGAGCTCTTCGGTCCACAGCCCTTTTGCCAACCCTATTATTCTTCGATTCAACCCTGACAAGATATTACCATTGGCTCTTTCTATAGCTCCGTTAGACTGAGGATGGTGCATAGCAGCAAAGCATATTTGTATGCCAAGATCTTCGCAAAACTTCCTGAAGGGCTCTACATCAAACTGTGTCCCATTGTCAACTATGAGCTGTCGAGGCACTCCGAACCTGCATATAATACTTTTCCAGAAAATTTTTTGTACATTATTCGAAGTGATAGCTGTGAGGGGTTCTGCTTCGACCCACTTGGAAAAATACTCAATTGCTACCACTATGAATTTTAGATTTCCTTTTGCTACTGGGAAGGGGCCAATAAGGTCCATGCCCCATCTGGCCATGGGCCAAACCGGGGCAATGACTTGAAGAGTTGTTGGCGGACGATGACTTCTTCTTCCCATCCATTGACATCCCTAGCACGTGCGGACTAGGCTCTCCGCATCAGCTACTATTGTAGGCCAATAAAGCCCCTGGCGAAGTGTTTTTCCTGCCAAAGCCTGAGGGGCCAAATGGCTACCACAAAGGCCTTCATGAATTTCTCGGAACATCTCTTGACCTTCGGCTTGAGATATACATCATAGCAGAGAGGAACATACTCTGGCCTTATAGAGAATACCGTTGATTATATGATAATTTCGAACTTCTGAGCTTTAACCGCGAAAGTTGTGGCTCTTCAGGCAAATTTGCTTCACCTTGCAACAATTCCATAATTGAACTCCACCAATCAGTGCTTGGAATGCAAAGAACTTCCGCAGAAGGGATTTGTGGCACCGAAGGTGAACTAAGCTCTTCGTAAAAAACTCCTTCCGGAATGTCCATAGCTCCGGCTACATCTTTTGCTAAGGTATCGGCTTGCATATTTTCAGCTCTAGGTATACTTTGGATGGAAATCCCTTTAAATGCTGCTTCAATCTTATGCATCTCTTCCAAATACTTTGCAAGCTGGGGGTGACGAACTTGAAAACTTTTATCAACGTGCCCTGCTACAATTTGAGAATCTGTTTTAACAACAACTCCTGTAGCACCTAAAGCACGCGCCTTTCTAAGTCCTAGCAAAATTCCTTCATACTCCACTGTATTATTGGTGGACCTAAAGGGGAAATTATTAATGCTCCGATGCCTGCTCCAGATGCTTGGAAAGCGCCGTCGAAGTATATAGTCCAAATTCCTTCATTTGATTTCTCCGGAGCCCATACTGTGGATGGAGTCCATTCCTGCCACAAAATCTGCCACCAACCGTGACTTGATCGTCGTCCTTGCCACGAAGGAGATGCCGAAGGGTGCCAATTCAACAGCCCATTTCCCAATTCTTCCTGTAGAATCCTTGCTTCGGAGCATATCTCCTAAGGGATACGAAGTTGGTACAATCACATTATGTGCTAGAAAATAATGCCTCAATTTCCTCGAAGCCATTATCAAAGAATAGATGAACTTCTCAAGCTCAGAATATCTTGTTTTTGCTCCAGACAATGCTTCGGATACAAAATAGAATGGATTTTCTACCATCTTCCCATTGAAATCAACTTCTCTGACAAGGACTACACTAACAGCAGAGCCAGTAGCTACAAGGTAGAGGAGTAGGGTTTCGTCTGCAACAGGCACCGTGAGTGTAGCGAGGTTACTGAGATAATTCTTAATATCATCAAAACTCTTTTAACACTCTAGTGTCCATGCAAAATCTTCGGACCCTTTCAATGCTTTGAAAATGGGAAAACTTCTCTCTGTAGACCTTGCTAGGAACCTGCTAAGTGCTGCTAGGCGGCCATTTAGCTTTTGCACCTGATTTAAATTTTCCGGAGGAGCCATCCTTTGTAATGCAGTTATTTGAGTAGGGATAGCTTCGATCCCTCTGCTCGAAACTAGATACCCTAACAATTTCCTAGCCTAAGCCCCGAAGATACATTTTTCGGGGTTGAGACGGACTCCACATGCCTGAAGGCTATTGAACGTTTCTGCTAAGTCTAGGCTATGTTGGTGCTTTAAAGCACTCTTTATTACAATGTCATTCATATAGGCTTCTACATTGCGGCCTATTTGATGACCTAGAGCTTTAGCAATTAACCTCGAAAAAGTTTCCCTGGTATTTCTTAAGCCAAAAGGCATTCTTACATAGTAGAAGACTCCTGAAGGAGTTACAAAGCTTGTTTTGATTTCAACTTCGCGCTTTAACAAGATTTGATGATAGCCAGAATACGCATCAAGGAAGCTTATTAACTCCGAACCAGTAGTGGAGTCAACTAATTAATAAATTCGGGGCATGGGATAGGGGTCATGGGGGCATGCTTTATTCAAGGATGTAAAGTCAATACACATGCGCCACTCCGTATGAGCTACTTCTCTGATAATCCCAGCCTTCAGCAACTTTTCCACTTCTTCCTTAGCAAGTATGGCCCTCTCCGCAGATAACTTCCGGAGTCCTTGTCGAATAGGCCGAACCCTAGGGTTCACAAGCAAGCTATGCTCAATAATATCCCGACTGACTTCGGGAATGTCCTCATCAGACCATGCAAAGACATCCAAATTTTCTTCGACTACTTTTTCTAACGAAGTAGCGACTTCTGGAGGCAAATCCTTGTCGAACTGAAATGAATAGTGTTGGCGTAAAAGTTTACGCTAACAGGTTCTCTGAGATCAAGAACGGACAAATAGTGAGTTCGTGTTTAAGAACTGTCTTAAGCCTCCGAATTGGATAATATCTCAAGAAGTTCGAATATGTGTATTGAATAGCTCAGTATTCGATGCCTGTTATAGGGTAGAGAGGGGGTATTTATAGGCAAAAATGTCTAAGGAAAAGACCTATTTACCCCTAGATTACAACCGACATAGTGGAAACTATTTGGTACCCTGAGCAGGGTTAAAAGGGTAAAGTTATCCGGGGCAGACCGATAAGCCAAACATCTTATCAATCCTGTCGCTCTGCTTCGGAGCCTCATATCTTGCGGAGGGCTTCTCCGGACTTCGGATCGAGGCACCCTTCGGCTTAACGCCTTCTCCTTCGAGTAAGAGCCCATCAGCTATGAAGCTTAGTGAATCTTTGAGTTGTTAATCTCTAAGTCCTGAAAGTGAAGCAATTTCCCCCAACAGTAGCCCCTCGAATACGCCTCTCCGAATTTAACCTGTACATAAGGGAGGCAGTATACACAAGGAATATTTTCATATTCTGAGACTTAGAGAAAATTTGAACACATTACAGTCCTTCGGAGGATCTCGGATCCAAAGCATTCGGACCCCTTCTCCGAGCTCTCAACGTTGTGTGAACACACCGTGAGAAAGAGAACCGCTCCGAAGCCCAAACGTCGTGAGGAGCCGTTTGATTATAGCCGTTACGGCGCAAGTAGCCGTTACGCCCTGTAAAAGGTAACGGTCGAAATTTACGGCAGTCTCTCGCCGTTCCACTTTCTGGACCCACTTGTCAGTGGCGGAAGTCGAACCTGCAGTGTGAATGCGATCGAAGCGTAGCAACCAGCGGACGGTTATAAAAAGAGGACTAGAAGTTACCCAAGATTTTTTTACCGTACCCAGCATCTGCGATTCACTCTCTTCAACCTCCAATTCTCACAACCTTCCAATCCACCGAGCAATGGCGAGAACCAGCCACACCGTTCCAACAACGGCGAGCACTCTGGCGCAGAGGCAAGCATGGGCTGCCTCGGCTGCCGCTGTAATGGCGGGAGCTCTGGGCGACGCCTGGCCCAAGAACCCTCGGGAGCTCCGCCCGCCATCCAAGAAGAATATTCCTCAAAGCTTCCTCATCGGCCAGTCTACGAGCACCGCCGAGTCCATTGAAGAAGCCGTGGAAGGAAAGTTAGGGACCGGAATGAGGACTCGAGTCCCCAGGTCAGAATCAACACTGAGACCACGCAGCGGAGAAGTTGTGGTCTTCGAGGCATTCTTCGAAGCGGGCTTGGGACATCCGGCCATCGATTTCCTGGCAGAGGTACTGGACCTGTTCCACATCACATTACCTCAACTATCTCCCAATGCCATCGCCCGCCTGGCTGTCTTCGAGTGGGCGCTCCGGGCCGAAGGGTGCGAGGGACGATTGGAGGTCTTCGCCACCACCCACGAAGCCATCTGCTAGCCGAAGCCACAGGACGGGCCCGGGGACACCAAGGTCATAACAGCCTTCGACAGCGTCAACTTTCAATTGCGGAGGGAGCATGCTCAGCACTTTCCTGCGAAGGCCATCAACGATCGAAGTCGGAGAGGACTCCCCCCTCGCAGGGCTTCTCTAGGAGATCTGGTTCTGGAAGGAGGGAGAGATTGCTCCGAACCCTAGCCTGTTCTCAACGCGGCTAGGGCTGTTGACCTCGGTGGCTCGCCGCATGAGCATGTGCGACCTCGCCGAAGAGTTCATTGCTCTTTGGATTCCATCTCTCGGGGCCAACTGGCCGATAGTGTTTCAACAGGCTTCGGAGGGTGATCTCCGAACCTTAGGTAAGACTTCAACTCCTGCAGTAATATGTTAGACAATGAAAATAACATACTTATAATATGTTACTCTTTTTTCTCCAGCGGCTCCACTGGCGCTAGCTCCAGAAGACATAGCTCGGGCCACCGAACGGGTCCTCGGAGCCCCTACGGTGGCTGAAAGACAGAAGAGGCTGGAGCTGGTGGGGAGCAGGGAGCACTCCAACAAAGTGTGGGGAGCTCTTGGGATGGTGCCCCCTCCTCTACCGGACTTTACCTCGACCGGAGCAGCCCCTCAGAAACAGAAGGCCGTCGCCGAGCCCCCCAAGAAAGCCAGCAAGACGCCACCTAAGAAGAAGAAGGTGACGAAGATCCCTCCGCAGCTGACTCATGCTTCGTCCGCTTCATCCTTGGACGTTCGGAGCTCGGCCTCAGAGGAGTCCGAGGACTCCAATGCCCAACTGGCGAAGACCTTCGCGAATTATCTCTTGGAGGGTGACGAAGATGCGGCCACCTCCTCTAACAGTCCACGAGCACCGCCGAGTCCATTGTAGAGGTCGTGGAAGGGAAGCTGGGGACCAGACTGAGGACTCGAGTCCCCGGGTCGGAATCAACCCCGAGGCCACGAAGCGGAGAAGTTGTTGTTTTCGAGGCATTCTTCGAAGCGGGTTTGGGAGTTCCGGCCATCGATTTCCTAGCAGAGGTACTGGACCTGTTCCACATCACATTACCTCAACTACCTCCCAATGCCATCGCCCACTTGGCTATCTTCGAGTGGATGCTCCAGGCCGAAGGGTGCGAGGGACGATCGGAGGTCTTCGCCGCCACCCACGAAGCCATCTGCCAATCGAAGCCGCAAGACGGGCCCGGGGACACCAAGGTGATAACAGCCTTCGGCAGCGTCAACTTCCAGTTGCGGAGGGAGCACGCCCAACACTTTCCCGCGAAGGCCATCAACGATAGATGGTATACCAACTGGATCCTTCGGTGGTTCTACGCCGAAGTCAGAGAGGACTCCCCCCTCGCAGGGCCTCTCCAGGAGATCTGGTTCCGGAAGGAGGCGGAGATTGCTCCGAACCCTAGCCTGCTCTCAACGCGGCTAGGGCTATTGACCTCAGTGGCTCGCCGCATGAGCATGCGCGACCTCACCGAAGAGTTCATCGCTCTTTGGATTCCACCTCTTGGGGCCAACTGGCCAATAGTGTTCCAACAGGCTTCGGAGGGTGATCTCCAAACCTTAGGTAAGACTTCACTTCCTGCACTAATATGTTAGATGATAAAAATAACATACTTATAATGTTACCCTTTTTCCAGCGGCTCCACTGGCGCTAGCTCCGGAGGATATAGCTAGGGCCACCGAACGGGTCCTCGGAGCCCCTACGGCGGCTGAAAGACAAAAGAGGCTAGAGCTGGTGGGGAGCTGGGAGCACTCCAACAGAGTGTGGGGAGCTCTCGGGATGGTGCCCCCTCCTCTACCAGATTTTACCTCGACTGGAGCAGCCCCTCGGAAATGGAAGGCCGTCGCCGAGCCTCCCAAGAAAGCCAGCAAGACCCCGCCTAAGAAGAAGAAAGTGGCGAAGATCCCTCCGCAGCTGGCTCCCGCCTCGTCTACTTCATCCTTGGACGTTCGGAGCTTGGCCTCGGGGGACTCCGAGGACTCCAACGCCCAGCTGGCGAAGACCTTCAAGAATTATCTCTTGGAGGGCGATGAAGATGCGGCGGGGGTCCCAGCCGAAACTTCTGCTCGGGAGGTTGCGGAGGTAGATCCGGCACGCACCCCTGTGCCCGTTGTTGTAAACTTGGAGCCGAACTCTGCCACCCCCAACTCACCCGTAACCAGGGTGATCACGGCGGAAGTCGATGCCCCAGTGGAAAATGCGCCGGAGAGGACTTCAGGAGACGACATCGACGATATCCTCCGGATGTACGAAGTTCTGGAGGATCCGACGATTTTGCCTCACGGGGCCTCCGAAGGTATACTTCGAAGCTTTTACCTTGGTCGATACCTGCAACAATCTTTACTCGTAAATGCTTATCAAATATCCTGACACTGTAGGTACCTCGAAGGGTGACGAAGCCCCGGCTGCACCCGAAGTCTCAATTTCTTCAGGGGTCGTGGTTCCGATGGACACGTCGACTCCCTTGGATGCTCCGGTCTCGGTGGCGGAAGTCATGCCCGCTGATGCGGCTCCGGTGACTGAGGTCGCCCTGCTGATGCTGCTCCAATCGAAGTGGTAGCCGCCGAAGAAAGGGCCACCTCCGCCTTAGCCAATGCGCCTGCCTTCGTGCCGGGGAGGGGCAAAAGTATGTCTAGCCTTGGCCTTCCCCCAGCCCAACGACGACCTCGGCTAGCAACTCGGAGGAGGAGGCCATGGCAGATGATCACCAAGCTTCATCTTAGCTTCCTTTGCTGGCTCCATTCCTGGAGCATCGGACAGGCCTCCGAGCGCTCCTGGAGCCTTTGGCGGATAAGAGCCAGGACATTGCCAATTCGGACCTGGTCTCTGATTTGAGCGAAGGTAGGGCTCCGGCGCTCAACATGGCCCTCGAAAGGGCTGCCCTTCAGGTATGAAAAGCACCACAACCAGTTCTAATTAGTAATTATAAATACTTGGTACTTACTTGTTCTTTTTTCTTTGCAGCAATTCGTCCTTGCTAGAGCGGCAGCGACTTCTAATGAAGTCGAAACCAATCGACTCAAAAGGAAGGTTACCACCCTCCAAACCGCCCTCAAAGGCTCCGACGAAAGATCCCTTCGGTTGGAGGAAGAAGCCCTCGAAGAACGGAGGGCTAGGGCCGCGGCCGACGAAGGCCTCCGAATAGCGAGGCAAGACAGCGACACGCTCCGGACTTCGGCTCAAGAGGCTGAAGCCGAGTGCGTAGTTCTTCGAGCGGAGGATGAAAGGCTCCGGCAATCGGCGGCCACTTCGAGCGCCCAGCTGGTGGAGCTCCAAGGAGCTCTTAATCAAGTGATGGCCCAGAAGAGCTCCTTGCTGCTCCAAGTGGCCGAAGTGTCTGCTACTGCTGCGGGGCTAGAGGCAGCAGAGAAGAAGAATGCTAGTGCGGCAGAACGTACCTTGGACGCCCTTCAGGGTACCTTGGAATATTTTGGCACTATGTGCCCTTTGTCTTCTACGACGGCCAGTGAATCCCTCGACCGGAAACTGAAGAGGATCCAAGTGGCGTTGTCGTTGATGATGAACTCCGGCGTCTGGTACGGAGAGATCTCCGGTCAGTGTGCCGGCATTGGAGTTCTTCGCCACCTCGAAGCCCTTCAGATCCCCCTCGCTTCAGTCGGGGGTTCGACTCCCGGAAGCTTTTCCTCCGACGACCTGCTGAACCCATCTTCGGATGTAGCCTTGGCCTGGGAAGCCTTCCGGTCGACCTGGATGACGGACCACAAGGCTGCGGCCAAAGCTTGGATCGACGAGGCCCGTCGGCAGAAGCAGGCACAAACAAGGCCACTGCTTCTAGCCTCGCCAGCTCTGACACCTCCTTCTCCACCAACCGAACCACAGGTCTAGCTCTTAGGGAAATCATGTATACAAAATCTTGTAAAGCACCTTATATTAATGAAAATTTATAAACGAAGAGCTTGTTTGGGTGTTTTGTTCTTTTAGGTTTTGTCACGCCCTTCGAATCCTGACCTCGAAATACTGGATTTTACCGAAGGGCTCCGGAAGGAGTGGGCAAGCCTCGAAAGCTTAAGGCCTTATGGCCGCTCTCGCTTCTCTGTTCCTCGCGGAGACAAAGGGGAGATAACCCTCGATGTTTTTCAAGAGGTCTTAACTTATATCAAGGAAGAGGAGAAAGAGAAGGCATCCTCGTCCTCCGAACACCTGGATTGGTCTGACTCGGAGTACCCGGCCGAAGACCCTACGGAGGCTAACTCGGAAAGACTTCTGACTTGGGCCGAGCTTCAATAGGAGCAAAAGAAACTGCGAGCATCGAAGAAGAAAAGAAGCGCTTGAACGAAAAGGACCAATCCAGTGTCTTCGATCTCCGAAGGACAGAGTAGTCGGAGGGGTAGCTCTAGAGGCCGACAAGGTCTTCGATTCTTCCTAGGCTTGGACCAAAACTTCTCCTGATGTATAAGTACGATGAATTAATGTGAATTGCCCCGAAAGTATCTTGTTTGCTTTTTACCCTCCTACCCCTCCTTGTGGGTGGTGGATCCTTTGTTGTGCAAATAGGTTCGCCGGACACAATGATGCGCCGAACAACCCGATGCTTCGTAGCACACTTAATATCCGTACTTTACCTTTTCAGAGGGTTCTTCTAACATACTTCCGTATTATTACCTCCTAGGTTTTGAAGTTGGATCTGTCGCTTAGGACTTTTGATTTGTTTTTTTCTCTAAAGTGTATCGTTGGTCGGGGCCTCGAAACCTTATTACTTGGTCACCTTCAACTCTTTTACAGATTGCTCGAACCCGTAGGTCGGAGATATGTTTATCTTTAAAGTCCTTGGACTCTTCTACGGATCCTAACAAGCCGGAGCCTGGAATCCATAGGGTGGCCACCTTCGGCTCTTTTACAGATACTTCGTACCCGGAGGCTGGAAATCTGTTTTTTAAAGTCCTTAGACTCTTCTACGGATCCTAACAAGCCGGAACCTGGAATCCGTAGGATGGCCACCTTCGGCTCTTTTACAGATACTTCGTACCCAGAGGCCGGAAATCTGTTTTTTAAAGTCGTTAGACTCTTCTACGGATCCTATCAAGTCGGAGCCTGGAATCCGTAGGCTAGCCACCTTCGGCTCTTTTACAGATACTTCATACTCGGAGGTCGGAAATCTGATTTTAAAGTCCTTAGACTCTTCTACGGATCCTAACAAGCCGGAGCCTAGAATCCATAGGCTCGTAGCGGAGCCCCTGAACTGATGGTTCGCGGGCTGTTGCCCAGGTCTTGGGAAAGATGCTTGACTGCGCAAGCATCTCCGTCGTCCCGATGCGTCCATCAGGAGTAAGGGATATTCGAAGAGCAAACAAAATTCGACCCTTCACTTTATTTAGAAAAAGGAAAGCTTTACAAGTGATTACAAGGAGCCCCTAAGCGTAATAACGCTTAAGGTGCTCTGCATGCCATGCATGCTTCAACTCTTCACCTTCTAAATTAGCTAATTTAAACGATCTGGGGCATCCTGAGCATAGGATAACATATGGTCCTTCCCATTTATTTCCTAGCTTCCTCGGAGCTATTACACTTCACAAAACTAGATGACCAGGTCTAAGCTCATTCAGCTTTATCTTCGGGTCATACCTTGTTTTTGTTTGGCCTTGGTACTTGGTCAGATTGGCGACAGCTCAAAGCCTTGTTTCTTCTGACAAGTCCAGCGAAGTGTTTCTTTCCCCTTCATCTCCGGGCTGTACTACACGAAGGGATCCACCTCTGAGCTCTGTAGGAGTCATGGCCTCATCTCTGAATAGCAGTCTAAATGGGGTAAAGCCTGTGGACTCGGCTTGAGTGGTTCGAATGGACCACAAGATCTTAGGAAGCTCTTCGACCCACAACCCCTTGGCTAACCCAATGATTCGTCGATTCATACCGGAGAGGATGTTCCCGTTGGTCTGCTCAACAGCTCCGTTGGACTGTGGATGGCGTACTGTAGCGAAGCACAACTTAATGCCCAGTTCTTCACAAAATTCTTTGAATGTGACGGCTTCGAACTGGGTTCCATTATCCACTGTCAACTCCCTTGGCACTCCGAACCTGCATATAATGTTCTGCCAGAAAATTTTTGCACATTCCTCGATGTGATAGCAGTCAATGGCTCCGCTTCAACCCACTTTGAAAAATATTTGATTGCTACTACCGCAAACTTCAAGCTTCCTTTTGCCATTGGAAAAGGGCCTATGAGGTCCATGTCCCACCGAACCATTGGCCATACTAGGGCAATAGCTTGAAGTTGAACTGGTGGACGGTGTCTTCGTCTGCCCATCCATTGGCATCCTTGGCATGTTCTAACCAACTCCTCTGCATCTCTCACAATTGTTGGCCAGTAAATCCCCTGTCAAAGTGTCTTGCCTACTAGAGCACGAGGGGCCAGATGACTTCCGCACAAACCTTCGTGAATCTCCCAAAGTATGTCTTGGCCTTCGGGTTGGGAGATGCATCGAAGTAGAGGGGAACACACGCCAGCTTTGTACAATATTCCGTTGACAAGCTTGTAGTTTCGAGACCTTGCTTGCAATCTTCGGGCATCCGGACCTTCTCAAGAATCTATGCCACGTTGCAATATATTCATAATCAGAGCCCGCCAATCTATAGCCGGAATGCACAATATTTCTACGGAGGGTAATTGACTAGCTGCAGGCTTCATTAGTTATTCGTAGAAAGCACCCTTCGGGAGGTCCACCGCTCCAGTTGCAGCTTTTGCCAGAATATCTGCGAGTTGATTATCTTCTCGAGGGATGCTCCGAACAGAGAATCCTTTGAATGCTGCTTCAGCCTTGCGGATTTCTTCAAGGTATTGCGCTAGATGCGGGTTCTTTGCTTGAAAGCTCTTATCGACATGCCCTGCGACGACTTGGGAATTTGTCTTAATTATTATCCTTGCTGCTCCAAGTGCCTTTGCCTTTTAGAGGCCTAACAGGACCCCTTCGTATTCTGTGATGTTATTGGTGGTCTTAAAGTTGAGCCTCGCAGAATACATGGCCTTTTGCCCTAACGGTGATATGATGACTGCACCAGCTCCGGCAACAGATGCCTGATAAGCTCCATCAGAAAATATTGTCCATAAACCTTCGGAGGGCTCCTCCTGAGCCCAAACTACAGATGGAGTCCACTCTGCTACGAAGTCAGCTATGATTTGGGATTTGATAGTTGTTCTTGCCGTGAAGGATATTCCGAAGGGGACTAGCTCAACAACCCATTTTCCAATCCTACCCGTAGAGTATTTGCTTCGGAGCATATCACCAAGAGGATACAAGGTAGGAACGATTAGGTTATGCGCCAAAAAATAATGCCTTAGCTTTCGCGAGGCCATTACCAGGGCATAAGCAAATTTCTCGAGCTCGGAGTATATTATCTTAGCTCCGGACAAAGCTTCTGAAACAAAATAAACTGAGTTCTGCACCAGCTTTCCCTTAAGCTCAACTTCCAGGACCAGTACTGCACTTACTACGGAGCCTGTTGCTGCAAGATAAAGGAGGAGTGTTTCTTCTGGGAGGGACACAGTAAGTGTTGACAGGCTTCCGAGGTATGCTTTTATATCATCAAAGCTCTTCTGGCACTCCAGTGTCCAACTGAAGCTTTCGGACCCCTTTAGGGCTTTGAAAATTGGGAGGCTTCGCTCTGCTGACCTGGCCAGGAATCTGCTAAGGGCTGTGAGCATTCCTGCTAGCTTCTGGACCTTCTTCAAAATCCCTGGTGGAGCCATTCTTTGCAATGCACTTATCTGCGTTGGACTAGCTTCGATTCCCCTACTCGAAACTAAGTACCATAGCAGTTTTCCTGCTTGTGCTCTGAATATACATTTTTCTGGGTTGAGGCGTACTCCACATGCTCGGAGGCTCTCAAACGTTTTAGCTAGGTCTAGGATATGTTGGTACTTTTGAGCACTTTTTATTACAATGTCATCCATATAGGCTTCGACATTTCGGCCTATTTGATGACCTAGAGCCTTAGCTATTAAACATAAAAAAATACCCCGGAAGGAGTTATGAAGCTTGTCTTGGCTTCGTCTTCGCGTTTCAGCCAGACTTGATGATACCTGGAATAAGCGTCGAGGAAGCTTAGCAATTCGGAGCCGACTGTGGAGTCCACTAGTTGGTCTATTCGGGGCATCGGGTAGGGGTCTCGCGAGCATGCTTTATTTAATGAAGTAAAGTCAATACACATGCGCCATTTGTTCGAGTCCTTCTTCCTTACAAAAACAGGGTTAGCCAACCACTCGGTATGGGCTACCTCCTTGATGATGCCAGCCCTTAACAATTTTTCTACTTCGACTTTGGCGAGGCTTGCTCTTTCTGCAGACAGCTTGCGGAGCCCCTGGCGCACTGGCATGGCCTTCGGGTTGACGAGCAGGATATGCTCGATGATGCTCCGATCAACCCCGGTGATGTCTTCGTCGGTCCAGGCAAAGACGTCCAGATTTTGCTTGATGACTTCTTCCAACGAGGCAGCTATCTCCGAGAATAGCCCCTTTGCCGAACTGTACTGGATATTCTTTGCCATCTTTTGAAATTATCCTCGTCTCGACATCACCTTCCGGGCTTGGCTTGAGGGAGATCCCCTTTGAAGGGTTCGAAGCCTCCGGTACCTCTTTCGTGCCCTCCACCATGTTGTGCACTTGCCGGGGATCAAACGGTTGTCCGTGCCCATACTCCATTCTCCAGGCTATAGCTTGGTCTCCTGAAATAGTAAGCACTCCACATTGCGTGGGCATTTTGAGACAAAGATAATTGTGGTGCGCTATAGCCCCGAACTGGTTCAGCATCCCTCGCCCGAAGATTGCGTTGTAAGCATAGGGGGCGTCGACAACATCGAAGATCACCTCTTCTATCCTAGCCAAAGGCCCCTCTCCAAAGCAACCTCGAGGCCTATCTGGCCGAGGGCATCGAGAGGCGGTCCTGAAAACCCTTGTAGTGGTCGGACCACTGGAAGTAGATGCTTCTGGGATATGCACATTTGATCAAAGGCCTGGATGAAAAGTATGTCTGCGGAGCTCCCGCCGTCCTCCAGGATCCTTCGGACTTCCACCCCTGCTATGTCTGCGGAAATGACCAAGGGGTCAGCATGGGGAAACTTTACCCCCGTGGCATCACTGGCAGTAAACGAGATGGGAACATGAGACCACTCTGGCATCCCCTCTGCGGAACTCGAAGTCCCAATGTGCCCAACCTCGCGAACGTATTCCCGCCGCTGCCTTTTGGACATGTTTCCGAGGGTCCCCCCTCCGGAGATGGGCAGGACCACTCATTTGTCGCGGTCTTGTGGGTGTTCCTGCTTCGGTGGTAGCATAATGTTGGCCACCGGAAGTCGCATGGGGGCTTCGGGGACACCGACTCGGGCCACGATTTGCACAGGCTCCGACCGTGCCGCTGGTGGGGCTCGATCTGAAGTACCCCGCCCGGTACTTCGCCCTAGGTAGTCGCCCTGAAGGGCCAACACTGCCTTGCAATCCTTCGTGTCATGGCTTCTATTGTCGCCATGCACGTAGCAGAAAAAACTCTGGCGCCTGCCAGGTGCTCTCTCTTGAGGCTTCGGTGCTCTAGCCTTGAAGTTCTGCGCCTGCTGATAACTGGCAGGTGCCTTCGGAATGGAGGGTGCAATGCTTAGCACCTCCGAACGGAAATGTTTCTTCCCTCGCCTGTGCTCGTTGAAGCGGATATCTTGAGGGGGTTGTAGAGGAGACGAGGCTTCTTGCTCCATCTTAACTTCTCGAAGGGTAGGTGCGGGTGCTCCGGCTCACCGAAGATAGCCTTCCTCCGCCTTGGCATACTGTTCGAAGTATGCCATTAGCTGCGCCATAGGCGTCACCAGCTTCTGATGGCACTTGCTAAGGAGGTCGGGGTTTAGCACCCCTTCGCGGGCGGAGTCGACTACTGAAGAGGTAGACAGGCCCTTAATCTGTGACTTAGTGTGGGCGAAGCACGTGAAGTACTCCCGGAGTGTTTCTCCTGCCCGCTGTTTCACCCGGAACAAACTCCCTATGGACATCGGGGCCACAAAGGTACCCTCGAAGTTGCTCACAAACTTCTTCTTCAACTGCTCCTAGGACCTGATCGATCCTGGCTTCAGGGACCAGAACCATCGGAGTGCCACGCCTTCGAGAGCGAGGGGGAAACACTTCGCCATAGTGTTGTGCACCCCTCTGCTTGCTTCTATTGCCAGGGCATATGAGCGGGCGAACTCTCCGGGGTCTGACCCACCGGAGTACTTGTGCAACTTCGAGGCCTTGAATCTGGGATCGAAGGGCACTGTTTGCAAGTCCGAATGTAGCGGAGACTCATCATCGAAAGATGTGTTCTCAGCCTCCTCCGGGACTTGGGCAGCTTGTGGGAGATTGCGAGCACCACCATCTTGGAGCCCTTCTAGAGTCTCGGTGGAGGCTTGAGTGCGGAGGAGATCGGTGGCCTCTTGCCTCCACCTAGCCACTTCCTCCTGAAGCCTTGCTAGTTGAGTAGCCTCGGTTCTAGGAAGGTCTTCGTCTTCATCGGAGGGCAGCTCCGGGTCCTGGGAGCTAACATAATCAGTTCGAATCACCGTAGGAGGAGCTCGGGGACCCCTGGGCACTCGATGCCCAGCGGCATCCTCGGGAATCGTTGGAGCGGTTGAGGGTCCGGCTCCTATGGTCCGAGGGGACCTTCGGAGAGGACCCGAGGCTTGGCTTCGCTTCAGAGGCATAGCTAGTCACGGAGAGGTCCGAAGACCGGGGACTTCGATTGATTTGGGAAGGCGAGCGAGGGCCTTCGAATCGCACTAAGATGCCCCTTACCGAAGGGTGCGCTGAATCTTGGGACTCCGAGGCTCCCTCTGTAAGTGCTCTTCGAAGTGCAGTCAGCAGTAGAGAACAAGCTTCTAGAACTTGGCTCCCCACGGACGGCGCCAACTGTTGGCGTAAAAGTTTACGCTAACAGGTTCTCTGAGATCAAGAACGGACAAACAGTGAGTTCGTGTTTAAGAACTGTCTCAAGCCTCTGAATTGGATAATAGCTCAAGTAGTTCGAATATGTGTATTGAATAGCTGAGTATTCGATGCTTGTTACAGCGTAGAGAGGGGGGTATTTATAGGCAAAAATGTCTAAGGAAAAAACCTATTTACCACTAGATTACAACCGACATAGTGGAAACTATTTGGTACCCTGAGCAGGGTTAAAAGGGTAAAGTTATCTGGGGCACACGGATAAGCCAAACATCTTATCAATCCTGTCGCTCTGCTTCGGAGCCTCGTATCTTGCGGAGGGCTTCTCCGGACTTCGGATCGAGGCAACCTTCGGCTTAACGCCTTCTCCTTCAAGTAAGAGCCCATCAGCTCCGAAGCTTAGTGAATCTTTGAGTTGTTAATCTCTAAGTCCTGAAAGTGAAGCAATTTCCACCAACAAATAGTCTTTGCCGTCTTTGACAATAACCTTCGTTATAATCTCTCCTTCGGGGCTGGGTCTTGGGAAGGACTTCTTCGAAGGTTCACCTGAAGCAGAGATATCCTCTGGATTGCCTTGTACGTTGTTCACTTGTCTCGGGTCAAGAGGGGGCCATGACCATACTCTGCCCTTCGCGTAGTGGCCTGGTCTCCGAAGACAGTGAGTACTCCCGCTTGCGTGGGCATCTTCATACATAAATAATTATGATGCGCCATGGCTCTAAACTGATTTAACATGCCCCTCCCGAAGATAACATTATATGCGTATGGGGCATCTACAACATCGAAAATCACCTCCTCCGTCCTTGCCAGTAGCCCCTCTCCGAAAGTGACCTCCAGACCTATTTGGCCGAGGGCATCAAGAGGGCGTCCTGCGAAGCCTTCCAAAGGACGAGCTACAGGGAGGAGATGTTTCCTAGAGATACAGAGCTGATCGAAGGCTTGAACAAAGATAAAATATGCTGAACTCCCTCCGTCAATCAGCACTCTCCGGACTTCAGTCCCCACTATGTCGGCAGTAATGATAAGGGGATCTTCATGCGGAAACTTTATGCCAGCTGCATCATCTATAGAGAAAGATATTGGGACATGGGACAACTTAGGCATGGTAGTTGCGGACGAAGAAGTTCCAATATGGCCCACTTCCCGGACATATTCTCTTCGTTGTCTCTTCGACATACTACTGAGGGTCCCTCCTCTAGAAATGGGGAGGACTACTCTTTTACCTATACGTGCCACAGCCTGGACAGGCTCCGGACGTACCTCGGAAGGAACTCAGACAGTAGTGCCTCGACCCGAGGTTCTTTCAAGGTACTCGCCTCTTAAAGCGAGTATAGACTTGCACGCATCGGTAGTGTGACTTCGATTCTCACCATTGACGCAGCAGAAGAAGGCCTGGGCTTTACCAGCCGGCTTCCCTAGCGGCCTCCAGCCGCTGGTCTTGCTTCCAGAGGCTTGTGAAGTATTAGGGGCGAATTTCTGCGGAGGAGCAATGTTCAAGACTTCTAAACGAGGATGCTTTTTCCCCCGATGCCTGTCATGCTGGACTTCGATGTTAGGCCCCTACGAAGGTGTTGAAGTCTTCACTTCAAACTTGACTTCTTGCAGGATTGACGGAGTTGAAGCAGTTCTTCGAAGCCACCCTTCTTCTGACCTAGCATATTCTTCAAAATAAGCCATCAGTTCAGCAACAGAGGATATCTGTTTCCGATGAAGTTTATCAAGGAGGCCCGCATGGCTAACTCCTTCTCGAGCTACATCAACTACGGAGGATGTAGTCAGCCCTCGTATTTGCGACTTCGTATGGGCGAAGCGCTTGAAAAATTGTCTTAAAGTCTCTCCAGGCAGCTTCTTCACCTGGAAAAGACTTCCTGTAGACATTGGGGTATGAAGGTACCCTGAAAGTTACTTATGAACTTCTTCCTTAATTGCTCCTAGGTTCTAATTGATCCCGGCTTCAGGGACCAAAACCACCGCAAAGCCACCCCTTCGAGAGCAAGAGGGACACACTTGGCCATGGTGTCTCGCACTCCTCCACTCGCCTCAATTGCCAAAGCATAAGAACGGGAGAACTCCTCGGGGTCCTCGTCTCCGGAATACTTACAGAGCTTCAAATTTTTAAACATAGGGTCGAAGCGCACTTTCTGCAGCTCGGGATGCAACGGAGACTCGCTATCAAATGAAGCATTCTCTGGGGCTTCGGGATAAGGAAGTTCGTTGTCTTGAGGCACTTCGGAAATGACCGGGGTGCCCTGAGAACGAAGCCTATCTGCGGCTTCTTGCCTCCACCTCGCCACTTCAGCTTGGAGACTGGCCATTTGGGCTGCCATGTCGCCAAGACCATCTTCATTTCCTCTAGAAGGATCTTCCGGGTCTTGAGAATTGTACGTGTTAGTTCGAATTGGAATCAGAGCTGGAGAAGGGACTCTAGTTGGCCAAAGTATAGATGGAGTTGGAGGAGGAACTCCGTATGCTCGAGGAAGGGGAATCCCTTTGGGGGTCTGAGGTGGAGGAATTACCGAAGGTCCTCCGACCTCGACTGTGTTCGAAGATCTTGCTCCGGAGGTCCGAGGGGACCTTCAAGTAGGACTACCACCTGAACTCCGCTTGGGAGGCATGGTTTGAGAACTTGGTAGAGAACGAAGTTTCTTGGACTAGGTTCCCCACAGATGGCGCCAACTGTTGGCGTAAAAGATTACGCTAACAGGTTTTTAGAGATTAGAAACTAACAAACGAAGTGTTTGTGAAGTGACTATTTCAAGCCTCCTAATTGGATAATAGCTCGAAGCAGTTCTAAGATGTGTATTGAATAACTCAGTATTCGATCCTCATTACAGGGTAAAATGGGGGTATTTATAGGCGAAAATCTTAAGGAAAAGACCTTTTTACCCTTCATTTACAACTGACATAGTGGAAACTATTTGGTACCCTTAATAGAGATAAAATGGTAAAAGACTAATCTAATGAGAAAGAAGATAAGTCTTCCATCCTAGCTGGCAAATAAATTCTCTAAAGAGTCGACGTTCGAAGCCATACTCCGAACAAGAGTCTGCATTGATTCTTCGAACTTGACCCGGTACTAAACCAGAGTTAGATACTGGAACTTCAGTTTAATAGATTGCCTTCGTCTTGTTACTATAGTGACCCTGAGGATGAAGTATTTTCCCCCAACAACCATTGATTCGTAAGAATGTTTTAGGCGCCCATTCACCCCCCCCCCCTCCTCTGGTCGCTACTTTCGGTCCTATACTCAAACATTTAGGAATGAGAGAAAACCATATATATTCATACAAATACAAGAGTAGGGCTATTATCCTTAGGGAGGCCCGAACCTATCTAAAAAGCCTCATGAGTCCCCCTCTCACTCGTATTTTTGCCTCACTCGTTGAGGTAACCATTGGTCCATAATCGTGACTCCCCCTTTAACTACAAAAATCAAACTACGGGTACCCCCTATAGGCTATTGTTGTTCCCACGCAATGACAGTTGGCGCACTAGGTAGGGGTGGAGTATTGTGATCCACTAATTTGTCAATGGTAGTTGTTTGTAAAGTTGACACCAAGGTGCTGAAAGGAACCGTGATCGCCTTTGGAAGCCTGACCTTCATCGATGACTGCATGAACCAACTAGTTCCAATCGTTGCTTCAGTGGAGAGAGTAAATGCTTCACCCACACCGTCACCAATATCTCCTTCACCGACAATTCATGCGCTGCGACGGTTACCCCACCAAAAGTGTCGCTCAAGGATCACCCACAAGAGGTCGCCAACTCGCTTGCCGACTACATCATCTTCACTAGGCTTGAAGGGTGCATCATCCAACATCGACGGTTGTCCACGGTCATAAATTACTGACCTCATCGATTGACTCCATCAACCCGCCAAACCCCTCCTATGATCACCATCATGGTGATCACTGGGGTCATTTCGGAGAACGAGCCCTCTGATGACACGAAATATAGCTCTCATCATCGAAAGCACCGAAGGAGAAACACTGCTAGATGTGATCGCCTTGCAAGGGCTAAGGGGGCAGGGGTTCCCCACCAGGATGGACCAGCCACGTACACGGTGGCCTTTGAAGGCCACGACGTGTACCGGACGCCTAACATGAACTTGGTCACCATCAAAAGGGTGTTGGCAACACTCCCTGACACACCTAAACTCCAGAGGGCTTAGGCCATGACCTAGGCTACCGCTAGTTAGATAGCTGAACTAGAGCCTTCTCACCAACCGTGTTTGCCAACCTAGAGCTCGCATTCCTAACCCTCTAGGCAGTCGGAACGCAGCCATCGAAGTGAGCACGAAGGAAGCTCATATGTTGGTGATGCTCGTCAAATCATCAACGATCGACTTGATGCCCACAACATCATCGTTCACTGATGACAAGGGCGAGAACGTGGGGAGCTACGTCGTCGCAAATGATATGACTGCGATCACGTAGCCCCGAATGAAGACAGTCCCGACCATAACATTCTTTGTCACGATGGCTTCCTCACCTTCTACGAGCGGGTACGACACATTGAGTGGCCTCTCCACTTGTGCTCAACAAGGGTCACGCCATATGATGGTAAAACCAATTCGTCCCAATGGTTGCGACTATACTATACATCAATACATGCAGCTGGGGGAGACTAGGATGTCATGGTCAACTATCTGAGGAGCCATGCTGAATAGCGTGGGCCTCATGGCTCCAGAAGTGATGAGTCATTGTCAACGATAGTCAAAGAGGACTAAATAAGAGAAGAGATCTGCTGTTTCATGGGCCGCGTGTGACTCAGGTACACGGGCAGCGAGCGACTGTCGGGCAGAGGAGGCTGCGAAGTCGGGCTGGCCCAATCCGGGTGCATGGGCCAGAAGCAGTAGAAGACCCACTGGGCTGTTGACCAGGACTGACTCAGGTACACGGGCGGTGAGCGATTGCCGGGCTGAGAGAGCTGCGGAGTCGGGCCGGCCCAATCCGGGTACCTGGTGCAAAGCTGGTGGAGGCTTTGTCAGTTTCGGCATAAAACTGACAACCATTGATTCTGTATCCGACTGTCCAGAAGAGAAGCCGTAGTCGCTACGAAAACTTAGCTTCCGGATATGTCATCTGTAACTCTAGGCCCACAGTCAGTCAGTTGTGTCTGTAAAAATTCCTAAGGACAGTAGAGTCTTTTCCTTTATTTTTGAGTCTGTAAAAACCCTAAGGGGCTGGTAGAATATTCCTAGTGTTAGGCTGCCTATAAATAGGACCCCAATCCCTAGGGTTTGGACTACCCCTTTGTGCTGAAATCAAATCCACTATTTGGGTCACTTTTTTGTCTCCTGCTTTGTCTCTCTCCTCTTTACTCCTTGCTTGCGCCGCTAGGGAGTGTTTGCCTCTGTGTTTAATCCCTTGCTTTTAATGTTGCAGTGAATGCTCTATTTCGTTGTGTGCTGCATCTGCAAAGGTTTAAATGGCTTCATTTCATTAGCATTGCAAGTTTTTCCCGTGATTTTTGAGGTTTTGGAGGCTTCGGCTGAGTGTGTTCTTCATTCTAGTAGTACTAGTTCTTGCTGTTGCAAGCAGTACTACTTCCCTGCAGCTACAGTGTACTGTGCAGCTTTTCACCTTCTACTGCACAGCTTTTTGATCGGAGCTGACAGGGTCTATTACCTTTTCTGGCTGTCTCTGGCGAAGTCTTTCTCTGTTCGAAGCCCCTCAGCTCCGTGAGACATGCTTCGACTTAGCATCTTCGAAGGCTTCGCTCAAACTTCGATTTTCGGTGTACGGTCTGTGTTGATAAGCTTCGAAGTATTCTTGTGAACGGACAGCATCGCATACTTCGAACAACATACTCCGAATCTACCCTTTCGAAGTCCACACTTCGGTAGGTTTCGAAGTAGGGTTCGAAGCTTGTCTTTTCTGATAGACTTTGTTTGGATTTCTTTGTGGCGTGACAGACTTCGCTTCTTTGTTCGAAGGTTGTCCTTTTGTGTGTTGTGTTCGAAGCTTTCTGTTCGAAGGTTGTGCTTCGAAGTTTTCGGCTCAAAGTTGTGTTCGAAGTTTTGTCTTCGAAGTGCTCACTTCGAAGCAGGCTCCGACTCTATTACTTTGCTCCGAAGCTCTTGGTTCGAAGCTGTGTTCGAAGCTTTGACTTCGAAGTACATACTTCGAACCAGGCTCCGACACTGTCATACTTCGCTTCGAAGTACACTTCGCCTCTTGCCACTTCGAACTAGGCTAGACCGTGACACCTTCGGCATTTCGGACAGACTCCGTCACCAACCTCCGAAGCAGACCTTGACGTGCGAAGGGGGCTTCGCCAAGTTCCGAACAGGAGACAACTTTGGACAGTAACTTCTCTTTTCATCTTATACATTCTTAGATCATTTCATTGAGAAGTTTAGGCCTGTTACAACTTGATCATCTGCCTAGTTGCACTACTTTAGATTTACACTGTTTATCATCAGTTGCTTCTAGGATAGAAACCTTTAGACTTAGGCCTTCTGTTTATTTTCTACTGCGTAGTCTTTTGAGGTGTGTTGGGTATTGGGAACAGGCCATTGATTCGAAAGAATTTTTAAGGCGCCCATTCACCCCCCCCCCCCTCTGGTCGCTACTTTCGGTCCTACAAGTGGTATCAGAGCGAGGTTAGGGTTTTTCCATACCTTAACCGGTTCTAAACCCCAGTAGTGACTATGACGTCTCCTGGCAAGGTCCCGTCCTTGGAAGCCTATGGCTATAATTATTGGAAGACTCGCATGCGAGCCTATCTCATGAGCCAGGGTTCGGACATATGGGACATTTGCGTTCACACCACGTTTGTCATTTTGCCAGTCGCTGAGCACGGTACTGCTGGTATCATTGCTCAGCATCTGAGCAACAGTAAGGTTGTGAACATTTTGTTTTCTGGTTTAGGTCCCACTGAGTTTGAGCGTGTGAGTCATCTCTCCACTGCGAGAGAGATCTGGGCTACCCTCAAGGCACACCATGATGGAACAGCACAGGTTATGGCTCGGCTCTATCAGACCTACCGGCGTGAATATGAGAATTTCACACAGAAGCCGGGTGAATCTGTTGAGGCTTTGTTTGGTCGCTTTCAGTCGATCATTAACAAGCTTCGGGACAACAAGGCTGAGGGTGCTCAGTTAGTCTCAGATCACGAGCAGGCGCTCAAGGTTCTTCATACCTTGGACCCAAAGATCTGGGAGATCAAGGTATCATCTATCGTTGAGAGTACTTCTTACGATACCTTGACCATTTCTGAGTTATTTAGCAAGCTGAAGGCCACTGAGGTAGACATCCAGTTGAGATCAAATCTCACTGGCACTGGATCAAAATCCCTGGCCCTTGCTACACCTTCTGTTGATCCCTCTGCTGTGAGCTGTGCTGGGTTCTCTTTGACGTCTATCACTGAGGACCAGCTTGAGTTGTTGGGAGATGATGATTTGTGTCTATTTAACAATCGGGTGCGTCGTGTCTATGATAAAAGAATGTTCAAAAGACACGGCACAAAATCCGGATGCTTTGAATGTGGTGATCCAGGACACTTCATCACCGACTGCCCCAAGCGAAGTGGATACAAGAAGGGCACCGGCAGCAGCTTCCACGACTCTGGCAAGCATGAGAGCCCCTCCTTCAGCAAGGGCAAGCCGAAGACTCAGTTCTTCAAGAAGGCCCTGAAGGACTACCGGCGAGAGAACAAGAAGCGCGACAAGGCCTTCTTCGCCGAGATGGAAAAGAGCTACTCCAAGAGATCCATGTCTTCATCCTCTTCATCGAGCTCAAGCGATGAGGAGATCTCTGTCAAGAAGGGGAAGGACAAGGATGATCCGGCGGGCCTCTGCTTCATGGCCTTCGGAGACAAGCCGAAGAGCCGCTCTCACCAGCGCCGAAGATCCCGCAAGAGCTTCTGCTCCATGGCTCTTGGGGATAGAGAAGAAAAGAGCTCCTCCGACGACTCCGACGACGACGATAGCAAGGTATCATCATATGAGCGTGAAATTGTTGATTTACTTGAGAGCAATCGTCAGGAGTTGAAGTATCGGGAGAAACTGCTTAGGGGGGCTAAGAAAAGGATAGACGAGTTAGAAAGTGAGCTTGCCGTAGCCAACGGTAGAATAGAAAGTCTATCTTCTTCCCCTTGCTTGGGTGATAGCAGTGAGTGCCCGAAGTGTGAGGTGCTCCTGTGTGACCTGTCGACTCTGAAGTCCAGGTACACAGAAAGGGTTGATGAGAGGGACGCTTTGGCCACTGAGCTTGAAAGCACTCAGCTAGAGCTGAAAAATGCTCAAGCCACTGTCGTCGCACCCTGTGTTGATTGCCCATCTCATCTAGCTGCCTTAGCTGAGCTGAAATCCAAGGGCGATGAGCATTTGGGTGACTTAGAGAGGTTGAGAGCTGAGCTTGCCCAGACTAGGCTAGAGCTTGAGACACTGTCAGTTCCACCCACTGTTTGTGAGAACTGCCTGTCTCTTAGAATGGAATTGATTAAGCTAAAAGCCGGAAAGTCTGTCCAAGTAGAGAGTGAGTGTGTGACCTGCTTGTCTCAGGTGGAGGTTCTAGCTTCTTTGAGAGAGGAGCTAGCAGATTCTCAGAATGAGAACTTTTACCTCCGTTCTATCCTGAGTTGGATCAGTGCCAGAGAGCCACAGCTTGGCATGATGATCCAGCAGTTCAAGAGGCAGGATGGGTTTGGGGTAGGTTACACCTACACCAAGGCTGACTTTGAGAGTGCCATTAGCCGGGCAGTGGAGTGGAGTAAAATGACTCCAGAGCAGAGGTATCCCAAGACTCACTCCACTGAGTCTTCCCAGGCTTGTCAGCCCAAGGATGGAGTGATCCATGAACCACCTAAAGCTCCACCCAAGAAACCTATCTGGGTTCCAAAGCTCAAAAATCTCCACACTTCTCTTGACTCTCTTCCTGGACCCTCTCAGCCCAAGAAGACCACACCAAACACTACCAAGCCCAAGAACCCCAAGCCTCAACCACATCCCAAGAAGCCTACCTATCATTGTGAGTATTGTCAGAGAGACGGGCATCTTGCGGAGTTTTGCTTCAGGAGGAAGCGAGTTGAGAGAGCAGAGAGGGCTCGTAGTGATCAGGAGCAGTTCTACCAGCAGGGTGGTAGACTGCATGTTCCTCGGCGCGGGGAGAGGCTGGAGGCCAGGCCGCGTCGTGTAGGTGGTGGTAGAGGAGACGGTTTTCGTGCCCGTGCTCCAGTTGGTGGTGTTCGTTCCGGTAGAGTTCCAGACCGAGTTGGCTACAGTTCTGGACCTCGTGGCCGTAGGGTTAGGCAAAACCGAGGACCGCGCTTTGAGCCGCGTTTTGGTCCAAACTCTTTTGATGGTTTTCGCTTTCCATCTTTTGAGAAGATGGCTCAACACTGGTTTAGCTCTTTTGCTAAACCTGGTGCCGGACCATTTGCTCCCACTTACAGACACTGATTGTGCAGGACCGGGGACTGGAGGATGTTTGGATTATGGACTCAGGATGTTCTCGCCACATGACGGGACATCGCAGATGGTTCTCCAGTCTCACTCCCCCGAGCTCCAAAGAGTACATCACATTCGGGAACAGCGGTCAAGGGAAAGTAAGTGGCATAGGCTCAATCAGCATTTCAGATCATTTCTCTTTAAAGAATGTTGCTTTGGTCAAAAATCTGAACTTTAATTTAATCTCTGTTTTGCAACTTCTTGAGGATGGTTTGGAAGTGCGTTTTAAGAAGGGCAATTCTTCTGTGGTTGATTCTAGAGGGTCTTTGGTTTGTCAGATTTTACCTTTCGGTAAAGTTTTTCGAATTGACTTCTCTAGTTCTTTTGGCCCTTCTCGCTGTTTGATTGCTGGATCTTCTTCTGAGCTCTGGAAGTGGCACATGAGGTTAGGTCATTTGAGTTTTGATCTGCTAGTCAGGTTAAGCTCTATGGACCTCATCCGAGGATTGCCCAAGCTTAAAATGGAGAAGGATCTAGTTTGTCATCCCTGTCGTCATGGGAAAATGGTTGCCGCTTCTCACTCACCTGTGACTCAGGTGATGACATCATATCCAGGCGAGCTTTTACATTTGGACACTGTAGGTCCAGCTCGGGTACGCTCAGTCGGTGGGAAGTGGTATGCACTTGTGATTGTTGACGACTTTTCTCGATTCTCGTGGGTTTTCTTTTTGGAGTCTAAGGATGAAACCTTTCAATTTGTCCATTACCTAATTTTGAAGCTGAAGAATGAGAACAATGGTCGGATGTGAGCAATTCGCTCCGACAACGGCTCTGAGTTCAAGAACTCTCAGTTCGTCAGCTTCTGTGGTGATCAGGGTCTGGACCATCAGTTTTCTTCTCCTTACACTCCCCCACAGAACGGCGTTGTGGAACGAAAGAACCGCACGCTAGTTGAGATGGCCAGGACGATGCTCGATGAGCACAGGACTCCTAGGCGTTTTTGGGCTGAAGCCATGAACACGGCTTGCTATCTGGCCAACCGCATTTTTCTTAGAGCTTACCTTGGTAAGACATCATATGAGTTGCGGTTTGGCAGACAGCCCAAGGTTAGCCACTTGCGAGCGTTTGGCTGCAAGTGCTTTGTGCTCAAGAAGGGAGGGCATTTGGACAAGTTTGAGTCTCGTTGCTGGGATGGTGTTTTTCTTGGTTATGCATTGCATTCTCGAGGCTTCCGTGTTTGGAACCTCGAATCCCAGCTGCTTGTCGAGACGTGTGAGGTTTCATTTGATGAGTCCTTGCCTTCTTTGACTCCTTCTTTTGAGCTTTCTGGTGATGATGAGCTCGGAGAGTCCATCTTCGAGGAAGATGAGGATACTCCAGCTGCTGTTGAGGGCTGGACTTCTGCATCCCCCGCAGAGCCCACACTTTCTGTGACTTCGACTGATGATGAGGGCAGACCTCTGATCACTTCTTCCACTTCGATCGAGCCCCCTCAGTCGAGTCCAGAGGTGCCAGCTGCTGACTCCGGTGAGGTGACTTCAGATCACCAGGGAACCCGAGCAGTTCAGCGTGACCACCCCTGAGAGCTCATCATTGGTGATTTGACTGAGAGGACTTTGCGTTCTTCTGCCTCTCTCGCTGTGTTTGCTGAATCTGCGTTTGTTGCATCTTTTGAGCCCAGAGATGTTTCTCATGCTCTCTCTGATTCTAATTGGATTAATGCCATGCAAGAAGAGCTTGAGAATTTTGTCCGCAATCGGGTTTGGACACTAGTTGAGCCGCCACCTGGATGCAACCCCATAGGCACCAAGTGGGTATTCAAGAACAAACAAGGTGAAGATGGGGTTGTGGTGCGCAACAAGGCTCAACTAGTTGCCCAGGGTTATTGCCAGAAGGAAGGTATTGACTTTGAAGAAACCTTCGCTCCTGTTGCCCGTCTTGAGTCCATTCGTATCCTTCTAGCTTTTGCCGTTTCAAAGGGTTTTAAGCTTTTTCAAATGGATGTTAAGAGTGCTTTTCTGAACGGGTACATAGAAGAGGAGGTTTATGTTAGGCAACCCCCAGGTTTTGAGAACCCTAAGTTTCCTCGACATGTTTTTAAATTGCATAAAGCTTTATACGGGTTGAAGCAAGCCCCCAGGGCTTGGTATGACCGGTTGAAGCAATTTTTGTTGGGGAAGGGCTTTGTGATGGGTTCTGTGGACAAAACTCTTTTCTTGCTCAGAGATGCTTCAGATTTTTTAGTTGCTCAGATTTACGTGGACGATATTATCTTTGGCGGTACAACTGATTCTCTTGTGTCCAAGTTTTCTGAGCAGATGCACAGTGAGTTTGAGATGAGCCTCATGGGTGAGCTCAAGTATTTCTTAGGGCTCCAGATCAAGCAGACCAAGGACGGCACCTTCATCCACCAAGGTAAGTACACTCGTGATATGCTTAAGAAATTTGACTTTGGTGGTGAATTGAAGCCGCAGATGACCCCGATGGGCACTTCTGGGGGTCTGGACAAGGACGAGAGCGGTGTCAAGGTCAATGAGAGAGAATTTCGAGGAATGATCGGTTCGCTGTTGTACTTAACGGCAACAAGACCGGACATACAGTTCGCCGTGGGACTTTGCGCGCGTTTTCAGTCTTCACCACGCGCGTCTCACCGGCAGGCTGTCAAGCGCATTTTCAGGTATCTCACCTATGCGCCTGATCTTGGTCTTTATTATTCAGCATCATCATCTCTTGATTTATCTGGCTTTTCGGACGCCGACTTTGGTGGGTGCCGGTTGGATCGCAAGTCGACTTCCGGTACTTGCCAGTTTCTTGGTTCTTCCCTTGTATCTTGGTCTTCTCGAAAGCAATCTGGAGTTTCTCTTTCGACCACAGAGGCTGAGTACGTAGCTGCTGCTAGCTGCTGCTCACAGTTGGTTTGGATGATTTCCACTCTACGAGACTTTGGGTTGTTCTTTCCTACCAGGGTTCCATTGTTTTGCGACAGCACTAGTGCTATTAGTGTAGGGAAAAACCCGTGTCTTCATTCAAAAACCAAACATATTGATGTGCGCTTTCACTTCTTGCGGGATCAATATGAGAAAGGTGTCATTGACCTTGTTCATGTTGATACCCATCATCAGTTGGCTGACATTTTTACCAAACCCCTAGATCAGTCTACTTTTGAGCGTTTACGAGGGGATTTGGGTGTTGTGTATCCTTTTTAGGATATTTTGCATCAGTTTTCCTTCTTCTTTACTCTTTTCTTGAGTCTTTTTGTGTGTGTTCATATCATACATATTCACATATCACACTTTTAAGCCTGCTTCTGTTATATGATTGAACTGCTTTACTTATTCTAGCGGGTACATGCTTTTGATTACTTGTCAATGATCATGCTTTGGTTCAGTTCACTTGATATATCTGATATCCGTCATATGCATGGCTTTTACGCTTTCAACTTCAAAAATGATCACCGTTACTTCTGGTAACTAGCATGTGTAGGCTGAGTGTTTTTGTTATCTGCTACATGCCTTGTAGCTAGTTCATCACATAGATGCAAATATGCAACTTGGACATCTTTATGCTTTAACATGGAAAATGAGCCATGACAATCAAAACTGAATGACAATTCCATGCCTTTTTATTCTTGAGTTGAAAAGATCCAAGTGGGTTTGCTTTGTCGCATTATATTGTTCTGGATTGCTTACCATAGCACTTTGGTATGAACTAGGACAGTGTAGTGTATGTCGAGACCAATGTCTTAAGCTTCTGATGGTCCAGTTCTGGCCTAGGCTTGACTTGGTCGGTTAGCATAAGGTTTGACATGCAAATAACCCTTGGCAAAAAGGAAAGAGGAAAATGAACAAGCCTGAACATTTAAAAATTAACAAGTTTGCTGAAGCACTTTGTTTTTGGACAATGCTTATCTTGGTAGATATCAGTTAGCTTCTGCATCTCATGCTTTACCTTGCTTGTTTACTGGAAAGTGTGGTGATGCTTTTGTTTGCAAAAACTGAAAAATGCGTGCTAAATGACTTTCTTTAGATATTATCTCTTGCACTGATCATGCCATGTGTCTTAGACAGTATCTCTTTTGCTATACCTGTTAGACACTGTATTTGCAGTCAATCATATCTAAGAAGCATGCTTTCTTCACTCCACCTGCACCCCAATTGCATTCACTGCATATTTTTAGGGGGAGTTGCATTTCAGGGGGAGTCTGTGTCTCTTTTGAGTGCTTGATGAGTTCACTTGTCAACAAGGGGGAGAAAATTTGGGATCAGAGTTTAAGGGGGAGTTCTTACTCTGTTGATATCCTTGTTATTCTGCAATCGCACTCATTTTGAGCTTTTACGTTTTGGTTAACCATAATGACCGATTCTTGCTTTTGTTTGGCTTTTGGTCATTAGGGTTAAACTTTTACTTTATTTTTCTTCTTCTTTGTTCTCTTGTATTTTGTTTTCGTGTTTCCACATTTGTTCGCAGGTGCTGAAGAGCTGTGAAAAGAGGAGTGTTGACAATGCACTCCTCAAGGGGGAGATTGAGGAGCCATGCTAAATAGCGTGGGCCTCATGGCTCCAGAAGTGATGAGTCATTGTCAACGATAGTCAAAGAGGACTAAAGAAGAGAAGAGATCTGCTGTTTCATGGGCCGCGTGTGACTCAGGTACACGGGCAGCGAGCGACTGTCGGGCAGAGGAGGCTGCGAAGTCGGGCTGGCCCAATCCGGGTGCATGGGCCAGAAGCAGTAGAAGACCCACTGGGCTGTTGACCAGGACTGACTCAGGTACACGGGCGGTGAGCGATTGCTGGGCTGAGAGAGCTGCGGAGTCGGGCCGGCCCAATCCGGGTACCTGGTGCAAAGCTGGTGGAGGCTTTGTCAGTTTCGGCGTAAAACTGACAACCATTGATTCTGTATCCGACTGTCCAGAAGAGAAGTCGTAGTCGCTACGAAAACTTAGCTTCCGGATATGTCATCTGTAACTCTAGGCCCACAGTCAGTCAGTTGTGTCTGTAAAAATTCCTAAGGGCAGTAGAGTCTTTTCCTTTATTTTTGAGTCTGTAAAACCCTAAGGGGCTAGTAGAATATTCCTAGTGTTGGGCTGCCTATAAATAGGACCCCAATCCCTAGGGTTTGGACTACCCCTGTTGGCGTAAAAGATTACGCTAACAGGTTTCTGTAGAAAAGAAACTAACAAACGAAGTGTTTGTGAAGCAAACTGTTCTAAGCCTCCGAAAGGATAATAGCTTAGAATAGTTCGAAAGTGTGTATTGAATCACTTGTATTCGGTCCCTATTACAGGGTGAAATGGGGGGTATTTATAGGCCTAAACATTAAGGAAAAGACCTATTTACCCCTCTATTACAACCGACATTAAGGAAACTATTTGATTTCCTTAATAGGGCTAAAATGGTAAAAGACTAATCTAATGAGAAAGAAGATAAGTCTTCCATCTTAGCTGGCAGAAAAGATCCTGAAGGGCTTTAGTTCGAAGACATACTTCGAACCAATGTCTGTCTTCGGGCTTCGAACGGGGTTCTGGGCATCTTCGAAGATGATCTTCGGAGAATCTTCGAACTGGTTGACTGTCTTTATGCTGCTTCGGCAATAACCCCGAAGATGAGATATTTTCCCCCAATAGTAGCCCCTCGAATACGCTTCTCCGTTGACCTGTAACGTTTAGGAGAGCAGTATACGCAAGAAAAGTAATCATGCGTAGGGGTTAACATATTTAAATCATCTCCGAATTATGTGGAGATATATGCTTCGAATTGGTATTTGAAGAGGTTACATTCGAAGTAACTTAGAAGTATCTTTTAAAAAGACTAAAGACTTTCCAGACTTAGAAGAAATAGCCGTTAGCCTGTTTCTTCTAACGGAAGTTATACAATGCGTTATTTTCGGAGGAAAATAACGGGCGAGAATGCGAAAAGGCAGAACCAAAACGGTAACAAGCGGAACATTTGGCCTTGGCTCGGCAACAGGCGGCTGCAGCGGCAGCAGCGGCAGCATTGGCGGTGGCACCTTCGATGCAGGCGGCAACATCCATGGCGGCAGGGGGGAGAAATCCCAAATCGCCGATGACCAAGGTCTGTGCCCACCATCGACCAAATATTTGGATCAGTCTTTTGAGTTAGGGCCTTCTACCTGCAAGAGAGAGTCTTTGGCAGTCACAGCAGGGGGAAAGATTAGTAATGGAGTTATGATTCGGAAGCCGGGCAAAGAATCGATTCCATCACCAAGACCCGGAGAGGTTGTAGTATTCGAAGCCTTTTTCGAAGCAGGCTTGGGCCTCCCTGCTGTGGACTTCTTGGCCGAAGTACTTGACCTGTTCCATATAACCCTCCCGCAGCTATCTCCGAATGCAGTAGCTAGGTTAGCTATCTTCGAATGGGTGTTGAGAGCCGAAGGTTGCGAGGGGAGGGCAGAAATCTTTGCTGCACTTCATAGAGCAACTTGCCAGCCGAAGACCTTCGTAGGCTCCGGAGGTGAGAAAGTGGTGGTTGCCTTCGGAAGCATTAATTTTAGACTTCGAGATGAATATGCCCTGCAATTCCCTGCTAAGGCCATCAATGCAAGATGGTATACTGATTGGGTCTTGAGGTGGTTCTATGCCGAAGTTGGAGCGAGTAGTCCTCTGGCTGGGCCCCTCAAAGAAATTCAATTCTGGAAGGAAGCCTTAGTGCAACCAGACGAAGGTCAGCTCGAAGCTCGCCTTAATCTGCTTCAGAAAATTAGCCGAAGGTTAAGCATGCGAGACTTGGCCGAAGAATTCCTCGGACTCCAAATTCCTCCGCTGATGGCCAACTGGCCTATCGTCTTCGAGGATGACTCAGAAGGTGGTCTTCGCAAGATCAATTTTACTTCGAGCCCTGCAGGTAACTTCGAAACCAACATGCATTCTACATATTTACTTCGAAGAAAGACTAACTTGAATTATTTTTAGCTTCTTCAGCCCCTATTACTTCAGAGCAAAT